>OY747705.1:24332500-24667500 GCA_963556495.2 Valencia hispanica | reverse complement strand
TGATTAATCTGTTATTTATATTAGCCACATCGCAACAATTATGATATTCTTTGGGTTCTGGTCCCTGTTCAGTTTGTACTCAGAAGTCAAAATTTCCAAGCTTCAGATTTATAGGAACACCCAATTTAGTGAAAAACTTAGAACAGTTTTTCAACAACCCTGGACCTCGAGGCACAGTGCACAGCATATTTTAGACGTTTCCCTGCTTTGATACACCTGATTCAAGGAGAGTGTAACAGCCTGTTAATCAGCCATCAACTGAAAACAGGTGTGCTGAAAGCAGGGAAGCACCTAAAACATGCAGGGAAGTGTGCCTTAAGGATCAGCATTGGGAAACACTGACTTTGAAAGTTGGAGAGTCTTCATCAACCTTGTATATCCAACAAGGCTGGTGGGCTGTTAATGTCAATGATTAATATGAACATCAGCCAGATTAGAGGTTTAGGTGAAAGTTTCTATAAAAATGCACTTCTGATGGTTTGTAGCCCTGAGGCTTACCGAATGTGGGCATTATAGTAGCACAGATTACAGCACTTCAACGCTTGATTGCTGACAGTCTTCTTGAAGACCGGTGTCCTGCAACTTTTAGATGCAACCATGGTTCAAAGCACCTGAATAAAACAGTTACCTCCTTAGCATGCAGGCTGGTTCTATACAGCATCCTGCTAATTGTGTGTTGGGGGCAGAAACGAATCTAGGACATGACTTTGAGACCTCAAATTAAGTTTTTACTGCAGTAAGATTAATTGTTCAGTGGGATGCCACTAAACTTGAGTTTGCCTGTATTCTCTCTTTACACATTCAATTCAGTTTATGTATATATTGCCAATTCACTAAAAATGTCATCTATAAATTGTAAATGGACTGAACTTACATGGTGCTTTTCTAGTAATACTAAGTGCTTTACACTGGAGCCACATTTACCCATTCGCACACACTCATACAATGATACGCAGATTCCCAGGGCAATTTTACATATTTTATATATATTGATATGTGACAGGTGGAAGCTGGAATTGAACCTACAACCTGCTACAGTTGCCCCCAACGTTATACTACATAAACATTTAAACATTGAAAGCTTCCTTTTCCATGATCATTGAAAAACGTCCTCTGTAGCAATATTGTAGCGACTTCAGATCCCCTCTGTCTCATCACACACTAAATACAAGTCTTACTGTCTACTGTGAAACTTTGAGATCTTACAGCAGCACTATGAATGATAGATGGTTCATGCTGTGCATTTAAATCCCAAGACAATTCTCCCACCCTCCCCCATCTACCTCACCTCTGATCCTCCAGACAGTCGAGAAATTTGGTGATCCTTCTGAATGAGAGAAACGCAGTCATCACAGGAGAGAAGAGGCAGCGTGCGCTCACCTCTCACAGCCTTCATTTCTCATCTAAATATTTCTAAGATTCTTTCTGACACCATGCTGTGAGAACACGCTGTTTTGGCTGTTAGGGTTTGAACAAATATGCAACAAATGCTTCCATTTTTTTTTTACTTTCTGCACAGTTTGAAACATTGAAATAAAACCTGCCAAAAGCCTGACTTTGAAGACGTGCGCTAGTGTGAGATCATTTCAATTTCTTCTAACTCACACACACCGGTAACGGGTCAAGAAAATCAATAAAACAGGACACTGTTGGATTTTTAAAACAGACACTCAAATCGATGCTCTAAAAGCAACATCAGGTCATAGATGACAATATCCTTTGCCTTTAGAGACCTTTATTTACATGTTCAAGGTTCAGGGAACAGTATGGTAATTATGAAAATACTGATCGGTCTGTCTGTATGTGCCATAACAAATACAACAGAAGAACATGAAATACTGAGTTAAAGATGACGCGTTTATCCTGAAACACAAGAGAATGTGTTGCTTGAACTGACTTCAGAGTCTTGTGTTTGAGCTTGTTTTCCCCATTTTTAAGCAAATGAAAATAGCCTGATTCTCTGGACATTTCAAAGGAAACCAACCAAGCCCTGTACTGTCATGTATGCGCACACACACACACAAAATGATACAATCATGTTGCTGCAATTAAAAAAAAAAGGAAAACAAGATCTGGAACCTCAGTAGACCACCCCCACATCTGCCAAGCAGGATGGTTTGCTGTGTGCCGAGCAGAACCCGCAAGGAGCCAAGATGACACAGGCTTAGACTCGCACGGCACCCCGTCAGGACAGCTCTAATTAAACATCCTCGATTCAAATCAGTTTTACTGTTTGCAGTTAATCCAAAAGGTAAAAAAAGAAATGTTTTCTTCTAATTTATTTTACACTACAGAGGTTTTATTTTGTTTAAAAAAAAAGGAACAAAAAAGATAAGTTCTTTGGAGGAATCCCACATTAGCGCAGCTATAGACTAATCAGCTTTCTCAGAGCTTTAAACACCAAAGTTTCTTTTCCAGAGATGTGACTTTGCGTCTCCTTGCTTCTCTCTCGCTCATTTCTCACAAACGCGAACAAAACGACAAAGTACGAGTTGAGTGTCTCTTGCTTTACATCCGCCACTGACACTCTGTACAGTCACTGGTGCAGGAAGGAGCCTTGGCTTGGCCCCTGGGATTACTAGTTTTCAGTGAGGATCCAATCAGAGATCAGTAGATGACTTCATAGACTGTGGCCTTCTTGTCCCCAGAGCCGGTGACGATGAACTGGTCATCAGGTGAGATGTCACAGCTAAGAACTGACGAAGACTCCTTAGACTGTGCAGAGAGGCAAAGAGGAAACCTTTTTACCAACTACAAGGTATGGTTTAAAGAAATAGTGAAGGAACACTCGGGTATGCTGCTGTTATTAAAGTCAACTCTATTGTGTGCTCTGTGCATATAAAGCAGAGTCTACCTGGAATATGCTGGATCCGTAGGGTGTCCGCCATGCGTTCAGGAGGTTATCTTTCCCTGTGCTCACGAACCATTTACCTACAGGACAAAACACATGCTGCTGTCAGCAGATAAAGCCTCATGGGAGGTGAGATTTAGAGGAGCAGCTATTGGAAAGGAAAAGTTAGAAGGGGAAGTAACATTTATTTTACCTCCATGTGATTAAATACCCTGAGGTAGTGTTATGCAATAAAACAATGCAGGTTTGCGGCACGTAGGAGGGATGTGTGTGCATACCACAGTAGGCGAACTTGAGGGAGAGGACACAGCTCTCGTGGAGGTGCAGCTGATACTTGTCAGGTTTGGAGACATGCAGGACTTCCACGTTGCTGCTCTCCATCCCCACAGCGAGCCACTCCCCTGTAGGACAGTAGCCCAGGGAGAAGATCTGGGACAGATGGGAATTAATACATTTTTTTAATGTTGTTTTTCAGGCTGTTAATCCTCAGATATTAGAGTCCTGGCTTCGTACCTGTGAGGTGAAGTCATGCTGCTGCAGCTGCCGGCCCTCTCGGAGGTCCCAGCAGCGGACCGTGTTGTCCAGCCCTCCTGTCCAGAGTTTGGTCCCATCATTGGAGATGTCAATGCAGCTCGCTCCATCTGTGTGGCCCTGGAACTGCCTGCAGGTCAAAATATAAAAAATCATCAGAGATCAGTTGGTTTTTCCACCAAAATGGTTAAAGTGCAACGGCAGGAAACTGTTGACGGTCTCTGTTTAAAATAATTTAAAGCAGCCAAGAACCGTGACGTTTTTCCACAAATGGTATCAAAAAATGTTTGAACCTCTCTCTTGCAAACACTATAATACAGGGAGATGGTTTATCTGCACGAATTACAGGATTTTTCTCCTGACTGAAAGCACGGTCACATAAAAAAAGAAAAGATAAACAACAGTGGTTGTGAACACTTCTCACCCTTCTAACCAGAATGTCTGACCACTGATCTGGAAATATGCACAGCGAGAAAGTTTACGAAATATTCCAGATAATTATTTTATAACAGGGATTTATAGTATGGTGTAAAACATATAAAACATTTATCATAATTTGCTGAATTTGTTGCCCCAATGATAAAACATGACCGTCACTGCATACAGTCAGATCCCTACAAACAAATATTATAAGAAAAAAACTTTTATGACAAAACTGCACAATAGTTGCATTAAATCAGATTTCCATATGCGTGATGTTCTTGTGTAACCAACAGTGCAAAAAAACCCTAAAAAAGATTATAAGTTTCCTGCAGAGATAAACACGTCTGAATAACAGTATCCTAAACTTTCCATGCAGTCAAAGAGAAATAGTAATAGTAAATATTCTCATCGATTTGTGGAATAGCCAACCTATTATCCCTTCCATGGATAAGATCCTGCTAAAGTTTGGGCTGTCAGCACTTTAGATACATAAGGAGATAATATCAGGTCATCTTTCCTGAAGCTTGTCAGTATATAAACTCAAAGGATGGGTCCTAGGGGAGTTTGTCCTGGAGGTTTCCTGTCTGTTTTATGAGAAACAGATGCTATTAGCTGCTACAGGACTGAATGTAGAAGCTCTGGATAAACAACTGAATAAGCAGGGACAAAAATGTCTTCAACGGATGACTTTATGATTCGCCTTCTCTGGAAATTTGGTGATAGAAGACTTAAGACTGCAGTGAAAATGTGACTAAACTAGCATCTTTCCAAATCACACCTCATAGAGCAAGACCCAACCTGAGCTGAAAACTAGAGATACTCCTTTCAATCTATCTTTACAATAGAGTTGATTTTGTCATCACTTCTCTTCCCCTATTCACCAGCGCCAACTTACTAAAACTAATCTGACCATTTCCTTTGTCTCCATCTGCTCTTCTCATCCGACTGAAGAAAACTATGTAAGACTGGTCTGTTGTTTCTCCTCTTACCTGACCAGCGTCTGGTTGTGCAGGTCCCAGACGACAATGTTGCCGTCACTGCAGCAGGAGAAGCAGACTTTATTGTCGGGGGAAATTGCCAGGGCGTAGCAAGCCGGAGCAGACGACGTCAGCTCCGCCTTGATGCGGGGAGTCGGCGTGGCCAGATCCCAGATGGACAGCGTGCTGGCCTCGCCTCCAACGATCAGGGTTCGGCCGTCAGAAAGCAGCTTGCAGGAGCGGATGTAGTTATCCCTGTTCTGCTTGAACACAGAGGATTTAGAGTGTAGTAAGTTAGGCATGCTGCGAGAAAATATGCAAGCACATTTGGCTTCCACTCTGCCATCGTCTCTCACCAGACAGTCCAGCTGGGCCATGTGGCTCTTGCTTCCCGGCTGGCTGATGTCCCACACCTTGACACAGCCCTTGCCTCCGGTGTAGACGTGGCGTGTGGAGGTGCTGATTGTGACGGCGCACACCACCTCTCCGTGGCTCAGTGTGTGGATCTGACGGGCATGACGCGGGATCCCCGGGCCCATGAGGGCGT
The DNA here is from genome assembly GCA_963556495.2 of Valencia hispanica. Lineage (NCBI taxonomy): Eukaryota > Metazoa > Chordata > Actinopteri > Cyprinodontiformes > Valenciidae > Valencia > Valencia hispanica. The sequence goes on along the minus strand of OY747705.1, from coordinate 24,662,171 downwards.
CAGGGGGGAATGGCACCGGCTGCATCTGGCCGTCGGCGCTCACATGGAACGAGTAGGCGCTGGGAGGGAGGAAGAAAATAAATTATTTAAAGAAGCAGTTACAGTTAGCAGCAAGAGAAACATCTTGAGACTATTCCTTTTTGTCGCATTATAACCATAAACAATATATTTTATTGAGATTTAGGTTTTATTTTGTTTATGAAGGTGTGGAAAGAAAATCATACATGGTTTGAAAAATACTTCAGAAATAAAATCTGAAAACTGTTTGCATTTAGATTTGGCTCCCTGAGTCAGTGTGTAAAAACACTTTTTCCTGCAATGACATGTGCAAGAGTTTTTTTTTACATATCTACCAACTTTGCACATAGGGAGGCAGACATTTTGCCTGTTGAAAATGTAACTTAAAATTTTGCCATAGCTGTTTTCAATTTTAACAGGTTTTCTTCCAGCTCCATCGTTCATTCCATCAACTCTGACCAGCTTCCCCTGAGGAAGAAAATCATTCTCTTTCCACTTCACGATCATGCACTGCTTTTTGTTTGAGAATCACATTAAATCACAGAAAGAATATACTGAATGTTGTGGTTGTACTGAGAGAAAATATGAAACAAGTTCAAGGAGCATTGTTTTGCAAGGCACTGTATTTGGTCTTTTGTTTCTTTGCAGTGTACAAGAAAATCTAAATAATCTTGAATGTGTAGCATTTGAGACACAAATAGATCTTATTTAATAGAAAACGACAGGTTTGTGAGTATTCTGCCTCTCCTGCTTTTGTATGCATCTTATATCTAGAAGAGGATCAATCGGACAAAAACCAGAGACAGAAAATAAGAGCAACAAATCCAATCATTGACCTGAACACAGAGCGGGAACCGATGTGGTAAATTTGAACTAGGGAAGATATCAATAAATATGAAGAGGAAACTCACGGCTTTCCTGAGGCCGACTGCAGGCTGGCAGGAAGCCCAGGGACCCTCATATGTGGGTGTGGAGACTCATAGCCCACCTGGAACAGATAAGATACCTTAGAATACAAAACTGGCTTAAGGAAAGACTAATAAGACAGTGCTTCATAAAGAAGAGAGCTAGCTCCTTTAAATAGATAATAAAGCAACAGTATCTGTATAAAACGATCCGAATAAAACAAGATGATAAAAAAGCAAAGAGGTTTTTAAGAGGCAAGGTCATACATAGACTGTCAGATTCTTAAAGATAAATCACACTGCAGCTGCTTTTCCTTTGAAACACTTGTGTCCTCTCCATAAATATCCAGATTTTTGCCCTTTCTGACAGCTTTATATGCTGAGGCACCACATATGACAGTGACACTGCAAAGACAAATTATCTGCAGAGCGCTGGCCTCACCACAGGGGACCGTCCGTAGCCCGCAGCAGCTGCAGCCGCCGCCACAGCCGCAGCTCCATTCATCTGGGGGGAGACCAAGTGGAGGCCGGCGCCGTAGCCCGCTGCCCCGGGCAGATCTCCGTTCACCCCTGGAGGAGGCAGGCCAAAAGCACCCGGAGGGTAGGCCCCCTGCACCGCCAGGGGATTCCTCAGACCAAGAGCTGGGAGAAGAATAAAGAGAAAGCGTTTATTGTTTTGCAAAACACTTATGAACAAATTCCTGATTGAAGCAAACAATTCAGTGTGTCAGTCATTCGGGATCCTTCTGTGTAATTTTGTCGTAGGCTGGAATATGATACAAAAGCTATTAAAATGAGCCTTTCAGACAGCTGTGACTGACAAGCTGTGAACAAGCTGCAACCAAAAGCTGGAGATAGTCGCGAGCTGCAGGACTGGACCACTACTGACCCCTGCTGTCCACCTTGCCATCATGCAGTGAGGCTGCACATGTACATCTGTGTATATCCTCATTCTTTATGGCCTCAATCTGCACATGTAGGTGCATTGTATATATATGCTTGCTCGAATGCATAATAGAGTGTGCAAAATTGGAGCAGGCACTAACAGGTGATGTGTGAAGAAAAGAAAGAGATACACCGGAATATAGATGGAGGCTCATTATGAAGCTGCTCACAGTCACAGTCCATCACCTCCCCTAATCTTTCCATTTAAAAAGTGAAGCACGCTGAATATTTCTGCCCACAGCTGCTTATTAAGTCCAGATGGTGGTCTGCGGTGAGGAGCAGGCTGACACTCATACAAACTACTGCAGCCCAGCATTGACTGACACGATGCATGGAACAGGGTCACTACAGGCTTAAACATCCCTCAGCGCACAAGTGAATTCCTATTTTTAATTGATCTACTGAGTGCAAAAAGTTTTGTTAGAGCTCGCAGTGATGGTGAACGTAACTTTAATTACAGGTTATTTAAATCCTTAAAGCTACTGTATGTTAAGCTCAGAGGCATGCTTACCAAGAGGGTCGACACCGGGCTTTCCTGGCACAGGTCGGAATTGTGGTGGGCCACTTGGTCCTGGGGTGTTGGACTCCTGAGACATAGGGGTCCCCGGCTTCATACCAGGAGTACTAGACTTCTCTCTCTTTAGTAGAAGAACAGCGACAAAGGCAGAGAAGGGACAGAAGATGTGAAAACAGTGCTCAAAATATTTATTGGCACCAGTAAAAATTGAGAAAAAGAAAAGTGCTTTCATTGCAGCAGCATCAACTGCCACAGAATTTTTTCAGAGAGAGAGAGGGGGAAAAATCCACCTTTAATGTGAATAGATTTATTCAATGAAAAAAAAAAAAAGATTAGTTTTTTGTTTAACAAAATCACAGGTGGCTAAATTATTGATTCCCTTTAAAATGCCTTGAACCCTCCTATTACCATTCTGCCAGTGCAGATTGGATTTGGAATGTTTTTGTTTTGCTTTTTACACTTTTTCCACAGTCAAACACACACACTGATACTGAATAATTGGCAAGTACTGAAAGTTGAAATCATTTTGAAAAGAAGAGGCAGAAGAACTCAGTCATTGAATTATTTTTTTTATAACTATACAGCTATAAAACCTAAATAAATCCAGGTGACCTCTGTTTATGCCCAAATGTCCAAGCACATTGTGTATATTTTTCCTTCTCTAAATTACGCTACTCAGCTGCATGTTTCTTTTAATCTAAGCAAGCAGTTTTTAATAACTAAAATATTTTCTTGTTGTACATTTGCCCTTACAGTCTTATTCTTATATTTAGTGTTACCTTTTTGTGACTATGCATGCTCACTCTTACCATAACTTGGTGCTGTGACAACTGAATTTCCCCACTTTGGGACAATAAAGGATATTTCTATTCTATAATTCTTGTCACAAAATTGCTAAAATAAACAAAGCATTTTCTCAAATCTACACTTTACCTTTAAATAGTTGATAACAGGGATTTGTAAATAGTAATTCATAATTGTCTTTTATCTTGGGGTAAAGATATGACAGGCCCAAATGAGCCTGTTACGACACAATGTAAGCAGGAAAGGCAGTTACCAAGTTTCCAGAACAACCATTAGATGTCATCTATATGTCAAGTGGTTGCTAGGAAGCCATGTCAGAAAAAATAGCCTTTTTCTGTCCTATACTTCACAGACAAAGCAGTGTAAGCACGTTATTGGCTTAGAACTTGCTCTTAGCCATGTGCTTTGGTTAAATGGGACCAAAATTTTACTTTTCAGTAAAAATCACTATGGGTAGTTTTGGGGTAACTAAATTAGTGGAAAAGTACCATGCTGACTTAAGTACAGTGGAGGACCTGTGATGCTGTGGGCCTGCTTTTCTTTCACAGGTAGTGAGAACCTTGTTAGGAGCACATGGCATGACAGACTTTTTGAAACACCAGGACATTTGAAATTTAAACCTGGCACCATCTTCAACAATAATTGGGCTGCAGGTAATTTTGTTAAAAATGTCTCCTTTAACTGAACAAAGGCACACAAATTAAAAGCTGGAATCTTAAAAAAATTTGAAATAAAAGAATAATTTAATTTTTTAGGGTTTTGGATATAAAAGGTAAAATACGCAGAAGCCATAAAAAGAATTAGTAACAGGGCAAAACTAATTCAACAGTAAAAAGGCTGAGGAAGCAGATGAGCTGTGAAATATAATCCAAAAAGATAAAGTGACAACACAATCGTGATGCCTGACTGAATATTTGTAACACAATAACAGACAAACTACTGATCCCGAACAAAATGGCAAAATAGAGTGTGGCACCGTGAAAAACTGATGTACATTTTACGTGTAGCTGCACATGCAAATGTGATATTAAAGAGGAACAAGGAGATTTGTTGGACGGCACATATTCCATCTACCTGTGGGGGATCTTTGCCTCGAGAGGGGGAGGTAGCGCTACTTGATGATGCCAGGGAGGTGGGGCTGGCCTGCGGAGGCCCCTCCTTACGGGATGGGGGAATCTTGTCTAAACCATTCTCCCTTGACGAGTAGGACTGCACACTGCGGGGGGATGATGGGTCCTGAATATAAAAATGCAATAATGTATTAAATATGACAAAAAGGGAAAAAATGATTGGTTCCCTTTTTATTTTCTTTGACATAATTATTCCACATTTGTCTGGTTTAAAAATTGTTCTACACCGTTTTATTGTTTGTTGGGGTCATTCCACTCCTCTCACAACAAACCAAAGTTCGGTTAGCGTTAAGTAAAAACTAAATGATGAATCTAAAGTTTCAACTTTCTTTTCTACAGCATTCAGGTTTAAAGTTCAGAAATGTAAATGCCACCACTAAAGAAAACACTCTTCGAAGAAAAACCTATATTCACGCTTTGAATGAGATTCTTTACTCTAGTGAAGCCAATTGTTTGTAAAAAAAATTATGTATTCTCTAAAAGGTTTTGAAGTGGCTGCAGATTCTGAAATGAAATTTTTTACTGGAAACAACTTTTTGTGAGTTACCACAAGAATCTAACAAGCTCTCATTAACCTGGACTCTGACATTTTGAACTGTGCATTACCGCAAATATAACGGGTAACTTGGCGACAAATCTTCCGCTCAGCTCAGTTTAAAACTATCCTGCAGCCACAGGAGCGAGCTGATAATTTACTGCAGCATAATTCACTGATTATCATTTTGACATTGTATTTCACTACAATATTTGAGGATTAGCCTAAAAATAATAACCTGCTCTCAAATGTGTTCTAAATAATAATTATTTTTTAAACGTTTTTTTTTATTTATGTGGGCTGTTTAAACTCCCGGTCAATCTGAACGAAACCTCTAAATACCCTAAAAAGGAATTTAAGCTTCCATGGCTGCTGCACATTTTCTATATTAAACTTTTATACTTTTCCAGAGTCAAATTTCTAGACTCCTATTTCTTTGTAGTTTTCTGGACATTTGACCACAAAATATTTACACTGAGCAGCTTAAAAAGCAGTCTTTAATCTAGGATCCCAAAAAAATAATGCCTAGAGCTGAGACTGTCTTCAGATTTTATTCGCATGGAAAAACACAATCGTACTGCTTTTTGGCATCTGGACATAGACCAGGTTTGTTTCAAAATCTGTAACTCTTATGTTGGGAGTTTCCTTCAATCAATTAGGTTCTGTAAAATAGAAAATTTTTGATGCAAGAACTTTGATTTCATTTGTAAAAATTCCTAAAATTGGCACTCTAACGGAGTTGTTCGGAATTCTTTAAACAAATTCCATTTATAGACTCTAAACATTTTACTACATTTTGGACTCTAGACAACCTGAAGTTGTGTAGTGTCCAAAATGTAGTAAAATGCCCCTTTAGTCATTAAGTAAAAACCTAATTTCAGACACAATGTTAAAACCGAGGTGTGACGTGCCAAATGTGAGATAAAGTAATTTAAATATAAATCAATGTAAAACACACCATTCATTAAGCACCATTAGGTCTTCGCACTTTAGAAAATTACACAGAAAAACATCTGTGAACAAAGTCTCAAATTTCTCCATATCATAAGAAAAATTCACTAATTTCTAGACATTTTAAGACTGTGAAGAAAGTCGGCTAAGTTCTGTTTTTCCTTTGTGCAAATGTGAAAACTATCTTTTAGGATTGTACATGCAGCTTTTTTTTTCACTCTGCAGGCAGCTTGAACTGCATTTCAGATTGTGCACCTGTATGTTTTGTGGATGTGTGCACATCTAAATGAGGTCGCGCAGAGGCAGAGGCAGGCGAGGAGAGGGCATCATTATTCCTATTCATGTGAATCTGCTGGCTATGTTTACATGGTGCATGCTGATGAAAGCGGTCAAGTGATGCAAACAGAGGCCGGCGGCCGCCTACTAACCTCATCCACCACTAAATTATCATCGCTCTTATCCGCATCGCTGCCCTGCGAGAGAAAAGGGAATAAAAAACGAAAACAAAAAACACTCTTGTTCAGTTACCTGCTGTATGCAGAACACATATCGACAAACAAACTTGACAGAAAGTAAAGATTAACAACAAGCAATATAAATATAAAGGTTGCTATACTGTTAACTGTGGGAGGTAAAACAGGTCTGAAATTAATGACTTCTACTTTTGTAGAAACATAATTTACTCAAATTTAACCTCCACAAGGTTCATCAGTCTGATCTCTGTATTGTTTTCAGTTACTCCAAGAAAACAGTATGGAGAGTCAGGATTGTAAATATTTTAGAAAGAAAGAGGGCAGTTCCCTAAAGTCTGCTGGTCTTCCACTCCACAAAGACATCGTTTCTTTTATCTGACTCGGATTGGAGGAGTTGGGTGAAGCTTTCCTGCAGTTACTCAAACATTTAAGAGTGTTATGAAAGTGTCCTCACATAGTCTGTCATGAACTCCTTCTCTTCAGCTTTCCTCTTCTTGCCGTTGCTGAGGTAGTCTGTTGGGCGACCCTTATCCCCGTTGGACAGGGAGCTCTACAGAGAGGGAGGAGTTGAATCAGGGAATGAGGGCAAAGCGGCAAAAAAAAGTGAACATTCGTACATGCAAGGATAAAAGGCAGAGGAGGAATTAGAGAGAGGAGGAGATGAAGAAGGGAGGATGTACAGGGGGAGTAGGGGAAAGGGTGTGAGGGTGGAAGGGGAGGAAGAGGGTGATAATGAGGTGAGGGGAGTGCATAAATCATGTCAGGCTCATGAGCTGCAGAGATGAATGTGAAAGGATATCAGGCTGCTTCGTCTGGCCAGCCCACTGAGGGAAGCAGCGGGAGGCAGAGTTTTCTTAAAGACAGTGGAGATGCCAAGAGAGGCTGGACTGAGCTAAAATCAAAGCTGAAAGCAACTGTGTGCACATTGTGGAAAAACATTTATCCAAATAAGAACTGCTCAAAGTTATATTTTTTTCCAGATATTTACAAATTATATGGCAACTTTTAGCATTTAGCTGCTCACCTACACAAATCAATTTCTGTATACAAATATAGAAATGTGAAATACATCTTAATTTGTTAGCTACAATTAATGCGCAAACAAAAAAGACAAAAATTGACTTTAAAATAATTAATAGTTGAATAACAATACATGCTTATTCATTTTTCCTGAAAGAATCATTGAAAAAAATTTTTTTATGGTGCTTTAAAAAAATAATTTTGCTTTAATCTTTTCACTTTTTGCCATGCTATGGCCAAAACATTTCTATGTGACAGACCAACAAAACGTTGTGAATGATTATGAAGTGGAAAAATATGATATTTCGTCCAAATTCACCCCCTCCTTAGAAACCCCAAAACTCCACCACAACCAAATATCTTTAGAAGTCAGTTAATTTGTGAATAAACCCCATCAGTGTGGAACTGAGCTAAATAAAGAATAAATTTGCTCAGCTTTGTGCTCTATCACACAAAATTATAATAACCTGAATTTGTAGTTTAATTTGATACAATGTGGAAAGGTTCACAGGCTATAAACATGTCAGGCAAAATAATAAACTTTGATATCAACTCTGGAGATCTGTATTTGGAGGTTTTAGTTTGACATTTCTATAGATATAACCAGGCATATGCTTGTTCTTTTTCTTTTTCTAACCCCAGTATTTGTGGGAAGACATTCCCAATCTAGATCTGGATTCCCACTATAAAATACAGTGGAACAAAAAGTGAAGAAGTATGATTGTGCTTGATATAAATGATCAATAGTGAGGTGGGGTGTAATGTGCACTCACTGGTCCGGCTTCCCGGTCTGTTCAGCAGAGGAATAAAAAGTCCAACACATCCAGGAAGCGTGCAGCAATGCAGCAAGGGCAAGTAAGGACAAAGAAATACACATAATTGCAAAGTTATTCACCGTAACTTCATACAATGACAATGTGCAAAAATATTACCAGCAACTATGTCTATGTTCCCACAGAGCTCTAAAGGCAAAGAATCCACCACACCAAGATATAATGCTTACTCTCCTCCTACATCAGCATTGGGGTTTTTTCTTTAAAAATGCTGTCCGACTCCTGCCTTACCACTGAACTCATCTACCCTCTAAACTCTGCAAAACAAAAAGAATGCTAAGCATCATTTAAAGTGTACCTCTGTGGTGTTCTGCAGCAGCGGCGGAGGCTGCCGCTGCCGCCTCGAGGTGTGCTCTCTCATCTTTGGCTGCAAGCTGGGCCCCTAAAGCCCCAGACAGGGCAAGCAGGCCGGACCCTCCGCCAAGCGCCAGACTGGGGTGGGGTAGTCCTGATGGGTGTGGACCGACTGGCAAACCCTGGGCATGCTGGGAAAGGTGCTGGGCCTGAAGCTGCTGCTGTAGACGGGAAAATGAATACAAACCCAGAGAGCAAGAGAAAAAAAAGACAAGAGAAACTTGGGTGACTTACAAGCAGTGGAGGACGTGGTTTCTCTGGAAGTAATTAAGAAGAAAAGAAGGAAGAAAGAGGAGGGAACTAATTGCTGCGATGTGCACAGAAGGAGAAATGCCAAGGTCAATGCAGTGGCACAATTGAAAGCCCTGGGGTGAAAATTTTGATTAAAAATAAAATTCTGATTTAAGATTTAAAATTAAAAAAAAATGTTTTTCAATGTTTGCAAAATAACAGCAAACATTTTAATTGACTTATTTTGGGAGCATGCAAGTTTCTGGAACTGATGCTCGAAAAAGATCGGAATTTAAATCTTCATATTTGATCAATTTAGTTTGAAAACAATTAGCTGATGAAATCAGCATATTTTTAAATGGCCAATAGGTCGGCTTGTGCCACAAAAAGAAAAAGGAGGAAAAATAAAATATTGGAGTATAAGGTACACACGCTCTGAGGCAGAGGGGGGAGCCCACGTACCCCTATCGAAGCATTTAGCTCCCCCATGGTCACCTGTTTGGCGCGCTCCATGGCCTGGACCACCTGCTGTTGGTGCTGTGGAACAAACCAAGACATCAAGGAATCAGTTTAGTCATTCTGATAATTTTATACATATTTAAAACAGGCACATCTACATGAATCAAAATATTATCAAAATGATCCCTTACTTCAGAAGTTCAATTCAAAAAGTAAAACTTGCTTTATAAACCCATTATATGCAAAGTGATAGTTCCAGCCTTTGTTCTTTTAGTTTTGATTATTATGGCTTACAGCTAATCAAAACCCAAAAATCATCTCAACACCTGACCAACAATTAAAGATTTTACTACAGGAAACTTATCTTTGTATGTCCAACACAATCATGGAGATGGTTTATTTTCCTCGAAGAGAGTAAACCTCAAACTGTCAGGCTCGCTGTTCACAAAAGACCATTAAGCAAAGGATATTCATGGAAAGTTAAATGGAAGGAAAAAAACTAGTAGCAAAAGCTTTAAAGCAACAGGGACACCTGTTTGAAGGATTGTGAAGCAAAGCACTTTCAAGAGTTCCAGGTAGATTCACAAGGCGTGGACAGAAGTTAGAATGTGTTCTTTGCCAAACAGACGTATCTACAACATGGGCTATGACTGTAGCATTCTGTGTGTTAAACATCCGTCTAATCAGAAGCATCTTAGCTGGGATTAGGAGAGTACTGGAAGGATACATAAGGGGTAGAAAGTCTGTTATTTAGACAAAAAGAAAATCTAGCCTTTTATTTGGAAATTAAGATTTCGAAATCTGGAGGAAGAGTTGAGAGGAACAGAACCCAAGTTGCTTTAGGTCCAGTGTAAATTTTTCATAGTTAGTGATGATTTGTGAAGTCATGTCATCTGCTGGTGTTGGTCCACTGTGTTTCATCAAGTCCAAAGTCAACTTAGGCATCTACTAGGAAACCTAAGAGCAATTCATGCTTCCGTCTGCCAACTAGTTTTATGAAAGATGCTAGTTTCATTTTTCATCAGTAGCTGGTGTCTGCCCACACTGCCAAAGGTACCAAAAGCTGGTTAAATGACCATGGCATCACTGTGTTTCACTGGCCAGCAAAATGACCTAACCTGAACCCCATAGAGAATGGAGTATTGTCAAAAGGAAGATGAGAAACAGGAGACCCAACAATGCAGAAAAGCTCAAAGCTGCTATTAAACCTGGGCTTACTGATCGCCTCCATGCTGCGCAGCATTGATGCAGTAATTCCTGTAAAAAGGACCCCTGACCATGTATTGAGTGCATATACTGTATAATACATGGACATATATTTATGTAGACCACGTTTTCTGTACAATTAACTCTGATCTTAAGTATTATAATTTTGTGTGAAATTAAAATTGGGGTTTAATTTGCTTTAAGCCATAATCCTAAAAATGATCCGCATTAAATGCTGGAAATGCTGTGCGTACTAAAAATACCAGAGTTTCACTTTTTCAAGAGAATTACTGAACCTTTTAATTTGCTGAGATGCGCCTCTATGAGCATGTGACATCTTGGACAATTAGTGCAGGGTGTAAAACTTTGATAAGCATCTTAAAAAAATTGTTAAGTCTTATTGAATGCACAAAACTCTTTGTGCTGTCCATCTGCAGCACTGTGTGTGAGCGAGATATTGATAAATGCAGGCATGGACACTTTTTCTGCAGGGGTTCCTGTCACAAAGTAGAGACAGAGAACTGAATACAAAGTGTGTGTGTGTATGCGTGCGTGTGTGTGGGGTGGGGGTATGTGTCCCACCTCCTGCGACAGGAAGGGGATGAGCTGAGCACATATCACGTTCAACCGCTTGGCAATCTCTGTCTGAAAGAGCAGAAAAGAAAAAAAAGACACTGTCACTTTGATGAATAAACACACAAACAACAACACCGCCAAGATTGAGCATGAACACAAAGAAACACACACAGTTGTGAAGGTTACACGTACACAAAGAGTTTTTGGCCTGCTCCTCCCAGGGCCGGAGTGGTAAATATTTCAGCTGCTTACATCTGGTCCATGCAAATGGAAACTCTGCCAGAGAGTTTGGCTAAAATATTCATGGACAGCATCTGCTGTGGCCGCAACCAGCCCACACAGCATGTGTGTGTCAGTGTTGGCGTGCACAAGGAAACAACAAGACACAACAAACCCCCATCTTGTGTGTGTGGTGTAACTTTGCATGTCTGCGTGTGTTTGTATTTATGCATGCATGGTCTTGTGAGTGTGTGTTTCCTGTTGGGGTGGGGAGGTGGGGTTGCGCTTCGGGTGTGTGTCTGCCTGGATATGCTCTAATACGCCGCCAGCAGCAAACCTTGCCTCCATCTTCTCTCCATCCCGCTCCATTTAATCACTCTTTCCATCCATTCTTTCTCACCATTAGGACGGTAATCAGTGTGACGTACACTGTGGTGTTATTTCTGACACACACGAACATGTTCAGCGGCTGGTCCAACGAGGCCGTTAGGGCCAGTAATGATATGCATGAAGAGATCATGACAGCATCATTATGGCTGCAGGCTGTTTATCTTGTTGACAGCTACACTTTGAAGTGTGTGTTTGTGTGTGGGAGAATGCACGTGCATGCCGGCCTCTGTGGGTGCACGCACATTCCCACCTCCACACAAATACACACCCTCATCCTCCCTCTCTCCTAAGTGATTTATTGATGTCGGACTGAACTTCCACCCGTCCTTTTTCCTTACGGTCCTCTCTTATTTCCTTGACTAGCCTCATCTCTCCACACTGGACTCCCAACCCCTGCCCTTCTCCCCTCCATCCTTTGAATCCATCACCCCAACATCCCCCCACCACCCCCAGGGAGACACAATGATTTCTTGTTAGAGAACTTCAGCTACTAAATGACATCTTCAGGAGAGGGGGAGAAAACGGAGAAAACATGAGCAATCTACAGTAGGAGAATGAGAGGGTAGGATCAAATGGGAGAGAGGAAATGAAAAGAGGGGGCAGAGGAGAGAAAAGAGGAGGAAAGGGGGCACTGTGGGTTGAGGAAATGAGTGCCGATGAAGGGATGGAGGGAAGAAATGGAGAAAAGAGAAGCAGAAGAAAGGTGGAGGAGGAAAAAAAATTGAGACTGGGTGGAGGAGGGAGGAGGGGAAAGGCAGCAGTGGCGGCTCGTCAAAACTGAAGCGATTGAGATGGCGAAATGAAGAAAGGGAGCGGAGAAAGATAGAGAGTAGACAGCAGGAAGGCAGTGACCTGATTTAAAGTGAAATCCAGCATGGACTGAATGTCTGCGAAGGAGGCCGAGGTGGAGGAGGGGACGCAGACAAATAGGAGACGGAGAAATCAATGGAGAGGAGGAGAGACACGGATAGTGAAAATAATAAAAAAGGGATTAAGTAATAACAGCATTAAGAAAAAGAGGCAGAAATACAAAAAATAGGGAATGGAAGAAAAAAAAGAAGTGTAGGAATGAGAGGATGGAGGGAACGGAGAAACAAACAGGGATTTATGATGGGCAAGAGGGAAGAGCAGAGCGCTCATCTATCTGTGGTGGAGAAATGAATTCTGTTTGTGGAGCTTATTAACGCCTCCGTAGCGCAAACATGCTCTAGAAGGCCATCCGAAGACTGACATTAGCAGTGGAAAAAGGAAAACGCATTTTTTTGGAAGCAAGAGTTACTCAGAGTTGAGAAGAATGTCAGTCAAAAGACGCAGGAAGTAAGAAAGAAAAAAACCAAGCAAAGAGCAGGAGACCAGGAGCTGACTCACCTGTTTGTGCATTTCAATGTTAAGGCCGTAGGACATTTCATAATACTGAAACAAAGGAGAGGAATAGGTTATTTATAATTCTAGAAAATAATGAAAACAATTTTTGTACTAAAGGGTTTTTATACATTAAGTGGTGATTATTCATTTACTGCAGAAAAAAAAGATGCCTACAGTTTCATTGGTCTGGTTAAAAAAGGAATGCAAATGTCAAAATAAATTTGAAAAAACAAAAATATTCTCCTCTTGCCAAAAGCATAGTTAACAGCCCAACATTAACAATCAATCCTCAACATACTTGTATGCCTTCAATATGTGTGCTCAGCTGGATGAACTTTGGCCCTCATCCGATCTGTTCTCAATCCTTTCTAAGGCCATGTACACACGTACCCAGGTTTTAAAAAAAATAAATAAATATCCTCACCACCTTGTTGAAGAAACAACAACCAAAAAAACATCCATACCAAACTACAGAATTGCGTTGTTAAGCACATTTATACCCATGTCAAACCTGTAGGGGGCAGTAGTTCGCCCAAATCCTATCCAATCAGAATAGCTTTCTACTTTCTAACTTCTACATAGAGCAGTAATTGAGCTTTTAAGAACAAGCTGCAAAAAGTGCTTGGACAAATCGATAATGTCAATACATCACTGAGGGCATCCATGCCGTTTCTGAGTGAAACACAGGTTGCGCATATGATGTCGGAGCATTTTGGTCACGGACGGACTGTAATGTTCCGAAACCTAAAATCCCGATTATTTATGTCCGCAAGCAAATGCTTAAAGCGGAGAATTCGCATGTCTTCACTTTGGTCTGAGTTTTTAGAAAGAATCGTTTTGATGCCGTAAATCTGCGTTTTCGTGTGGATGACAGGCCAAATTGTAAAAAAATATTTGTTTTGTGGGATACCCAGCTACTTGTGGACAAGGCATCAGTGATTCTAAGCTACTCGGAGGGGAGTCAGGTGAGTGGCAAACAAGACAACAACAGGTCTGCAGATGTTTCTGCAACATGAGCAGATTCCTCTTTAATAACCAACTTACTTCATCCAAGCTGCATTTTTGTGATTTTGGATTGGATGCAAGCTTTTGGCGAGCGTAATTGTGCAGCATAGCTGACAGAAATACAACAGAGGTAAAGGAAAACAAATAATGTTGGACTTTAAAAACCTCACTTGCATACACCTTTATCTACACAGAAGACAACAGGACATTCAACATAAATATACATTTAATGCTTTGTCTGTCTGCAATGAACAACTCCAAAAAGGTTTCAAATAGAACAGAGAAAATATTCAAACACATGGAAACTGTTTCCTGCCAGTGTCATCCAACAGCAGTTCTACCATGTGTACTTCTGAAGTGCCGTATGTCCCTAAAATTAATCTAACCTCAACTACTTAAGTCAGAGGCACTGAAACCACTGTGTCACTTTAACCAAAGCCAGAAATGCAAATGAATGCAAGGGAATTGTGGCTGGAAGAACTACAGCAATAATCAGGTTTAATGTGAGCCGTTTGACCATTGCTTTTATCTTAATGCACAAGGAGCTGTGAGACATGCAGGAGGAGATGAATGCCACGGAGACAGCTAAGGATGCCTCTCTTCCCTCAGAGATGGACAAAAAGGAGAACATTTTAAAGTCAGATGCTTTGAAAAGTGACAGGCTGACATTTGCTTTTCAGTGTGGCTGGTAGTGGGGAGAGGAGATTGGCAGTCATGCAGCCAAAACAGGCTGGCAGGCTGGAAGAGGAGATGGCAGGGGTCCTCTGTCTCCAGATATTTTTCCTGGCAGTTAGCATCCATATGTGTGCAAGTGCAGATGTGTGCGTGTGTTCCAAGCACAAGTCTACAACTGTGTGGGCGTGTTCACCTATGTGCTTTGCGTGCTTTGGTGTGAGTATGTCTTAAACCGAGCGATGTGAGCGCACACTCCTCTGTCTGTGCGTGTTTGCCTCTAAGCCTCCATAAAAGATGCCTTCCCTGGCAGCTCCGCCTACCAGCTCTTTGCCAAGTTTCGCCTGTTGCTTAGCAACATCCAAACTACCCCAAATCATCAGCCGGCAAAGAAGAGCCGATGCCAGCTACCGTCTCCTCCCCCTCACAAGTTTAGACTGAGTGCCAAGATTGCCACATAGCTGTTTTTTTGAACAGCAGGTTCTGGGCAGCTCACACTCTGTCAGCTGCGCTGGTTTTTGGCTCTGATCACAGGTAAATCAACACGGGGGGTGTCAGACTTAAAAATCAAAGACAGACCAGAGTTTTGGTCCTTCATTAATCCAGAAACAAACTTCTGATTTAGTATATGTGAGATTTTTCATACTTTTGAGCATTTTCCCTATGATTTTATGACATTGTTCTTGAAACATATCAGGTTCATAATTAGCTCAAGGCTGAATTGTAGCAACAATGCAAATCAACCCTAGTGAAAAAACACTTCACCTATAAAATCTAATACACGCAAATTAAGTCAAATTAAGATATTTAGATATTAAGATAGATAAAGATAATTAAGTAAACTGACATAATCAATAAGGTAAATGAGGATAGGGACATGTATTTGCTCATTGCTTTTATTGGTGTACTTTGAAAAACAGACAAAAGGGATTTTTGTTTCAGAGGAAAAATCTGCTGCATTGTTTTTTTTGCAAGATCATCTAAGTTCATGTATCAAATGATACGCCTTCAATCTGTATTAATCTAAAAAAAAGGCAATGTATTTTCTTTTTGTTGATGCCTTTATGGTCCATGAATAATGGGAATTGTTAGTTTCGATGCAATGAATGACTCAAGAATTTAAAAAAATCAAAACAAAGACTTGTTAGAGGCCACATAAACTAAAATTTTAAAATATTAAATCTTATGCATGTTTTTATAATAAAAACCGCTACGGTGGAGGCAGCCAGTTATTCTCCAACATACTACTATTTTGCTAGGACTAGGACTGCACAACTATAGGAAAACATGACATGAGTATTGTTGTGATGAGATCTACTGTGATGAACCAACATTTTCATTATTACTCTTTTTAATCACCATTATGATCTTAGTGCTGCTCTCCAGAACTTTATGATCTTGATCACCAAGATCTATAATGAGGGGATGACATACAGGATAGAGAAATATTAGCCAAGGGGGTAAAAATACGATTTGCAGGAAGAGTTATAATGCATAGTGCCCTTTATTTTACAGCCTAATAGTTTCTAAAGTTGGCCTAAGTGTGTGTGTATGTGAGTATTATTAGTGAGTCAGTTAAAACCAATATAATAAATGCATGCGTTAGGAATCAGCTAAATTTACCTTAGACTCAACCATTTTAGCATATAAACAAATCAACACACAATATGAATTTTAACACTTTTTATAGTACTAAAAAAAGCAATATGATTAAAGTTTGAGGCATAGATAAGGGAAATATTTCGATATCAACCTGTGCTTCGCTCATATGCATTTTAGTCGTTCCAGGAAAACAAGGGGGTGAAAATCTGAGCTGGCATGTCAGACCTGGTGCCTCTATTCTTTTCAACTGTTATTTAGTTGTTTAGAAGCCGAAATGTTTGGGAGACATTTAACCAGAATATTGCATTCAGGCAGTTCATATTGCAGTTTTTCTGACATCAACATTGTAGTGACGATTGTGATTCAATACACTGTGCAGCTCTAGATTAGACCATTTCTAACGCACATATAAAAACCTTTAAGTGACAACGTGCTGACTAACCTTAGGAACTATCTTTGTTTAAGAAGCTATTTAGGTAATGTTAAATACACGTTGCTCTATTATTCATTATCAACAAAGCAAAAATAGCTACATGTTGTGTCCATATTATAAAAAAAAAAACTAAGACTGAAGACATACCAGAACTCCTGAAAATAAATCTACATACATGAATGAGATAGATGAAATGGTTTATTTTGGCAGACGGTAACATCAATATGATCACAATTCTATTTTAAAAAGGCCTAAACGCCACACATCCCTAATAAGCAGGATTCGAAATAATCTCTTGAAAAGATGTAAAGCCTCTCTAAATGTGGGCTCATAACTTTCATCTGAAACTGATGAGCAGACAAATAAAATAAATAGTACCATGTCTATGTATTTTCCTTTTTGAAATTTCAATCTTATTTTTGTGGGTGTTGTGTGGCAGCTATAAGCAGATTAGGGATGGGCATTCGATTAAACTGTCTTCATTGATCATCGGGAGAGTTAATCGATTTTCGATTAATCATTGATATTTTTATATTAAGATTCATTGTTCATAGTTTATATTAAAATGCAGTGAGAATAGAAAAATAGCACGTTTCCTCATTGAGATCTTCATTACAAGTGGGACACCTCTTGTGGAAGTTAAACAGAATTAATTCATGGTAGTTGCACAAAGAAAATATGCGCTATAAGCAGCGGAGCCGACAGCTAAAAGACGGTGCTCATTAATACAACAGACGCTCATATTTTTTTTCTCCTCCAAAAAAGTAAAAAAAAAAAAAAGTAATGTTAAACAGTAACTTAATAAAAAAATATAATACTTATAGGTCTGATAGTTTTGTGTGACATTTGGCAAAAAGAGTAGAGAAAGAGGATGAGAGAGATCAGCGTACCTAACAATGAATTAGGCTCATTAACAGAGTAAAAAAGACAAAAAAAAGAAACCGTAACTTATATAAATTTACAACTTTAGCACCAGTCTACTGATTTTTGTTGAGAAAGATGAGCATGTTAACATGCGCCGAGGTCAGAAGCGAAAGCGCATGTTGACTGATGGTCACCAGGCTGCTGGTCACCAGGCTGCTGTCGCGTCTGACCTGCAGCGCTGAGATCACCTGCTGTGAGGGACAGACGTCGCTGTGATACACAAACCTCCGTGCTAACTTGGCAAGCCTCTGGAATCATGTTGAATTCATTTTCCACCAATCTGTAGGGGTGCAATCCAGGGGTGACGGAGCCTCCCTCAGAAAGTAATCGGTGAGTAAGTTTCTCTGCTCTTTGTGCATCTCGGCTCCTCCGTGCTAACACCGACTTGATGCTAGGTTGAGACGAAGAGCAGGATGCTCCGCTTCTAACCAGGGTTGGAAGTGCGTTCAAGTACTTATACACAGCTTTGCGGTGTTGGCAGTGAACCGAGACTTCTTTGTTTGTTTATTTAGTCAAAGTGGTCCCACGCCACACTTTGCTGCAACTTCTTCATTACAATGCTACTTTTGAAATACACAGAAACTGGCAAGAAACTGAGTCGGCCTGTGGGTTTTATTTTCAGTCATCGCCCTCGTGTGGTTAAGTGTTTAAATACTGCCACATAGCAAAATTAATTGCATTCCTTCAAAACTCACACTACGCAACAGAACATGCGTTAATTGATCGGTAAAAAAAATTGTAATCGATGAAATTCTTAATGATCAATTAATCGATCGTCGATTAATTATGCCCATCCCTAAAGCAGATGAAAGAGATTTACATGACTTGTCTTTGGAAGAGGCATTTGCGTTAGTGTGTCTCACCATAACGTAGTGTCTTTGGATCTCGGTCTTTTCCGTGGCCAGTTTCTCACACTCCAGTTTCAAACTGCAACAGAGGAGAACAGAAAACAAACTGTTTGGTGTATCATCCTCTGAATAAAAATACACAATGCAATTAGCGACATAACAAATTACTCCTCCAGTACGCTTCTCATCCCCTCCCCTTTCCACTTCTGTCCCTTCATCACTCACTGGGGAGGAGGGAGCAGGGTGACTGGAGTGCTGACAGCCCATTATCACCTCAGAGCAGAGCAGAAATAGACAAAGTCACGCTTGGAGCCTGAAATCCAGCCAAGACTGCAGGGAGGCACATCCAAGGTGTCTCTTCGCTCCTCGCGGTTCCTCCCTCTCTCCGGACAAATTTTAGTACATCCATGGACCTTCTTTCCCATTTGACTGCTTTTTTAATTATCTGCAAACCTTTTATTGAGGATATATGTGTTGTATATGTTAAAGTTTGTGAGATAGGTGAAAACAAAGCACGGAAATCCGAGATACTATATTAGATCAGATCCAAACAAGTAATAAACAGACAGGCATTAATTTAGTCAATTTTTAGACATATGGCCAATGCGTCAAGTAAGATACTTGTTTGTTTTTCCTTTTTGTACTAAACAAGCATAAGTTGAGATAATACATAACAATCATGCCTAAACGTTTTAGGACATTTTGCAGTGTTTCAGTTAAAGATATAACCCACGTACAATAATTATTCAACATATTTTTACTTCAGTAGAAGTAAAAATTTGCCATCCAAGAAATGACTCAAGAAAGAGTAAAAACGCATTAGGTGAAAAGACTACTCGAGTGTGAGTAACTGATTATAAAATCTGATCCTAATATTTTAAATTATGTCCTCAGACAGACAAAAATGATATAATTACGTTAATATTCTGGTATAAAGACTACAGAAAAAATATATATATTCAATTTTAAAATGTTTTTATTGTTCAATAATATAGCAAAACATAAAATGTTCTACAGTTTTCTGTCATAAAATATTCCATGTTGTATAGTAATTGTATAAGATTCTATATTATTCGATAGTGATCTAATGTTAATGCTGTTCATTAAGTATCATAATGTTCTCTGATATTCAAAATTAATGTTCATGCTGTTTTAGCATTTAAAAAAAGAAAAACAGAACAAGGCAAATGACAATATTTGGTCACTTTGATTTCTGTAATTTTTTGCATGAATATTATATATATATATATATATATATATATATATATATATATATATATATATATATATATATATATATATATATATATATATATATATATATATATATATATATATATATATATATATATATATATTATGTAACAACAAATATTTTGTATATACCTCAATAACACTCTGGGTTTCAAATTTTAAACCATTTCAATAAAAGCCTGATAAAGGGTTAAGTGTCCATTTGCTCCTCATTCACATTGAATTTTTTATTCAAATTGTAGCTTCATCTTTAAGTGGAGTAAATAAGAAATTGGAGGAGAAATCTGTCCTTTGTCTTGCCTTGCATCCAACCTGCTGTCCTGCATATACTGGACCAGTTTTTAAGTGTTTTCAGGTCCAAACCTATAAATTCATCCTTTTGCCTTTCCTGCCCCCTCAGGAATAATTCTTTCTGCTGCTGCCCAACCTAAGCAAGCCGGCACATTTGGGCCCTTGGCAGTTTACACCAACTTGTTTGCAGGTAGCAGATTGATTGATTAGATTGGGGCGAATAACAGTGGGGTGGGGGGTTGGTTGTTGTTGTGGTGAGATGGGACACTGGAGGTGGGTGGAAGGAGGGTCGTTTGGTGGGAGAAAATTAGAATATGATTAATACCGCAACATTACCCCCAGCCGCAACAGGTAATAACGTCCCCGTTCACTCTCTTCCTCTAGTGCCGCGTGCACACACGCTCATAATTGACTCATTTATCATTGCCAGCCAGTCGAGCAGACAAGAGAGGTGAGGGAGAGAAGCAGGACGAGAAGTAAGGAGGAGGTGGTGGGAGAAATGTAGCGAGGATTAAACCCCACACCGACTCCCTAGATTTTATTACAGAGGAATTGGCTCTCGGCAGTAGTCGCTCACAGCTGGGCTGAAAAACCAGTGCAACCGTTAGAGTGAAACTACCAGTTCTTATTTTATTTTACTCCATTTACAACATTAATGCTTAAAAAGCTTTGAATAGTGCGCCAACTTCATACATTGGACGTGCACCACTCTACATTTAAATGATGCACATGTTAAAATATATAGGATGACAACTTACTGATGTTACTTAATCCTTCAGTACACCTCTAATTATTCTACAAATAAATTAGATCAAAACAAAATCCTTGATGAAAATATTTAAAAGCAAAAATTAAAAAAAACCCAAACAAGTCCATATTTAGAGGTGCTCCAAGAAAGAAGCTGACAACTGGAATCTGCCTATTTACTACTTGATCGACTGTGACTACTGACCAGTCTATCAGAAAAAACATTGGATTACTGGAAATCAGGCGACACTTGCAGATCACTTTTGTGATACTCTTTAGAGAAAATATTACAGAGTAAACTAGAATAAAACCAGCAATTTTCAGCCTCAGTGAGGTGTTTAAAATGAAGACAGAGAAAGCAGAGACATAAGAAGCTAATTTAGAAGCTGATGCATGCCTGTGGTTAATTCAGGTTGCAAGAGTGTAAGGCTTTAGCAGATAACAGGAAGACCAAACTAAAGGTTGGTGATATGGCAAACACAATTGTCATGTTTTTTTTTTGCAGTAAAAAATATGAATCCCAATTTAATAACGACTTCCTTTAATAACAGCACAGCTCTTGAAAAAAAAACCACACCACACTTAAGCCAAAGAGGATTTTGTAAATTTATTATTTTCAGATCACAAAACTTTGTCAACTTGTATCAAGCACAACTTACACAAGTTGGCATTAGAATGTTGTATCATTCCTCAAAATTGCAAAATTCCTCACAGTTATCTGTTCAACTTCAGCCTAAGTGTTAGCATTAATATTAGTGGTCCTAATATGTTTGATTGTTCCATCAATGTCTCACTAACACATTTAGGATTTCTTCTGTAAAACATCTACCAAGGACAAACTGCAGTCTTTCAGCCCAAACACAACGCACCCACCTTTCAGGTGTTTTTACAAGCCAAGATGTGGCTGATTTGATTATCTTTAAAATATGCAGTTTAGTTGAGAATGCTTTAAGTATGACCCAAGCTCTTATTGTGAAGGTCTGCCATATTGAGCTGTAAAACAGAGCTACAAACCCCTGTATTTTTGACTTTCCTGCCAAGTATAAAGAGACCCTGAATTTAATGAGGGCAGTACAAAAGTTCTGACCAGTTAACAAACCAGACCCTTCTGAACAGCACAAACATCCAGCTAAATGATAAGTTAGTAAGCTTTCGTCACCAGGCACCTAACAGCTGCTGGAGGAAAAGACTGCTTTGTAGTTTCGCCTACTACCATTACGAATTTGTCTTTGGCACTGGACAACAACTTTAAAAAAAGCCGCACAGCTAATGTATAGACATCCACCCACAGACCGACAGCTCTTCTGCTTAAGAAAAGACCTGAAGGTTGCACCAAGAAAGCAATAACCTTTCCTCACAAAATGGACTTTAAGGAATGGAATTACAGTGTGTACCCATTATGTGACTGTGTGAGCACAAAAGAGTTTGATGGGGGGAGTAAATGAGGGAGAGATGGGAGGAGAGAGGCAAGTAGGAAGTAGGCATTTCTTGCTGGAGTGATTGCCTGTAATAATTACTCTTTTTTTACAGAGCAGCGTATACTGAGAGGAGGGAGAGAAGTTCCAGAGGACGAAGAGAAAGTAGGGGAGGAAACAGAGTAAATGAGCAAGCAGGAGAGCAGGTACAACCCAAGTGTGTGTGCGTCACTGTGTATGGCTCTCTGTGCGTGTGCTGTGGGAGGCTCGGATCCTCCCGTCTTTCACTGGCGGTGACAGGAGATAAGATGATCAGCTGAATGTGCTACAAATCTGCAGCCTGCCAGCCATTACACAGCTCTGTCAGTACCACATAGCAACCACACACACACACACACACACACACACAGTAGCATCAACATAGGTGATCACACAATAGCATCATGCAGTGTATAAACACAAGCAGATAGAAACTGTGCAAACCATAGAATATATTAAGTATATATAGAGCCAAACACACAGACGGCTGCTAAAATATATTTAAAAAAAACAGTAGAGAACACCCACATGTAATAATGAAAGCCTGCAGACAGAAGCATCTAATTCTGCTCCTTGAAAAAATGTAGACAACATACTCAATTGCAAGATTTGACATGGAGCCTTCAGCATTAGAAAGAGATCCAGTGTCGCCACAGTTGAAAAAAAATATTGATTTCATTTCCCAAAAAGGCATTTTCTGTGTAAACAATAATGTTTGTCTGGTCAAAGCTGCAAACACTTCAAGAAAATCGGCCTGCGTCAACTCAACACAACCTAACCTATACCCGGGCTCCACACTAATTGGTCACCTAACATTTCAGTCAGGTTCACTGCGACATCATTTATGTAAACCCAGACTTGTACAGAAGCAAACCCTCATATAAATACCACAAGTTAAAAAAAGACACACCAGACGACTCTAACAACTAAATACATTAACTGGAGGCAGAGAACCTGGAGGCGCTGCGTTGATACAAAGGACTTAACTTATGTAGCGTTCTTTCTTTCTAAATGTTGTACAGACAGAAAAACATCAATATATTTGCACTGGAAAAGGTTTCTCCCCCTGGTTCATTCATTCCTCTCATCTTCCAATCATCAGCATGTCGGGGCAAATGTGGCAGCTTTAAAAAAAAAATTGACAAACAAAAACATTTTTGTTGCATTTGAATGGAACCATGAGTTTCACTCGGTTACAGTAAAAAAAGTAAATGAATAAACAGGGAGTTGCATCTGTGAGCTGGACTGGTCCATCACATTAGAAATTGAGACAAGATGGAGTAAAAATGTAGCCTCAAGAGCGAGCTTGAGTGCTACACCACTACATGTATGTGGGTTTCTCTAGGTACTCTGGTTTTCTTTCGCACAACAAAAACATTGCATGTTAGCTCTATTTAAATGGCTGATAAGTAAGGCAGGTAGGAATGGTTGTTTGCCTCGTTTGTCAAATTTATTAGACCTGTGATGGACTGGCAACCTGCCCAGGGTAGGCATGAGTTGGTATGAGTTTCCCACCGTGTTAACCTTGAATAAAAATCCCATGGTTTCAGTATTTATACAATGGTTTTAAAATATGGAATTAACATCTGCCAAATTCAGTAGCAGCGACAGAATAATGTTCCTTCTGCTGCTCTGCTCTTTAAAGAGCAACACGGGAAGAAAACAGGCCAAGATTAGATGGTCTTTTCATTTCCACACCTGGACCAGTAGAACAACAACCAAATCTGTCTCTCTACTAAATGAGATAAAGCTCCAGTAGTACTTCTCTCACCAGCAATGTAAAGCAACAAGTGAGGGAGGGACAACACTGCCACACTCTATGTTCCCTTCCAGTCACTCCAGGATATTATTGAAACAACATTAAACTCTATAAATGGAATGGCAGAAAAGTTTAGCAGGTGTAAAACCTTGGTATACCTCGATACTAACTGGTCAATGCCTTGTCCAGGATGTACTGCACCTTTCACCAGTTTACCTCATGAGATACACACTGGAGGCCTTTAATTCCAGTATGTGTGTGGGTTTTCGCTGGGTACCCTGTGTTTCCCCCAGTTGAACACATACATGCTGGGTAAACTGGCTAAATTGCCATTGATCAACCTGTCCTGTCCACTTGGCTGCAATAGCCTCCTGTGAGCCTGTTTGCTGGGATGGGTTCCAGCCCTCCCTGTGCCCCTGAACAACAAAGCAGATTGGGGAAAATAGTTGGATAAGGTGCTGGCTGCTGGGTGTCAGTTCTACAATCGTTAGATTTCGAGCTTAAAACCTGGCATAATTGAAGTCTTTTGAAGTAGCTGTGCCATCAAAATGTTTAAAGAGGCATGCACAATTCTGTCGTGCCATCCCTAGTTGTTAAGTATTAAAAACTGGCAACAAATGTACAGTTAGCCTAATAAACACAAAAAGAGAGAGAAATGCTCTATCTTGTTTTAAAGAAGTAAAAGATGCTATTAAACAAGAACCAGTTGGTATTGAGAACAAAATGGCATTACACCAGATCTGGAGCTGACAATCTGTTTACTTAGAATATCTTACTGATCAATTCCTAGTTCTAACAGAATGTTAAGCTTGAGTAAAAATATCATGGGTTGTAAAATAAAATTAAAACAACATGATCTAATAGATTTATCCAAAATCACTTGCTAGCCAGCCTGGAGTGTGCCAACTGTAGTTTTAAAACGGAAGCCCCCTTTCACAAAACACTTTAAGGCGACATTAAGGTGCCTTTTTGGACCGATACGGCAAGAAGGAAGAATTAAAAAAAATTTTGTCTGACAAAAATTTTGTACGACCAGGCTGCTGCAGGATTGAAAGCTTAAAAAAAGACTGAAATCACAAGGAAGAGTAACGAGATGAGATATACAACACAAATTTAAAGCATTTGCTCGGCTAACAACAGGATCACAACACAGAGTTCATCCATCATTATCATTTTAAACACCATAATATGGGGAGACTTCAATCTTACCTGTGGACATCAATTCTATACCACACCTGTGTTCCTGCACTGACCGCGGGCATTTCTGAAAGCTCACAGCTAGTCGAAATATCACCATCTTCACCTATAACTTATGAATGGTCAGAGGCAGCTTGATGCAGGCTCATCTTTGTGAGTTCATGATGGAGATGATTTACAAATAAGACTAGTGTTAACTTGATTAGAGTGATGGGTGAAATTTCTTTAGCTTCCATAGAACTGTTTACTTTCCATCCCTTTAGCCCTGGTTCACCTGGCAAGATTTTAAAATTGTCGCTAGAGATTCAGACCACGCACACACGGCGATAAAAAATAAAATAAATCACGGATGTTCCTGTTTTGGTCCTACTGTGTGTGGTGTGCAGCCACACGACCATGACGAGAAACCACACACAAACTGATTTTACTCACAAACATTCCAAGCTCAGACAGGAAATTGCACAAAACCTTATGATATAAAACGCGACTTAAGTCAAATGAGTAAATAAACATGGATACTGAGGAGGAGGCATTGGCAATAGTTTGTGGCCTAGTTAGAGAAAAAAAATGAAATCCTGCTGTTGGATAAAGGAGTGGACACAGCAGGAGCAGGGGCTGTACTTACTATACAAAGATATAGAGGTGAATTCTTGATTATTATTTTTTTCACTGAGAAACGTCGTTACTCACTTTGCTCTGACTAAATCTCTGTTTCTATGCATTTGTGGACTGCGGTCAAGAGTGCACTTGCAAAATAATAATAGACGTTTCCTGGAAGCTGCCTGTCACCTCGCTTTCTGATTGGCTACAGCTCACATTCAACAGGCTGCATGCTTGTTTCTCATCGCAACACACCACACACACTGCAATATTGGGCCTAGACAATCCAGCATGTTGAATATCCCCAAATTGCGATCAGAGCAGTCCCGACGTCCTTCCGCGCAGACCAGACCGAACACACGGCAGGAATATCTGTTAGGGTTATCTTAAGAGCCATCCCGATAATCGGGGCAAAACCGGCCTAAAAATCTTGCCATGTGAACCAAGCCTTAGTTATTGATCTCCTCTGCTGGGCAGCAATAACTTCCAGTCTTCCACTACATCCCAAGTCTTATAAACACACAATATTAAATCTGGAACCCTTCAAACCTACCAAAACACAAAAATAGACACATTTAAAACATAAGAGAGGGACCATCTCTCACAACCACTTGCTCCCTGTAAAGTAACTCTTAATTGCTTGTAAACTTAAACTATGGAAAAGACTGATAGAATACTGTAGTTTAAGTTGAGACAAAGAGTGGTTTTACTAAGTAAACCAACCCATATGCAACATTCACTTGCAGCGATAAAGAAACAATGAAGATAAGAACCATCAGCTAAACTCCACCACGGCCTGCAATGAATTTGCCAGCTTATTTACTGAAACCATTTTGAAAATTAGAGGATCGATCTGTACATCGGTACCAAACACACTACCAGTGTTATCCTTACTTAACACCAATGTAGAGAAGATGCCTGAATTCCAAAAACTAAACCAGAGAAACCTTGAAGAAATCATTAATCAATTAAGCTCCTCCTCTTGTTGCCTTGATGTCCTACCCACATTTTTTCTAAAAAAAAGTTTTTCCAGTCATTAAGTTTGAATTGATTGAAATTGATAACTCATCTCTCCTGTCCGGCATCTTCCCCCAGACTTTAAAAACAGCAGCTATCAAACCCCTACAGTTGTGGCCAAAAGTTTTGAGAATGACACAAATATTAGTTTTCACAACGTTTGCTGCAAAACTACTTTTAGATCTTTGTTTCAGTTGTTTCTGTGATGTAGTGAAATATAATTACAGGCACTTTATATGTTTCAAAGGCTTTTATTGACAATTACATGACATTTATGCAAAGAGTCAGTATTTGCAGTGTTGGCCCTTCTTTTTCAGGACCTCTGCAATTCGACTGGGCATGCTCTCAATCAACTTCTGGGCCAAATCCAGAATGATAGCAACCCGTTCTTTCATAATCACTGACTGGAGTTTGTCAGAATTAGTGAGTTTTTGTTTGTCCACCCGCCCGCCTCTTGAGGACTGACCACAAGTTCTCAATGGGATTAAGATCTGGGGAGTTTCCAGGTCATGGACCCAAAATTTCAACGTTTTGGTCCCCGAGCCACTTAGTTATCACTTTTGCCTTATGGCACGGTGCTCCATCGTGCTGGAAAATGCATTGTTCTTCGCCAAACTGTTGTTGGATTGTTGGAAGAAGTTTATGTTGGAGGGTGTTTTGGTACCATTATATATTCATGGCTGTGTTTTTGGGCAAAATTGTAAGTGAGCCCACTCCCTTGGATGAGAAGCAACCCCACACATGAATGGTCTCAGGATGCTTTACTGTTGGCATCACACTGGACTGATGGTAGCGCTCACCTTTTCTTCTCAGGACAAGCCTTTTTCCAGATGCCCCAAACAATCGGAAAGAGGCTTCATCGGAGAATATGACTTTGCCCCAGTCCTCAGCAGTCCATTCACCAGACTTTCTGCAGAATATCAATCTGTCCCTGATGTTTTTTTTGGAGAGAAGTGGCTTCTTTGCTGCCCTTCTTGACACCAGGCCATCTTCCAAAAGTCTTCGCCCCACTGTGCGTGCAGATGCGCTCACACCTGCCTGCTGCCATTCCTGAGCAAGCTCTGCACTGGTGGCACTCCGATCCCGCAGCTGAATCCTCTTTAGGAGACGATCCTGGTGCTTGCTGGACTTTCTTGGACGCCCTGAAGCCTTCTTAACAAGAATTGAACCTCTTTCCTTGAACTTCTTGATAATCGTATAAATTGTTGATTTAGGTGCAATTTTAGTAGCCACAATATCCTTGCCTGTGAGGCCATTTTTATGCTACGCAATGATGGCTGCAAGCGTTTCTTTGCAGGTCACCATGGTTAACAATGGAAGAACAATGATTTCAAGCATCACCCTCCTTTTAACATGTCAAGTCTGCCATTCTAACCCAATCAGCCTGACATAATGATCTCCAGCCTTGTGCTCGTCAACCTTCTCACCTGAGCTAACAAGACGATTGCTGAAATTATCTCAGCAGGTCTTTTAGCAATGAAATGCAGTGGAATTTTCATGGCAAAGAAGGACTATGCAATTCATCTGATCACTGTTCATAACATTCTGGAGTATATGCAAATTGCTATTATAAAAACTTAAGCAGCAACTTTTCCAATATTTATGTAATTCTCAAAATTTTTGGCCACGACTGTACTAAAGAAAAACAACCTGGACAACACGTTAATGCAGAACTACAGACCAATTTCTAATCTTCCATTCATTAGTAAGATTATTGAAAAAGCTGTGTTTCATCAGTTAAATAGCTTCCTAACAATGACCAACTGTTTTGATATCCATCAGTCTGATTTCCGTGCTCACCACAGCACCGAGACTGCCCTTGTGAAAGTTTTCAATGACATCCGCATAAACACAGACTCTGGTAGAACCATGGTGCTGGTTCTATTGGATCTCAGTACAGCATTTGACACTGTTGATCATGATTTATTATTGGAACGACTGGAGAACTGGGTTGGACTCTCTGGTACAGTCTTACTTAAAAAACAGGGACTTCTTTGTGTCAATAGGCAAATTTCAGATTATAACAACCAACAAGATTAATTACCACAAGTATGCAAATGATACTCAGCTTTACATTACAATATCATCAGGTGACTTTGAACCCATGCAAACCCTAAATAAATGCATTGAGCAAATAAATGGATGGATGTGTCATAACATTCTCCAGCTGAATAGAAACAAAACAGAAGTAATTACTTTTGGACCTAAAGAGGAACAATCAACAGTCAGCACACAACTTCAGTTAATAAAGCTAGAAACTACTGATCAGGTCCGAAATCTAGGTGTAGTGATGAACTCAGACCTGAACCTCCAGGATCACATAAAGGCAATAACAAGGTCAGCCTTCTAACACCTGAAGAACATTTCTAGGATTAAAGAACTGAAGTCGCAACAGGACCTAAAAAAACTCATCCATGCATTTATCTTTAGTCGGATTGATTACTGCAACAGCGTCCTCACAGGTCCACCTAAAAAGTCAATTAGACAGCTGCAGCTGATCCAGAACACTGCTGCTTGCGACCTCACTAGAACCAGGAAAGTAGAGCACATCACCCCAGTTCTAAATTCCTTACACTGGCTCCCTGTAGCTCAGAGAATTTACTTCAAAATACTCCTAATAGTTAATAAATCATTGAATGGCTTAGCACCAAAATCTGTTGAAGACCTGTTGTCACCATACCAACCACCCAGACCACTCAGGTCCTCCAACTCTAGCCTACTAAACATCCCTAGACTCAAAACCAAACATGGAGAAGTTTCTATGCTCCCCTTATTTGGAATAGACTCCCTGACGACTACAGAGCTGCTGAAACACTAAACTGCTTTAAATCAAGACTAAAAACTCATCTGTTTACAATTGCCTTTCAGTCAACGATTACGTATCATATGTGGTCATACTCTATTGCTTTATTATATTGCTATTTTATTCTATTGCTGTTTTTCTTTTCCATGCTTTAATTATACATCATGTGTTGTGTGTGTTTCTTGCTAAATGGCTGTTCTTCGATTTAAATTCCAATGTTACATTCTCTTTATCTCTAAATCATATAAAGCATCTTGAATTTGAGTCATGCTTTATTGTGTATAATTTATTGTGTTTTTCATGCTATATTGCTAATTTTTAAATTTCCAATGTTATATTTTATGTTTTTTTAAATCACCAAATCATGTAAAGCACCTTGAATTACCCTGTTGAAACTGTGCTATACAAATAAAATTGCCTTGCCTTCTTAAAGAAGCGAGTCACCACCAAATCAACTTTTTTGCTAATAAACTGTATAAGCGAGTGTCTAATAGTGCTGTCTACATGTCGGGTCATTATTTTTGGTATTTTAGTACATTTTGGTATAAATATTGATTTTCTCCCGGTGTAGTGTGGCGCCCTTCTCAGGTCAAGACTCTACATTGCACTTGAATTTGAATCGGGCATTGCCATTTGCTCTGTGGTGATGTCTGACATCAGCCATCCTGTCACTGTGGAGTATAAAACAAACGGAGTCTGGGCCATGTGGCCATCTGGCTGTAGTGAGTTGGAGTTGGAAAAGCAAGGAATTGTTGACGCCGCCCAGACCTCTCCCCATGCCGTCTCTCGGTCCGCTAGGAAACACCTCCTTCCGGCGCATTTTTCCAAACAGAAAATGTGGGCAGAGTTAGACTCTGGTAGGGGGGTCAGTTGCTTTTTGAATAAAAAACAACTCAATGATTTATAGGGAAACAGTTGAACCAGTCAAGAACTGTTTTGACTTTACACACCCAGGAAACCACTACAGAGTCATTACATAACTTAAAACATCTTAAAACCAATTGTTCTAACTTGCATTTATGTGAATTCTGTTTTTGCTAGAACAAACCAGTTTTTAAGCAAAACATAGTTTATATAACACCAACTGTATTGCAATGGCAATGTTTTAACCATGCAACTCAGGATATTTAAACATTACAAAGCAAGAAAATGAAAGTTACAATGAGTTCACGTCAGTGTCAACATTCAGTTCTCAATATTTGTGTTTTGAGTTTAGCACCATACTCTTTTTAAAGAGGGCATGTTATGCAATATTTGACTTCTTTCATCCGTTTGCATTACAATTTGGGTTCTCTGCTGCCTCTATAAAACACAAACAAGAATAAAAACCATCCAGCCATCCTTTTTACCAATTTTTGCTGTCAGAAATGTTGTGTTTCTATGAGCTGTTTGAAAAAGTGCCTCATTGTGACGTCACAGTAAGTGGAATTTGCAAATAACCGCCCCTCACCTGTCAAACCACCTCAAACCTGTCTAACCCAGCCCACCAATTCCATGACATTCTCATGTGTGGCAAACCCTCAGACCAGTAACAAGATGGGTGGGCATGGTCCGAAACCTCTAATTTGTGTAAGTGACAGAGCCCTCTAAACAGCTCATTCTGAAAGGGACTGAAATTGTCAAGAATTGAGCTGGTGAGATCGCTTTATGTAATTTATGTATTTATAACTTGTTCAAAAAGAGGCATACTGTACCATGTCCTCTTTAAGGCTCTTCTGTGCTTGGTTCTACCTTATTCTTGTTCTCTGCTACAAAGAACCAATAGCTATTATGCGCAGTGCTCCTGTGACACCAATAGGTTAATGGTTCCCAGGGTACAGACTGAGTTGGTTTTGGCTTCCCCTCAGCTTGGAACACTTTACAAACTGAACTAGACATATGATTACTGCTCTCACTTAAAGCACAATACTTCATCTTTATAATGCCATGTATCACATGATGGGAATCTATTAAACAATAACCATGCTTTTAATTGCTACTGTAAACACAATGACAGCTGAACCTGTACAACTTTGTTACTGCACCAATAATGGTGCGTTTTGATTATATGGTTTGTCATCTGTATTTTCTTTACCAGCAATTCTTATGTGTTTTGAGCACCCTCTTTACTGGATCATCTATGCAAAACAGATCTCAAAATCTAAGAGATATTGCCTGGTTAACAACAAATCAAAAATTAAATAAACGCTGACCTTGAACTTTACACTGATCTCAACATTTGCATCTTGGTTGAGCTCTACACCAACAGTTGCTTACAGAAAGTGGTTCATTACTATAGCCCAGCTAAAGGTGCCTTTCCAGAACCATTGTAATCTACTGCTGCCATTATTTACCTTTAAGTTTCATGGAATCTATGACGTAAGAGTTGATCGATGCATTTTATCACAGAAAACTACCCTGGTGAAGGGGTAGTACATTTGACTGCAGTAACATTGAGCAAATCCTCCAGTCAACAACTAATTTAAAAAGGGTTTTAAATTGTTTCCTACTCTGCTTTACAGCCTTCGGGTTCAAAGATGCAATTGAAGACAACTACAACTCACCAGAAATATGGATAAATGGCAGGTTTGAAGTCTGAGAATTTCTGGACATGTAATATAGCATTTTTAGGAATCTGTTAATATCCTCTGAGTTTGTAGAAATCAGCCTCAGTAAACTTGTAACCTTTGCACCTATTTAGAGTAACTTTTCCCAAGTTGTAGAGAGAGCTGCTGTTAATGAGGTATTGGTTACAGCTTTCTTGGAGGAAGTCAGCTTTGTTTTAACTTGGCAAAGGACATCTTTTATCCTCCTCTCCGTCTAACTAAGGCAGGTAACCAGAAAGTCAAGATCAGCACAGGTTAATTTAAATCTTTTGCAATGACAGGTTTTCAACACATTTGAAGGATTTTACTAAGGTTTTAGACCCTATCTACTTTGATACCATAAGATTTCTGCTTTAAGCCAGTTTTCAGTCACATACTGAAGATTCCTTCATGGAACCATCTCGTCTAGGTCCCCTTCAGCGCAACTAAGGGCAAGAACTTCCGCAATTTTTCTGATTTGCTGTTTCCTTGAGGGTTCAGATTAATTAAGTTCTGTAGAAATATCATTAAGGAAACACACCTTAAGAGTCATTGCCACTTTATGTAAAACCGGTTTTTCAGGGCTAAAGCTAGACAAGAGAAACACATTGATCCAAGTTAAGACCTAAAACTTTGGATGAGAATGTATTTCCAAAATAAAACTTCAAACTTTATAAGTGATGAAAGCAATTACTGCACGTCTAAAAGTGTATGAGCATAAGGAATGCTGACTGTTGATTTTATGCATGAACAAATAAATTAATAAATATGATTATTGATTAACCTGATCTTAAATCAGTAGTTAAAGCTGCCATGTAGTATTTGGGCAGAGGAGAGTGGAGGAGCTCTTTAGCAATGAGTGGCAGCATATTAGACGTAAGTGGAGAGCCTATCTGACTCTTCAGACTGCACACACAAAATTGTGCTCGCAGTCACAAAGAACAACCTGTGTGTGTGTTTGCAGAGACTGAAAATTACAGTAATGAGAGCTCTGTCAGCAGCTCCTCCCGCTTCCCTTCAGTTTGCTGATTACAGCCTGTTTGGATAGTTAAAACACACAACCACACACATATTCCCACATACAGGAGTAGTTGGCCCACCAATGACCCTTTAATTAATTAACTCTTCCCTGTCTTTTGCCTAGTTGGATATTTTCTCCCAGTCTCCAAAAAACAAAACAGCAATTTAGAAATTCGCCCTCTGACATAACCCTCACCACACACACACAGTTGCACACACAAAACACATTTGCAACCCATCAACCCTAATCCCTCCACTGACTCTCTCCTGCTGTCTAATCCAACATCTATCAGAATACAAACAACTTCCATGAAGCAAAAAACAGAACCAAGTGCTGCTGTTTCAGGACAACATCCATTTGTGTGTGGAGATAATTGGAGGAGTCTGAGTAAATGCATTAGACTGGAGGTGTACCTGAATAGATCACTGAGTCTATTTGTGTGGGCATTGGGGTCATGTTTTGCCTGCAGGGTGAATTGTCTCCATGTGGTTCTGATTACATGAAGGTGCAGTCTGCAATCAGAGATGCAGCTCTGTGCTACAACCTGTTGGATTATACAAGGCCACTGCTAATCCTGCCAACTGCTGCTGGTCTTTTCCAAAACTGGAGCCAAACTGAACTCCATATAGTCATGGTCGGCTGGATAACATAAATCCAACGGCCTCTAAGAGTTACATCCTTATGGAAAGAGTAAAGGGGTTTTATTGTGCCACTTGCCATGTTAAATGATGACTTTTTTATTTTACAACGTAATGGATGTTTTATGACTTCTGAGCAGCATGTGGCTTGAGCGATGTTGACATGCATGACTGGGCTACTTGGTGATTGAGCACACAGGCACAAAAAGCCCTCAGTATGCATTAAGTGATGCAATATGACTAAACCGGATTCTTTCTACTGCTAATTAATGAACAGTCAAATATTTGGAGTCAAGTTTAAAATCACTTAAGGATCAAAACATGGGAACATGTTGATAAGGCAAAAATATATAATATATGAGCTCCGATACAGCTTTAACCAAGGAAGCAGCCCAATTGGCAAAAATGAAACTGCATCTTTAAACTCAAACCCAGGGTAAGTGCAGCACTGTTGGATAGGACTGTTTTAGTATCCATTTAGTGGAAAAGCAGTATTTCAAGTAAAAGGTTCCAGAGATGCACCACAAAATTATCTAGTAATCAGAACTGGACAATTGTTAAAATTTAAAATTTTAACAATTCCTTGCATCCATTGCATTGATCAAAAATTAAAATTTTTGATCAATGAGTGAACTGTACTGTCACAATCAGCACACTTTTCATGTTGAGGTTGCTACTGCAGGAAAAATAATTTAAAGTTAGCTATTTTTAGTATCAGTGAGGTATGGGACACATATAGGTAAGGCAAAGCGGTGGTTTTGTTTTTGATAGTCGAATTAGTAATTCTAGTAGCCAACACCTTTTATGTGAACAATGAAACTGTGACTCTGCTGCATAACTGGTAAAAGCCCAAGCCTTAAGAGCTGCAGATACACAGAGAAATCAACTGGTAAGAGGAATCGACTTATTTTCAGCTTGATTGGCCAAGCAAGAATTCTTTTTCTGATCAGTGAATGCACCATACCGAAGTGCAGCCAGATCACATTGAGCACAACACTCTTCGTTGTGAAGGTTGTTGATGCTGGAAGGAGATCAAGAGTCCGCCTTCTTTAGTAAGGTTGTATGGCATGAATACGAGCCATCTGCTACAATTCATTCCTACTTACCCTCTTAGGGGTAATTAGTAGCCGTTGGGGATAGAGTATTTTTTCGGACACCGGGTGTGCATACAAAAGTTTCAAGTGGTATAGAAAGGGATTCTGGACACCTAAAATCAAAGCAGGACGAGAGGAAAGGAGTCAGCGGGTTGGGACCCTGTGAAGGTGTGCCCAGAGAACAGGGACGTGTGCTGGGGGGCGACGCTACACAAGCAACCCAAATCCCCACATTCAAAAGCTTTCAGGGCACATTCCTGCACACCAAGTAAACTGCATCTTTAGTATGCATACTTTAGTCAGTATGTAGCAAAAAACAACTCAGGGTTGTGGCAGACGTAAGGTGTGAGACGCAAGAATATGTTGCAAAACTAGAAAGTTCCACTTGAACCAACTTTTAGAATGGTACATCGATACCAAGTAATCAGCTAACACAAACGCATGCAAACATTTATCAGTAAACAATACAAAAACAAAACAGTAGTAGTGGTACGATTTTTTGCCCACATTCTAGAGTTGCAATCCACCTGCAAACCAATACCACAAACACCTATTTCAATTCAGCAAAACAAGGTAGCAGAACAGTAAAATGGAAAAAGCCTTCAACTTGCTACACACCAACCTGTGGTACTGTGTCTGCAGGAACTGAAACTCCTCCTTGATGCGATCCAGAGTTTCTGGATAGGTTAGTTTTAGAGACTGGGGAGTCCCCGAGGCTGCTGCGGCTGCCGCTGCTGCTGCCGCCACCACTGAGGCTGAAGACCCGGGGGGTGGCTGAAGAGGTGCCTGAGAAAAACAAAAAAAGAAATCCCATTTATAATCGCTAATGAGAACAACGTGTGCATTTATAAGTGCAGGGCAGTTGCCAAAAGGGAGTCACTGTTGGCACCGAACTCCAAACCCTGTCAATAGCTTTGTGGGAACAGTTGAGGAATTTTCTGCGGAAAATGACAACTGGCAATAAAATAGCACAATTTAGCTTTAAACAAGAGCCAATATCTACAACTAAACTTTCAAAACATTCACAGGAAGCCATAAAATGTGCATGCCAATGATGTCTATACCAATTAATCACCAGGAGAGGCACAGTCTAATCCAGATATCTGGTCATTGGCCGCAGAGGGAGACCTGAATAGGCCAGCACTATTCAGATGCATAAATGGACTTCCCAGTAAAATAAATAGAGTTCATATCTCCAGAGTAAAATATAACATAATTTTCATTTTTTGTGTTAGGCAAAGAAAAGAAAAAAACATCATCATTGCTAAAGCCCCAGTCCTCAAACCCCTGTAAATAGTCTTTCTTCTCTGCAGGGTGCACAGCAATTAGGAGAACACAACTGTAGGGGTAATGCTGCAAGACAGGCAGACAAAAGAGAGCTGAGAGACTATCTAAGAGGGTGGTCGGGGCTGTCCGTCTGACTCTGTGTCAAAATAAGGCGAGAGCAGAAGCAGACAGTTTTTGGGACAGCTGGCTCACAAGCTTCACAGAGACATGTAACCAAGATGGTGACGTTCATTTACTCGATGGATTCTATTCTGATTTACCTGATGTTAAAACAATACTCAAGAATCCAGAAATGTGCTTAGTGCAAGCAATTCAAAAATTAAACACTCTACAAAGCTTATAATGGACACAATTATACGGCATATAGATTGAATATACCTATTGTGCCAGTTCCGGCTCAAAGGCGTGTTGCAGATGTGTTGATTACTGTGCACTGCTCCAATTAAAAAAAACTCAAACGTGTAACGCTGAATCCCCAGTGGTTTACAAGACCAACAGCACTAACAACGCCTATTTCTCTTCAGGTGTGCAGCTTTTGATCACACAAAAACAGCCTGCATGTGGAGTAGACAGTGCTACTTCTCAGCAGCTTAATATCTGGAATTCAGGCAGACCGATACAACTTCCAAACTAGTCCGGCGCAAATACCAAGGTTGTCTTATTATCACATATTCCTCCAAAGAGTGTATACAAAGACTGCAACTCATTTTTCTTCTATGTTTTCCTAACTGGTACTCATCTGGATTCATCTGGCTGCCAGGCGATTTGCTTCAAATATATTTATAATCCTTTCACAAAAGGGAACAAAAAAGAAATTAGAAAAATGCTCTGCATTTTGTTCCAATTTGTAGGGAAATTTAAGTCCGTATTTGTGAAGCAAATAAAGGTAAAATACCCTATTTAGGTGCTTGGTTTCTCTTTAACATAGATCTACCATTTTTCACATATTTTATATGTTTGGTTTCCTTTTCTTAGAAGCAAGTTTATATTTACAAACAGCCTGTTAAAAATAGTAATGTGAATTGAGTCCATTTAGCATCAAGTTATGCCACTTTTGACAAGTTCCAGTTTTAAACCTGCTTAAATTTTCTGGGGGGTCTCCCCCCACACTTCAGAGGCCTTTTTAATAGAAAAAGTGTAGAGTGACTGGAGTTTTCCAGTTGTATGGAGCATAAAGTAGGACTACCCAAACTTGATTACTGCACACAGTCAGTGAGGTGGCTGAAAGAAGGCCAATAGGTTTTCTTATTCTTGCAAACAAAGATTTAAAAAAAACCCAGCTGTTTGGAAATGTTTCCAGTCACAAAAACACTCACAGTAAAAGGTTTCATGACTAAGGGTCCGCACATACCCCACAAGAACAGAGAGATGGGTTCCTTCAAACAAAGTGGAAAAGAAGAAGTATTCATTTCTTTCTGGACATGCCATTTCATATGTCACAAGTGCAGGGCTCTTGGGAAGTCCTCGTAGATCCCACACACTGCAGGATTTTTCAGCTTAGTAACCACAACCACTTCAAACAGTCATATGGTATTTATTGGTAACCATGCAATATTTTTTTTTAAAAAGCTCTCCACATAATGTGCATCAAGAACAAGCTGAAAGAACAAAACCATGTTTCTGTTCAAGCATCCAGGCAGTTTTGAAGACGCTTTGAGAAGATATAGGCTTTAAGAGTGCCACTTATCACTGATATTAACATATTTAGAAAATTGTTTGAGCATAATATTTACCCCATTAGTAATCTAAACATGCATTTTTGTTCAAAGAAAAGTAGTAGCAATTGGTTAACAACTGGAAATGTCTAATTTCGGAAGGAGTCAGACTAAGTCTTTCTTAAGTCAAAAGTGCCTCAGTAAACACTTAGTTACCAACAGCTGATGTACGTGTTTGAATTGTGCACTCATTCACTATGCAGTGTGCCAAATTGGCTTTAGAGGATTGTAGTCTCTCAACTGAATGGGAGGATTTGTTTTAAATCTTTAAAAAATTAATGTTCTAAATGTACATTTTAAATGTCTAAGTCTAAACAGTAAGCATGTTCCAACGTACAGTACAGACCAAAAGTTTGGACAGTGTGTCCAAACTTTTGGTCTGTACTGTACATGATGAATTAAAAAGGAAGGAGGTAGTATACTGAATGAATGTAGAATTTCTGAATGGTAAATGGACTGCACTTAAAGCACTTTTCTAGTCATACTGACCACTCAAAGTGCTTTACAGTGGAGCCACATTCACCCATTCACACTCACAAACGCGCATACATCGATACAGAGCTTGGGGTTAAGTGCCTTGCTCCTGTCACATCACCATGTGACAGGAGGACGCTGGAATTGGACCCATCACCCTCCGATTGCAAGACAACTACTCTACCTACTAAGCTCCACAGTCGCCCCTGAAGTGACAGAACATGACGTTTTTTTTATTCATTTTGAAAAGCTAGACGTATGTTTGCAATGTCCCTGGCTAAACCGCAAGAAAACAATATCAGAAGACAGTTATTTTTTTGTCCTGAAATAACCAGAAATATAATTGATTAAAGACTGGTAAATCTGTTTGGTCAGTATTATGAAGCTGCAGCTGACATGAACAGATTGTTGAGAATGTCCCTGGTAAGTAAATCAAACTTAGCTTTTCACAGGAAAGAACATCCACCCTTCAAAATTTCAGTCTATGTCCTATCTCATTTATTAGAGAAAGTAAACCATACTGGTTTACTTTCTCTAATAAATGAGATAGAGAATGTTCATGAGACTTGAGTCCAAGTCCAAAGGGTCCAAGGAAGCTGCCAAGCCTTAAAAGTGTTATTGAGTTTGACGGATTGAGCAGGGAATGTCAAAAAATGTCAAGTTTTTATACGGTTTGTTTCATTTTTATACGGTTTGTTTCATTTTTATACTGCAGCCTCGAAAGACAAAACTGCCTGGAAGCTGTCATGCAATTACAGCAGTCGCTCATAAGGGGCGCTACTAGGGATGTGTATTGGCAAAAATCTGGTGATATATGTATCGCGATACATGGGAGACGATACGATATATCACGATACTATGAGTAAGACTATATATTGTGATTTTTAAAACTCAAATTAACAGGAGGAAAACAGTCACATAATTCTAAACACTCCAACCTGTTTTATACTTTAACACATTCAGTTTTATTACTAGATCTAGTTGATCCACTGGAACTAAGTGGATGAAAACAGCCACAAACTACCAGTTATACTTTTAATTTTAGTACCAAAAATACCGTCATCCTTAATGGTTCCATTCAAATCATTAAAAATAATAATAATAAAAAAAACACGATATTTTTGTTTTGAATATCGATACATCGGAAGATAAAATATTGCGATATATCGGTGTATGGATATTTTCTTACATCCCTAGGCGCTACCATAAGCAGCTCCCTCTTAATCTCTTGGTTCACTGCGGTCGGCTAGATAGTCTGTTTTCTCACTGTAAGTGAACGACATCATGGCTCACTCACAAGTAATATAAGGCTGCACTACAATGGGAAAAAAAATGGCGTGACTATATTAGTAGTAAATACTGTAATGTTATTTGTTGTGATTGTGTTCAAGATTTAGCATCTTGGGCACTAATTCGCTTCGGATATGGATATGAGTGAGATGCCATCCAGTGGTTTGAATATCTTATTAGCATACCAACTGTGCTACAAATTGGTTGACAATTATATGCTTTTTGAAAAAAAAAAAAAAAAAAAAAACATATTGGGTACACGAATACTGCCATTACAGTGTACAGTGGCTTGCAAAAGTATTCGGCCCCCTTGAACTTTTCCACATTTTGTCACATTACAGCCACAAACATGAATCAATTTTATTGGAATTCCACATGAAAGACCAAAACAAAGTGGTGTCCACGTGAGAGGTGGAACGAAAATCATACATGATTCCAAACATTTTTTTACAATTAAATAACTGAAAAGTGGGGTGTGCGTAATTACTCAGCCCCCTGAGTCAATACTTTGTAGAACCACCTTTTTCTGCACTTACAGCTGCCAGTCTTTTAGGGTATGTCTCTACCAGCTTTGCACATCTAGAGAATGAAATTCTTGCCCATTCTTCTTTGCAAAACAGCTCCAGCTCAGTCAGATTAGATGGACAGTGTTTGTGAACAGCAGCTTTCAGATCTTGCCACAGATTCTCGGTTGGATTTAGATCTGGACTTTGACTGGGCCATTCTAACACATGGATATGTTTTGTTTTAAACCATTCCATTGTTGCCCTGGCTTTATGTTTAGGGTTGTTGTCCTGCTGGAAGATGAACCACCGCCCCAGTCTCAAGTCTTTTGCAGACTCCAAGAGGTTTTCTTCCAAGATTGCCCTGTATTTGGCTCCATCCATCTTCCCATCAACTCTGACCAGCTTCCCTGTCCCTGCTGAAGAGAAGCACCCCCAGAGCATGATGCTGCCACCACCATATTTGACAGTGGGGATGGTGTGTTCAGAGTGATGTGCAGTGTTAGTTTTCCACCAGACATAGCGTTTTGCATTTTGGCCAAAAAGTTCCAGTTTGGTCTAATCTGACCAGAGCACCTTCTTCCACATGTTTGCTGTGTCCCCCACATGGCTTGTGGGAAACTTCAAACGGGACTTCTTATGGTTTTCTTTTAATAATGGCTTTCTTCTTGCCACTCTTCCATAAAGGCTGACTTTGTGCAGTGCACCACTAACAGTTGTCCTATGGACAGATTCCCCCACCTGAGCTGTAGATCTCTGCAGTTCGTCCAGAGTCACCATGGGCCTCTTGGCTGCATTTCTGATCAGGGCTCTCCTTGTTCGGCCTGTGAGTTTAGGTGGACGGCCTTGTCTTGGTAGGTTTACAGTTGTGCCATACTCCTTCCATTTCTGAATGATCACTTGAACAGTGCTCCGTGGGATGTTCAAGGCTTGGGAAATCTTTTTGTAGCCTTAGCCTGCTTTAAATTTCTCAATAACTTTATCCTTGACCTGTCGGGTGTGTTCTTTGGACTTCATGGTGTTGTTGCTCCCAACATTCTCTTAGACAACCTCTGAGGCCGTCACAGGGCAGCTGTATTTGTACTGACATTAGATTACACACAGGTGCACTCTATTTAGTCATTAGCACTCATCAGGCAATGTCTATGGGCAACTGACTGCACTCAGACCAAAGGGGGCTGAATAATTATGCACGCCCCACTTTTCAGTTATTTATTTGTAAAAAATGTTTGGAATCATGTATGATTTTAGTTCCACTTCTCACGTGTACACCACTTTGTATTGGTCTTTCACCTGGAATTCCAATAAAATTGATTCATGTTTGTGGCTGTAATGTGACAAAATGTGGAAAAGTTCATGGGGGCCAAATACTTTTGCAAGCCACTGTATTTGAAATTAATTGAGTGAACGGAGATCCATGTTTGCTTGCTGGGTTCATGCCAGAGTTCAGATGAGCTTTCACACCTGTCCGAATGAAAAGGACAATTAAAGTGAACCATGCAGCTATGGTGTGAATGTCCCTTTAGTTTTTGCACTTTAAGTGTGTCTCAAGTTCTAGATTTGAGACCCCATTTCTACATTCAATTGGCCATCAGGAAGACCTCCATCACTGTACAACCCAATGACTAATCACCATGGTGTATGAACTGGAAAAATAAGTATTTAGTAAGTATTGACTAGGGGAGGAAGACAGAAGACGGCGCATTGCACAACAAAAAGAGACACTTGCTCACTGAGAATTCAGAAGTTCCCAGGGCCCTACTGTTGGGTGGATGTAGACAGGAAAACCAATTGAGAAAAAAGGAGGCCATGGACAATGTATAAGGATGAGAATTGGAAGAGAGAAATAAAGAAAACTGATTAAAAGGTATAACAGGCCAGAAAATAAATGGCACAATCTCTGGAAATGTACAGGTGAGAAGAGGGAGGAAATATCTTTTGAAAGGAGAAAGAAAACACAAAATGAAAGAACGCAATAAAGTTGGTAAAAAAAAAGGGCAATGACCTCTTTGTTCCTCTCTAAGCTGCTCTCAATCTGTCCGCCAGATCCTCACCAAGATCATGGAGCGAAACACACCCACGCTTTGACGTTTGCACACTCCGCCCCACCATTACACATACAACAAATACTTTCTCGGCCTTGCTCACACATATGCACACCTAATATCTGACAAGAAAAGATAAAATACACAAACTTTTTTCCTCTATTTTTTCCCACAGCACACTGAGGCAGAGCAATAAATCTTCAATGGGGAAAAAAGCAGGGCAACACAGTTTGTACTGCCTCCATCCTCCATGTATTTTAGAAATTTAAAAAATATATTTTTTGACTTAAAATTTTTAAAAAAGCAGCCGGTTTCCAAATGAGGGATTAAACATCAATAAGCTACTTCTCCAAAATTTGGAATGTGGATGTTTTTTTTTTCTTTATTTCAAATGCTCAAAAGTAGGTATATTTTGAAGATGGATAAAACTGCCATTTCTCTTCAAGCTCAGCCACTTCAGAACAAGCCAGACACTTTCTAGAACATTAAAACATAGGTCCTACACCAGCACACATAAGCTCTTTCCTACCTTCTACTCATGTTATTAGGTGGTGCCCACTCCTAATCTGGCAAACTGCTGAGCTCCTTTTAAAGTGAGAGGTCAGGAGAATAAGATAACCTGATGACCTCAAGGGAATAGATCTGAGCAAAGAGTCTCACGTGATAATCCAACAGC
Organism: Valencia hispanica; assembly: GCA_963556495.2. Lineage (NCBI taxonomy): Eukaryota > Metazoa > Chordata > Actinopteri > Cyprinodontiformes > Valenciidae > Valencia > Valencia hispanica. The sequence continues at coordinate 24,619,327 of OY747705.1, read as the reverse complement.
CAGTTATTCAGTCTTTCCCAGCTTGAGAGCAAACAAGAGAAACACCATCTGCCCACGAACAGACTTACCTTGATGGAAAATTACTGTTGCACAAATATAGGCCAGGTCTCTTTGTACTTCCTAAACATGTAGATTAGGTCTTTGAAGTACTTTTTTTGTCAAAAATTAATAGATTAAAACTAGTCTAATTTAGATCCGTCATGATAAATCTTAAACAGAACTTGTTAACCTGCACCACAGATTTATTCTGCTCAAAGAAGCTTGCTAAGGAGGTTAGTGTCCAAGTTTATGCTACAGGTTTCATGTATACTTATGGTTCACGTGAAGATGGTTATCAACTCTATTCAAGTTTACAACAAACCCACTGCTGTTTTCTCCACCAACACAGACCAAAATGTGTTGCTCCTAAGGACTTTTCTCACAATGAAAAGATCAACCCAAATCCAATTTACTACTTTCACTGTGATTCACTGAGATTTCCCATGACCTTAAACTGGGCTTGTGCTGATGACCAGTAACAAATATATATATGATTTAAAAAACAACTCGTTTAAAAACTGAAAGATATTCTTGCAATGCTATTCATCTGGTTAAAAGTCCTTTTTATTAAGATACCAGAGAAAGTGTAAGAGAGGGCACAGTTTACTCTGGATGTATAGGGCAGACAGAAAGCTACAGCTGAGAGGAAGAGGTTGGATAAGCTCATCAAAAAGGCCAGCTCTGCTCTAGAATGGCCTTGATGTAAAAATATTATTAATTCTGTATTTATACTTTTATTGTGTGAATCTAAATGCTTCCATTTCCTATCACTTTGCTGCTGTTACAGCTGAATTTCCCTTTTTAGGACAAATAATTATTTTGTTCTATTCTATATAGTAATACAGTGCAGACCCTCCCCCACATATTGCTGCAAATTGATTGTCAACTTTTGTCTCTTTCCTTCAAAGACAATGGGTTAAAATAACAATTCAGCTGTTTTGAAGATTTTCCACTGGTCAAAAGAAAAGCTGTCATGATCTGAAAATTAAACAAGAGAAATCCATCACTCTTATGGTAATAGCAGTTCAAAAGTTGGCAACCTTTCTGAGCGGCTATCCAGAGTGACTAACCAGCTAATATCAGATTGTGTTATTCTATATTGAACAGAATGTTGAAAAGGTATAACAATCTGCACAATAGGCAAGGTTACCTGAAAACTGCTACTAAATCCATTAGGTAGTTATTCTATGTTTTTCTAAGTCTTTGACTCAAAACTATCATAAATACAAGTTTTAACACAATCACAAATATTAATATATAATTAATGAACATAACTGAAACATGTTATGTATTATTAGTGTAAGCATTTGGGTAAATACAGAACATTAACCCTCAGTACGTTTCCTGTAAGAATAGCTTCTTAGCTCATGTCTGCTTTCTCCCATCTTGCTCCAGAAATACAAGAAATAAACAACAGTAGTACCTTTTACAAAAGCAGTGCAAGCATAAAGTGTTTCCGTGGGCATTTCTAAAGCTTAAACTGGTCCCTCTCTGAGCAACACACGAGAACTTGTGGTTCAAGAAACTATTGCCTGAATCAGTCAGTTAAAGTGAACAGAAGGGTTGGTTTACTTATAGGTACCCTGTTTGGGCAAATAGAAAACCAACAGTGTCTAAATTGATGAAGAGGTAATGGGGCAGACACTGCTGATTCCAGTGTAATATTGTTTAAGTGTGTGGAAAATTTATGAAATAAAGAGCAAATACAAGGTCACAAGAGTTCATAATTCTCCAGCTGCATGCCAAAACAGGTGAGAGAAATATGTCTTTAGAACATGTTAGACCATCACTTTTGTCTAAACCTGCCCCCCCCCTCTCACTGAAAAAGTTTAAAGGTCTCATTCACTTGTTTTGTCAATAAGTCTGCTGTGGTCTATAGTATGAATGAATGCCTTGTGGGCCGTTTTCAGTAATAAAAATGCTCTTGCACATCTGTTTCAGGGGGTTGCAGTTTATCTGAGGAGTGGGTGGGTAGAAAACAGGATTATAAATCTCACGCATTAATATTCATGATATGCAAACATCTTACCTCTGATGGACTAATACCAATGTGAATCTTGTGCTGCCTTCAAACAAATACCTAATTTAATGTTATACTTTGCTGGTAGTGCTCCAAAGACAAATTCCACCCATTTCTTCCGCAGCTCCTCTTTCTTGGGTAAAAAAAAAGAAATTCAACGTTGATGTGTTATGTGTAGCCCGTGTATATTTTCCTTTCTGTGGCAATGGAGGTTGGAGAAATTTTCAAGTACAACATGCATATTTAACTCAGAGTAAATGATCGTAAATAAAATAGAACAAATATTACATGGTTTCTCATTGAACGAGACCTTTAAAAATAAACCCAATCATTTCTAAGCAGGAAAAAGATTTTGAACTGCCTGTCTATTCACCTATACATGTCCATGTTTACTTTGTTAATGGTGCCGTGAAAAGTTGTACCTGCCTTTCAAAGTTTGCATAGGTCAGAGCATGCCTGTGCATTGAAATGAACTTTAGGCTTAAAGTTATGAAACCTTCATGAAGTATATTCAAACATGAGCGTATTAAAACTGAACACAAATATTCAAAACGTTTTTCACAATTTGAGAACATCCATTAAAATCTTTAAAAAAAAAGGTACCATTACCAGCATGACATTCCCTGAAGAAAATCTATTCTGTTTTCATTTAAGTTCCCTCTGATTGCACCACAAGAACCAAACCACCATGAGCTCACATCCTTGGTTTAAACCCCCACCCTCACAACATGTGCACACAAACACACTTATTTCATAGACAACACACCCACACATGCTCACTGCAGACAATAAGTGGCTCTGTGAATGATGCAGTGTTCCACAAGTATTTACAAGCACACATGCAGCTAGTCAAACATGCCCATAGTGTTCATCTGTCAGATCAGTCAAACTATCCAGGTTTACCATGAAAAAAAAAAAAAGAGTTTTTGATTTATTGCAGCAATTATTGTTTATTTAAGAGCCTCTTTTGGAGATCATGGGATTGAAATTAAGACAGGAACAATCTTTTTGTTTCAAGCCCTAAACATGGAAGTGATCTAATGTACCTCAAATAGCAACACTTTGTAGTAACACGTTTAATTGTTTCAATTGTTTATGCTGCCCTGAAAAGCTGTACCTGCCTTTCAAAGTTTGCAGGGGTCAGAGCAAATCCAGAGAATTGGAAGAGTGATTCATTGCACTTCGTCTAGCATCGGTCTAAAATGGAAAGAAATATTTCCGCTGAGAGAAATGTGTCATGTACATGTATTGTTAAGTGTACAAGTATAGCTTCTTCTTAATCATGCTGAAATATGGAAGGCAAAAGACGAAAAGGGAACAAGATGGCCGAGGACAAGGTCTGCTAGCGAGAATTTGGTTTTAGGCTCTAAATGTTTCACAAGACTCAGACCTGCATCCTGCTTTTGGACAAACACCTTCTACAAAACATGTTTGGGGGGGGGTTGCATTTACTGCATTTCTGTTAAAACCACTACACTGAATGGATACCTTTGCAAACAATGCCACATGAGAAACAAGAAATGTTATTTTATTTCATCATATAAAACAGATCAGAATGGATAATTGAGAAAGAAATTCCTGCGTCCAAGATTAGCAAAATTATGTAGAAAGATTAGTTAATAGTTGGAGAGGTAAAAAACATACCTGTTACATCGGTCAACGTACTCAAACTTATGGCTGATGATATTTCATGGAATAAAGGCCATAAAGAACCAAACAAACGTCACATATTAGCGCTTTCTTAGAAGCAGAGCAACAGAGATTAGTATGCTGTGTCATTTGTAGGTGTTCTACTTTAAGCCAGGCATGGCTAGAATTATAAGACATTTCTAGCAGATCAGGTTCATCTCCTGGGTAACAAGATAGATCGTTTAAAGCTGCAAGTACACATAAAACAGGGACATCCGCAGAGAAGAGACAGCTGTTATTTTGTTTTTGACTGGCTCAACAGCAACATCTCTGACTCTATAATAAAACTGGGTGAAATAGTACTGTCTGTAGCTACTACTTTTCATCTGGAAAAGGATATGGTGGTTTTGCTGCATTACCAGTAGAAGATAAAACCCTCAGTACCTGAGATAGAGAAATGAGCTGGTGATCCGAATCAGACGATTTTCAGGTTTATGAACCCACATCAATCAAGAAGTTAGACCTGTATCTGATTACTGAATGCAGTATCCCCAAGTGCTACCGGCTTGCACCAACAACACTACTCTTTGGTGCGGAAGATCTTAGAGTTAAGAAGACTACCAGCCATTACCAGTATTGGTAAGCTGTTAAAAAATTGAGTCAGAGAAACCACTTTCTCACTTTTGATTGTTTTACAGCCAAGATTTTTATTACATAATTCAAGCCTGACAAATATGAGATGTAGTCATTTATAGTTGTCAAAGAGAAATTGGAATCTGATATTAAAAAAATCAATTTTGACGGGTCCAAGCTTTACAAAAAACAGAGTTTGCAAATGGACCACAAATCAAAACTATAGCATCAAACTCTGTGCTCTTGAATAGTCCAGTAATCATACTTAATAGGTCTCTGACATTACACCCCTGTACGTTTACACCAGGTCTGAGAATTTGGGAGTCTTGGAGGTATTCACTTTCTTTTCCTTTTTCTCCTTTTACATTTGTTTTGCACAGCTAAAAACAAAACCAAGCAAAACAACAAATACACCACTGTTAGGACCCATTTTCCACAAACAAACGGAACAGACTGCATTTCCCAGCATTCCTAGCTGTAACCCCCAACACATTCCCATTGGTCAGTGGCCAATGATGACATCACAAAGTTTATAAAAAGGGCAACAACGAGCACCAGAATTTGTCTTTCAGCACTGCTTTGCCAGTGGAAGAGAACACTCTTCACTGGTGAAACCCTTTATTTCTGACCCGATGGGCGGGAAAGACAATCCTTTTAAACCTTCAAAGTATCAGCTAAACACCGTTAAGGCTTCTGTGTTTGCATCCAGAAAAGAGCCTGGGTGACAGCAGAACTGTTCCAAGATAGTACATCAAGAAGACGGCTTAGCTGTCTCTGACGTCGATTTGCAGCCTTCACTGCCTGCAACTGTTGTTCGAAAGACCTCATCGTGCGCACAACTCACTCATTTGCCCAATATTGACACACTTTGCTCCCCTCTTTGTGGACTGGACCTGATCACTCAACGCAAGTAGGACTGAACCGGTTCATTTATTCTAATCTTGTGTCTGGGCAGATAAATAGGAAAAATATTTTTTGAGAGCTAAAACGGTTGCTCATTAGTGTGGCCGAACACATGAGTTTGCAAGCTGTTTTATTTGCTGTGTTTAAAACTGGTTTTGTTTTTATCCTGAGTGGATCCCTTGTTCTCTCTCTCTCCCACACTGATTAAATTTTGCACATTCAGGTTCTGTTTGGCCTGCACCAGCTGGGCCTGTTAGCCAAAAAGCTAACTCCTTTGTTCTTTGCCCCTTTGTTCAAGCTGTGGCCTACCCACGTGGAGGAGCTGGCACACACCCTGTTGCTCTGCTGTATTGCTAGCCCAACGCTAACTTCATTGTGCTTTGTTCCCCACGTTTTTGGTCTTTTAGCCCCCTGGAGCGAGGGATTAACCGACCTCGCAGTGGCTAACGCCCTTTGAATAAACATTTGCGCATGCCTTGTTTCCTACCCACGGGAAAAAACCAGCACGTGACTCCCCCTCCATTTTTATGACAAACAGTGTTTAAAAAAAGTTATGATGCTTATTGCTTGTTCCATCCACACAATATTCATTTTCTAGGATTAGCAGTTTAGTTGCATACAGTAGAATAGATAGGAATTATTGACGAAATGCTTTGGCTGTAAGGTTGATCTATTTTCTTAATAAATTCCCCTTAGCTTAAAGAGAAGTATTTTGTGATTACTTGGTGTATGCGTGCAACTATTGTCCATGGCCTTTTTGAATTTATACTTTTCAAAAGAGACTGGGTGTCTGGGATTAGGAGTGCTTATCTCTTAGAAGCTGGTGCTCCGATCTTAAATTAATGGATTAAAATAATTTGAACTTCATCAATAATTATATTAATATCAAATTATTGATCATAAGTATTTATATTTATGGAAACCAGACACTGATCGCACTCTGTCACAACTTAAAAAAAGAGACGGTAAAGACAAAACTCTTCAGCAAAAGTAAGAGGTGCAACAGATAGAACTTATTCTGTTAAACAGTTTAAATGAAATTATGCTCATCACATGCTGTTTAGAACCTTAGATGAAAGAGTATTTCTTTATGTTGCGCTTCACATTAAATTTGCACAGTAAGGCTTCCCATAAAAGGCTATCAACTGTAGGTACAATCTTCTGGAGTGACATTATCTTTTGAATGAGAAATCCTCGCAAAATTGACACCAAGATGTGTGCAAGTAAAGTGAAATAGAAACATAAGGAGTCACAGAAGATATGAGGTCTGTCCTTCAGGATACAAAGGCAAAAGTCAAACAGGTTTTATTTTCCACAAATAATCTGAGGCAGACATCATAAACCGTTCTGATTTACTAATTAGTCCCAGACCAATTGATAGCTACAGTTCTTTTGAGCATCTAACCCTTAATTTTCCTCATCCAAGTTGCAAAACATTAAGACCATTTTTGTTTGTGGTTTTGTATCGTTCACCAGGCCCTTACTCTCAATTCTTGGATCAGATCTCACATTTTTTATCTGATATAGTATTAAATACTGATAGGGTTATTATAGTGGGGGACTTCAATATTCATGTGGATACTGAAAGTGATAGCCTAAATGCAGCCTTTAATGCTATTTTAGACTCAATTGGCTTTACTCAAAAAGTACAGGGATCGACCCACTCAGGTAAACACACTTTGGACCTTGTACTAACATACGGTATTGAGTGTGAGGAAATAACAGTCCACCCACATAACCCGGTCCTGTCTGACCACTTCTTAATAACTTTTGAATTTACTTTAACTGACCATCTTAAATCTGAAAGAAAATTTCATTATAGTAGAACTTTATCAGACAATGCTGTAACAATTTTTAAAGAATCTGTACCATTCTTACTTTCTTCAGTGTCTCAGAGTAACACAGTGGATGGCAGCAATTCCATCTCTAACCCTTCAGAAATTGATGATCTGGTTCACAGCGTTACGTCCTCATTGCGTTTGGCATTAGATAGTGTAGCCCCATTAAAAAAGAAAGTGGCTAGCCATAGGAGGCTGACTCCTTGGTTTAACGCAGAGTTGCGTACTTTAAAGCAGAATACTAGGAAGTTGGAGAGAAAATGGCGCTCTACACACCTAGAGGATTCCTATTTAACCTGGAATAACAGTCTACTGCTGTATAAAAAGATCCTTCAACAAGCTAGAACAGCATATTTTTCATCATTAATAGAGGCGAATAAAAACAATCCTAGGTTTCTTTTTAGTACAGTTGCCAAACTTACACAGAGTCATAGCTCTGTTGAGCAAACTATTCCCCCAGCTCTTAGCAGTGATGATTTTATGAGATTCTTCATAAATAAAATACATTTTATTAAAAATAAAATCATTGGCACCCTCCCAAACATGATTACTTCTTCCTCAGTAAATGAGTCAGTATCGGAAAGAACTGTAGAACCTCAGTATTGCTTACGCTGTTTTGATTCAGTCGAGCTTTCAGAATTATCAAAAATATTAGCCTCATCTAAATCTTCAACTTGTATTTTGGACCCAATCTCAACCAAATTATTTAAAGAAGTGTTCCATTTGGTTCCTGGCCCCATTTTGGATATGATGAATCTATCCTTAGTAAACGGATACGTACCACAGGAATTTAAAATAGCTGTAATTAAACCTTTACTCAAGAAACCTTCCCTTGATCAAGATGACTTAGTGAATTACAGACCTATATCTAACCTTCCTTTCTTATCCAAAGTCCTTGAGAAAATAGTTGCTAATCAAGTCTGTGAACATCTAAACAGTAACGAGCTGTTTGAAGAGTTTCAGTCAGGTTTTAGAGCTCATCATAGCACTGAAACAGCACTGGTGAAGGTTACTAATGATATTCTCATGGCCTCAGATAATGGACTGGTGTCTGTTCTGGTTTTGTTAGATCTCAGTGCTGCTTTTGACACAGTCGATCATAATATTCTCTTAGAAAGGCTTGAACATGTTGCAGGGATCAAAGGAACAGCACTAGGCTGGTTTAAATCATATTTGTCTGATAGATTCCAGTTTGTTCATCTAAATGATAAATCATCTTCACTCTCAAGGGTTACTTGTGGAGTTCCACAGGGTTCTGTCCTTGGACCAATTCTTTTCACCATATATATGCTTCCAATTGGTAGAATCATTAGACAGCATGGGATAAATTTCCACAGCTATGCCGATGATACACAACTATATTTATCCATAAATCCTGATGAACCCAGTCAGTTAGGTAGATTACAGGCATGTCTGGAAGACATAAAAGCATGGATGACCCTAAACTTTTTGCTTTTAAATTCTGACAAGACAGAAGTTGCTGTCTTTGGACCAGAAGTTCTTAAACAGAAACTGATTAGTCAATCACTTCATCTGGATGGCATTAAATTGTCCCCCAGTAATAACGTAAAGAACCTCTGTGTTATTTTTGACCAAGACTTGACATTTAAATCCCATATTAAACAGGTTTCTAGGATTTCTTTCTTTCACCTCCGGAATATTGCTAAAATTAGAAACATCCTGTCCAGGAGTGATGCTGAGAAACTAGTCCATGCATTTGTTACCTCAAGGCTGGACTACTGTAATTCTTTACTATCAGGAAGTCCACAAAATGCCATTAAAAGCCTTCAGTTGATCCAAAATGCGGCAGCAAGAGTTCTGATGAATATTAAAAAGAGAGATCACATTTCTCCTGTTTTAGCTTCCCTTCATTGGCTCCCTGTTAAATCCAGAATAGAATTTAAGATCCTTCTTCTTACATACAAAGCCCTTAATAATCAAGCTCCATCATACATCAGAGATCTAATTGTTCCATATGTTCCTAAAAGAGCACTTCGCTCTCAGACTGCAGGTTTACTTGTAGTTCCTAGGATCTCTAAAAGTAGAATGGGAGGCAGATCTTTTAGTTATCAGGCTCCTCTCCTGTGGAACCAGCTCCCAGCTTTAGTCCGTGAGGCAGACACTCTGTTTACTTTTAAGGCCAGGCTTAAAACTTTCCTTTTTGATAAAGCTTATAGTTAGAGTGGCTAAGGTCATCCTGAGCTATCTCTGTAGTTATGCTGCTATAGGCTTAGACTGCTGGAGGACAGACTTACCAATTTTCTTCACTCTGCTACTTCCTTTTCTCCTACGACTCTCCAGTTGTATTACAGTACATTCTGTTATTTCGACTGTTAACTTTGTGTTCTCTCAGTGTTTTTCTCCCCATCGAAGATAAACCTGGTCTGGTATCCTGCTTGGCTGCAATGCCCTGTTGGACGGGGGTCATCGACTGGGATGATCCTCTCAGTAACTGAACATCCACTGTGTCCTGTTATCAACTTTTTACTTTCTGTAACATAGAAAGTTCTCTTATATCGGATCTTCTGTTCCTTCTGTGTTCTGCTCTGTCTTCTCAAACCCCCAGACGGTCGTGGCAGATGGCCGCTCCTACTGAGCCTGGTTCTGTTGGAGGTTTCTTCCTGTTAAAGGGGAGTTTTTCCTCTCCACTGTCGCTACATGCTTGCTCAGTATGAGGGATTGCTGAAGGATTGCTGTGGTTGGAAATCTGCCCAACCTCACGCCAATGACTGACGCAATCTGCTGGGATTCCTTAAATAGGAAACTTTTTAACTGATTGGAATGTTTGTATAATTGTATTGAAATGACTTCTTGTTAAGTGCCTTGAGATGACATCTGTTGTGAATTGGCGCTATATAAATAAACTGAATTGAATTGAATAAACTAAAGGTACGATTTTGAGCCAAAAGGATCAGCAGGATTTACTGTAAAGGCATCACAGAAGTCAACAAAATTTCACCATTAGCTGCTTATGTAGCTTAGTTTAGTAGGTCTATTGGCTGATCCAAGCCTCGAACACTGCCAAATCCAGGTCCGTTTTCTTTGCCTGGACCAAGTTTTTGTCTCACTCAGCTGAACAGATGATTTGATCCCTCCCTTCAGATGGCTCAACCCATTAGTCCAGCCACTAATTACACTGCTTACCCACAGAATCGAACATCAGAGTAAACACCCACCAAGCTCTCCCTCTCTCTCCCTTTTCCATCAAACAATCAACGAGGACAAAGTGACAGAAGGTTTGATTCAGAATAGCATCTCTGAATATGTCTGTAAGAGAAGGAAAAATAACTGACACACATAAACCCATTGCTGAGACCATGTAACTTATCTTTCCTTAAAAGCATTAAATTCTTCCCTTAAATGATACAAACATGACTGTTTTCCAGTGGCAGTCATTTGAATTGTTAAACCAGCACACACTCAAACAAACAACTCTCATGTCTTCACCTCCCCCTCCATACATCAAGTAGCCATCAGCTTGGCCTGCTGCCCAAGAAATTTGCTTGTAACCTCCCAATGATTACTTCACATAGAGGGTCTGCGAGGCACCTGTTTCATTAATGCCACACATCTTTTCTTTTCAGCCCCCCCACCCGTACCTCTTGTCTTCTTCCTCCCACACGCCTCGTTATTCAAATTTCCCTGCTGTCAGCCCACATTAGCAAAGCACTACGATTTGTCGGCTGCCATAATTGCTGAAGGTGCCTTCTTTTATTAGGCAACACCCCCTTAGCTCGTTTGTTCCTTCCACAGAGACACAATTCTGCAGCAGCTTGTGTAAACCTCCAGATTCTTTTCCTTCATTTCCCTTAGCCTTTTCTTTCCCTCTCCCTAATTGCTGGCTGACCGAAGTGGGCAGGCTGCTGATCGATAACTGCACTCTTACCACCGGACAACAGTGGGGATAAAGAGCTAAAAGCATGCGAGGACCAGGAGGGGAGATTTGATTTCTGCTGGCTGTAATGTTTGAGATTCATATTAGTCACTTAAAAGTCACAATGCCTCTCATGAGTGTGATCTGACCTGACTTTGTCGGTGTTGGATCATTATGATTCTAAAGGGTTGGTCTACTTGCAACAACAGAAGATTTCATGTCCAGAGGATGGAAAAGTTGTATTTGTAGTAGAGCTGCACAATGTACTGAACTGCAATGGTCATCACTGTAGCAATATGTGCAGTACTGAATTCGCAAAGGATTGCTTGTATGCAATATTTGGTAGGCTGATACTTTGAATTTATGCTCTACAATAATATATCTGCCAGTAACATATTTTACCTGCTGAACTGACTTTCACTACCTTTGATGATACATGATAAAGATTTTAGTGGACAGGATGCTCATGGAGAGTGTGATGGGAGCCTTTTAAAGTGTGAGAAAAAAGTTAATTGCCAAAAGCCATCAGAATATTCAATCACATTCTATCGGAATAACATGGTTTTATTATACTGTACACCAATGATTTCATTGATCAATAAAATTCTAAGAATTATTAATTTAATTATGATTCATTATTGCAACATTAAACTAATTGGTGATATTCATAATATTTTAAAAACTATCAGTAACCAACTAACATAGTTGGGATAATTTTAATCAGGATATTAGGCATTTTAGTTAAATTAAATTACAGACAGCTTTTTGTTTTCTAGTGTTGATATCATGAGTTCTATCAATAAATATTAATTTACACAATATTATAATTAAATACATTCACTGTGCGCTGTTTAAAAGTAACGGGTGTACTAAAACACACCATTTGATAATGAATGAGCTTTATCTTAAAAGTATGTGTATACAGTTACATACAGTCAGAGCCCTACAAAACGAATACATGTCCCAAAAAGATAAATGCGACAATTTCTTTAAATCACTCTTAAAGTTACAGAAAAAAATATTGAGAAAACTATTTAGGTCCGAATCACCCATCCCTAGAACCCAGTACCTAACTACACCCAGTACGGAACTAAACATAAATGTCAGAGACATCCACCTATCAGGATTTTACTTGCCAGTTCAGATTTTCTTTGAAGTCTGACCTGTTCCAATTCTCACACATTTTGATAATATTTTTAAGGAGTATACAACATGCAGACTAATTGAGGTTTAATTAGTTTAATCTCAATTAAACACTGACAATGAAAAAAGAATGCACTGCAGGTTTCTTAATGGAGGTAGTAATTTTGAACTCAACTGAAAATGAAGGGATTACAAGATTATCCCTATTAAATGGCCTGAATCATTAGTCCCCAATTTTCAACAGATTTTTACTCAACTTGAAGTAAAATATGCAGAGGGCTCTAGGTCAATTAGTTTCTTCACCAGTCTGTACCACCACTTAATCCCAACCCACTTCTATTTTGTTAAACCTTTTTATATCCATTCACTTAATCACCACGTTCAGTTTAGTTCTTAGTTTGATGAACTGTGGAGCCAGAATCCTAAAAGTTCTTGCTTATATTTTTTAACTTTTAGAGAACAACATTACATTTTAAAGTTGTATTACACACAATTTACTTAGCGGTTCTGATCCAGGTTTAGACCAGATGACTCTTGTAGGCTATTTTTCCTTTGTTAGAACAACTTAACCACATTGGCGTACGGTATGCTACATGTAGATTTTGGAAACCTACTTTGCATCATCAGCCCTGAAACAGGTACAAGAAGACACATGGTGAGTCTGAAAGGTTTCGTAGTATTTCTGTGTACCTGGAAAGGTGTGGACCAAAACTGTAAATGTATGAAATGACCACTGCCCACATTGGGGAATATGGTTTTTTCTTGATGTTGCCATTGATAAAAAAAAGTGTGAGTTTTCTGTTTCACAGAATTTAAAAGAAAACATTCAGATGGAGTTCATCACAACAACAACTAATCAATTTCAATGACAGGTTGATTGATTGCTAAATTCCCAAATAAAAGCTATACGTTTTCCCCCAGTGCTCTTACTGGCAACCATGGCCGCTGTATTCTACCTGTATTGGGTAGATGTTAGTATCAGCATCTACTCTCTAAAAGCGCGTTGTTTAATCAAAGCGCATTGCAGAATTAACTGATCCTGCTTTCCTCCAGAACACTAGCAGATCCGCAACATTTATATACAAATCTGAGCTTTTTCAGAGCAAAACACTTCAAATGTGTAAAGCATGTGTAAAAAGTGGGCTAAACTAAAATCCAGATAAAACACTTTTTTGAATTAAAGCTGCAGTCCGGACTATTTGAGGGAGAGAGTTTTTTTTAATCCGACGAACCAAGGCCCCTCCCAAAACACCCCCTTCCCTCCCTCCCTCCAGCCCTACCGCAATAATTGTCCACAAGCATCACATGTGGCGACACAGCGAGTCAAAGAAGTAAGCAGCAAGCACTATTGAGCACCACCCGATTGTATTTTTGCTTTGGACATTTCGGTGGTGAGCAACTTCATCATGACTGATGCTCTCTCACAATATGGCGACTGTAAACGGGAAGACACGAAGCGGTCTGTGTGCCTGACCCCATGTTCACATGTTTGCGCGATCCGCATGCAAGTTGATTGACAGCCAACAATGCGGAAATTCAAATTCTATTGGCTAAAAAAATTCGGTGCTCAGTATGAAATCCATAAGGGTCTACGGGAGGAAGGTGGGATTAAGAAAAATAAGTGTTGTGGAGAACTAGCCTTTTATCTTAGTATTGAAGCCCGCTATCATTTTAAAGATTTATAAAACTTTGATACATAAATACATTCTCCGGACTTCAGCTTTAAGGACTCAAACTTTTGTGAATTAAATATAAATGAAGTTCTGGTCCATTTTTATTTTTTACATTTAGAGAGTGCCTTTTAATAGTGCTTACATACCTACGTTGATACCACTTACATACTTTCAAGTGTATAGTGGGATCTTAATGTTACAGCAGCATATTCCACTCAGCGGTACAATGTCACTTGGTGATGGTATTAATTAAATGGATTAAATTCAAGGTCAAGCGACCTGCTTATAGTCACTTATTTGACACAGCACAACATTTTTGAGAGTAGAGTTGAATCAATACAAGATCTTTTTGGGGAAAAGAACCATCTAATACAAATTTACTGTTTTAGACAGTCACAATAAAAACAACAGGGAATGAAAACAGAAGGATTTTGCTTTACAAAATGCTGCATAACAAGTCTCTTTTTTGGTTAGGTGAATCTGTGTAAAGGAAGATGGCCCAAGTATAAACACACTTTTTCCTCTGAACTTTGATACATTATGTATATGTGTACCATAAAATTGTCCAATTTTTGAGGTGTTGCTGTATTTTCCAACAGAATATTGGGAGGAAATTTAATGGTGCAACAATCAGCATTTATATCTGATTACCTTAAACATCATGGGGGTAAACGTCATTTGGAGGCACTAATTATAGGTTACAACTAAATAAATAACGATCCATAACGATCCTCCTAACTAGAAGAAAAACGTAAAACTAAAACATGCAAAAGGGTGTAGTTTACAACTTATGTGTGGTTTGTCCCTTTCCAGCTTCAACACAAAGCTTTTTGACTAAAAAGAAGGGGTGCTTGATATCAGGAAAACATTTAATAGTGAAACCATTTCTGCAAATATGATTAATTAAACCACTTTTTTCAGACCTCTTTTCGCCCTCATTCTTCATCACAACTGCCCTAAGCTTTAGCATCCACTGAAAATATCCATCAAATGTGAACATTGAGGGCAGTGAAAGTCAAATAAGTAGCTTAGATATACTACTGGCACAATTTCCATGTATGGCACCTATAATATTCTACTAAATATTGCATTCCAACAATTCTTTGCGTTCGCTATTATTCCATAAGGCACTGCGAACTGCATTCAATGTACTGTATAGCTATAAAGTGTTTATTCTGAGGTAATACACTAATACTATTTGAAAACTGCTCCTAATGGGAACTACATGTAACTACAATTGTGATCTATTTCTGGTGTCAACTCTTGTTTTGCTGATTAATTCTGTCTCCATTCGTCTAAAAAAGCCAAATAATCTAAACCAGCAAGTCCTGCCAGCCACATCCTGTACCCAGTCCTTGCTCATCTACTGCTTCTGGCATCAGTCTGGTTCCCGAAGTCACCTGAGAACATCCAAGAATTTCAAAAATTCTTTGGAAACTTTCTACATGGTGTTTCTAACGTGTTGGTGCCATGTATTATTTATTGTTACACGACATGCAATGTGTGCAATAAAAGAAAAGTTACAATTTGCTTCCCTCTTACATAGGAGGAGCAATTATCTCTAGAAAGATTAAAAACGGTGTTCCCATAAAAAATATCAAGTTTCAACCAGACATAAAGAATCAGGAAGAGGCTCAGTTGTAAGGATCTATAAAGATTAAAGTTAAATTACATCCAGTTGGCTGTGACCACAAAGTCTGTTTTGGTGTTAAAAACAAAAACAAAAAGCAACTAAAGAGCGGATTAAAAACAAACCAATCCACGGCTGTAATTTGATTAAAGGTTCTAGGACATGTGTGCTAAATATTTATGCAGTGCATGGGTCCAGTTCTTTGAACCCTTCAAACAGCCAGTGATGACAGCTTGCTGCCACCCTTGCATTTGCAGGGATTAAACAGTTTTCTGGGTTGAGTGGCCCTTGACCGCGAGGCTCAGACGAGAGCTGCTGACGGCCGGACGACATGTTAGCGTCGAGCTGAAACGAAACGTGGGGGCGCTGGTCAGAACATCCCACCCAGACCCGCCGCAGTCTGCTCCGCTCACCCCGGGATGCCCGCCCATACATTAAGATGTGGTTTGGAGCTCTCACAGGAACACAGCGTGGAGAGGCTGGATGAGAGGGATCGGGTTTACAGCGCAGACCGCAGACCCACAGTCTGCCTCCTGTCCTCCCTTCCTGCACTTAGCCGTACAAAATACACAGCTGCTGGTGTGTGCACGAGTGTGGCGTTTCTGTATGGTGGTGGTGGGTATTCAGAATGCTTTCATCAAACAAGACTAAATGCAGGTGAAAAACTATGTAAAACGTCTAAGAGTTTGGCAATTCCAACATCATTCATTGAACAAAAGCATCTTCTTGGCTTCCTGCAGCATTAAAACACAGTTAAAGTTGTAAGTCACAGCGAGCCTGTACCGATTTCAGTACAACGGCATGAAACTCAAAACACAGTTGGGGGCAGGGTGGAGGGTGGCATGACTGAGGGATACAGAAGAGGGTTAGGCAAATGAGCAGGGCTTAATTGATACTTCTCACAGTCAGAGGACCAGTGTTTATGTATTTGAGTCTGTTCAAAAAGCTCTCCACCTAAACTCCACTAAAACAAATCAAGGACGACGCAGCGTAAAATTTGCTCCCCATCGTAAAACAGCAAGAAGATTTTATATATTTAATTAACTTTTAGAGGCAGGTTACAGCAGTAAAAAAAATAATAATAATAATAAAAAAAATCACGGTGTGGATTTGAAATCAGATCATTTCACATGAGACGGGCAAAGTGGCGCTATTGTTTTTTGAAACAGGCAAAAGTAAACCAAGTTCTTAACTGCGGTTTCAAAACCAAAAATAAAATGGCCCTTTAATGGTATGCCTGTAGTTTTTCCCTGCTTGCTTGGAGTACAGTAATATAGTGCTCTCTCTTCCTAACGTATTGCTGAACCCTGTTGTCCAGGTGTCTGAAAGAAGGCTATTAGACTTTTCCCTCAAACACAAGAAGACACAATTGGTTGTTTTAAAACCATTTCAGGTGAGGTTTTCTGTTAAGCAGCAGATCGCAGGCTGGTTACCCTAGCCAATAGCCTGATTAACTAAACAGCTTTCATCCGTTTGTTAGACTCTCCATATTATTATAGACAGAAAATAAACTTTAAGCGGAGATCCACTAAGTAGTTGGCTGGAATTGGCCCATTTTCAGCTTCAATGGACCTGAACAATTGGTCTGAAACTCAAAACTTGGATCATTTTATGATAATTGAATGCACCGTATTTCAAGATTGTGCCAAAAACAGTCTTTGGTGTAGAGGTTGTTCATGAGTGAAGACAACACAACATTGTGCATTCTCTGTACTAGACAATACAGTTTATATTTGCGACAGCATGTTCCCACATGCCTGCAAATGATTAAGACTATACGAGAAAGCCAGAAGTTTACAGCAGATAACAGGAAGGCAGAATGTATTAAAGGCGATGTAGCTCGGTTTTATTCTTTTGAGCTCTCAACCAATGTATTTTATGGAAGATGCTAAACGTAGTTTAAAATGTCAACTCTGTAATCATTTGTCTTTGTTTTGAAATATTAGTAAAACCAGTGTGACAGCAACTGCTCTCTCACACGGCGTACACTGATGATAAGAACCGATCTTGGCAGAAAAGCTACAAACATAAATTATGTATATTAAATGCTGGTACCATGTAGCAGTTCATTAAGAGTCTTCTAAAGTCACTATAGATAATTCAAAACTTTATGAAAAACATTGGGATCAGAAAAAGTCCAGAAAATCCTCAGTGCATTTTGAAATACTCAGTGCATGCTTGCTTTAAATTTAGTGGATGAGCATTTGCTTAAGCCCATCCATCAAAATTAATGGTTATTTTGTTCTATTTTGATTAAATCCTCCCTTTCTGTTTAGAAAAAAAAGATTTAGATCATGTCATTTTTTATGGTAATACCGTGAGAATTTTACTCAAGGTTATACAGCTGGAATCTCCATTCAGATTCTAGAGACATTAGGACAGGATACCTTTACTTCTACATGCTTACAACCGCTGATGAGAGAAGACACATACATGCAGTTCATGTTAAACGCACCATAGTGTGCAGATAGTGAGCAATAGGCTGCAAATTTCTAACCTGCTGCTGGCATCCAACAATCATGAGATCAACACACAGACAGTCTGGAAAGTTGGACCTTGTTTGAGGGGGAAAGGTGGGTGGGGGAGTTTCCTCTAAAACCACATTGACATCTCCATAAGAAAACATTGTATTCACTTAGAAAATAAGCTTTGTCTACGTTATAAGTATAATACTTTTCTTCGCAATATTTCTCTGAAATCTGTAAGGGAGAGAAAGTCAAACAATTTCGACTTTGTAAGTCTCAGTAAGATTAAAGAGCAACTTATGGAAATATAGCCTACCGTATTTTCAGGCTGAAAAACGACAGTCCACATTATGTTGCGGACTGCAACGTAGTAGCTAGCCTACTTACCGGTGGTCTGTTCTGAGGAAACATTGTAGCCGCCGACTTGCGTGCCTCCTGGAGCGTGTTTTTTTAATTTATTTATTCCTCCTTCCTTGTCTCGGCTTTCGGACTGAAAGGTTCGTCGAGAAATACACCAGCAAGCCAATGTACTGCTGTGACTCTCACAGAGGCATTTGGCCGGGTTTCAAAGATAATGGCAGAGCTAGTCTCGACTCGCTCCTTCTCCTGCTCAAGACTCCTTTGTTCTGGGTTATATCTCCAGCCCTACACCACGCCACGCCACGCCGTGCTCAACGCGCAGTAAAGGACCGGGGGAAGAGGAGAGAAACCCGGTCACGGGGAGCTGTCTTCCCAAGAACTCAACTCCGCTTCCAACGATTCAGTGTTTATAATCGTCTCCTTCCTCGAAATGTCTCCGTCTGATGCATAAAGGCCAAAGTGAGGAGGAGGAGGTGGGGGAGGAAGAGGGGGGATGCGGTTATAGCTTGTGGCTTCGTAGACGGACACACCACCAGCTCTCTCAATACAGCCGCAGCCTCTTTTGTCTCCCTCGCTGGCCTGCTCTCTTTTCACACAATCCTCCCTGTGCCTTCACTTCTCCCACTCCCCCTACTCTGCTCTGATCTGATCCCAGCCTCCATGGGACCTTGAATTTCAGTCGCCTTAGGAAAAAAAGAGCTCAGGAAACCTAAAGATGCTTCTCCCCACACCCTTATATAATATTCTTTGTAAAAATCTATTATTTTTTCATGTTTTAGGTAACAGCAAAGGTAATAACCAGAGTACGTAGGCTACATGACGCTTTTCTCCAAATAGCCTGGTGATATTTGGAGAGAAACAGTGTTCTTGTCTTGTTAGTGTCGCTACCAAGTTCAACCCTCAAGTGAATATATAATTGAAAATATATCCGCTCATATGCGACATTTTAATAAAATAAAAATGACAAAAAATCCTTATAAAGAGGAGGTTCAAAGGAATTGTGCGGGTGATTGAATGAAATCTCCACGTGGGGCTCGGACTCGACACGGTAAACATTAGCGAAGTGAGCCAATGAGCGTTGAGAGTCCCCACGTGGGGTTAAGATGACCGTTCGCTGATTGGACAGCGTATCCCGAACAATGGTTCCACACGTCAATCAAGGCGATGCTACAACGGCGCTGTGAGGTTTAACCCATTCCTGGGTGCCTCGAGTGATTGAAAATGCGAGTAGGAGGTTGTGTGGTTGGTGTATCAAGATTCTGTGGTTTCCCCTTATTTCCCTTCACCAACCCGGCGATGCATTTAAAAACCCTCGAATATATTCCTCAATTTATAGCGATAAATTGACTTTGCAGTAACATGTGCAGTAATACTCTTTGACATTGACAAACAAACTGTTGGATTAAAAAAAAATAGTGTAACACTTTGCATACACTTTATCTGTGGTGATTTTAATCTGCATAGTTCTGTGTAGGAAAGTTAGTTTCACAACTCAAATAAATTGAATTACTTCCTTAAGAAATTAGTTTAGTAGTTGAATTCCAGTACTATCACAGCACCTTCCCTTATCTTCCTTTTGTTTCAAGGGCGTATGAAAACACGATGCCACAGGGAAATAACACTCCAAGGCAAGGCAACTTTATTTGTATAGCACACTTTCAACAACAGAGTACTTCAAGGTGCTTACTCCAGTACTCCAGCATCCTCTTACTACACACCTGTAGAATACATGATTTGTTCACCAAGAGAGGCTGCAACACATTTTTTGGGACATGTGGAAAATCTGCCACCGGATCTCTTTCACACCATGTATACACCACTGTTACAGAACTGACACAACTGTGAGTTTTATATATATATATATACTTTTATGCAGACACTTCCCTCACCTCAGCATGCCAGATGCTTGGAACAAAAAATTAAATTGATGCCGTGACCTCCTTCCTGAAACTGCATCCCTAAATAGTTACCTGGTTAGATGGTTGATCCACTATCATATATATATATATATATATATATATATATATATATATATATATATATATATATATATATATATATATATATATATATACATACAGACACATTTAATTTTACTTCAGAAATTACTGTCATCATTTTTAGTTCGATTCAAATTCTAAAAAAATAGATACACATTGTGACATAAAATATCACGATATATCGGCGTATCGATATTTTCTGACTTCCTTACTATTCCGAATGGGAGCCACTGTTCCACAAAATCCCCTTCATTTCTTCTCAGTTAGCATCAGAACTAAATTTTAACACACCAGCATATATCCCAAAGTAGAAAATGGTGGAACAGTGGCTTGAAGGTGTTTGCAGTGGACTGTAAGTCTTTTAAAACCTTGACATATCCACTGCGAAGAATGCTGCAGCATCTGTGCAGAAAGAAAACATGACTGTATAAGAAAGTGGAATAGAGTGATTTTAAAAATAGTCAGTTCAGATACTGATCATTTGGAAAGTGTGCTGGGTGCACAAGTGGATGTGCCCTGGTAAGAAATTCCACATCAGGTTTTTAAAAGTGGCGGGGACAAAACTGTCAATAATAAATATTAACGGGGGACATGTCTCCGGTCCCGGTTAAATGACATCTATGGCTTGATTGAATATTGAGATCATTTTACTTATTTGGTTTGTGCTCCTATATGTTCAAAAAGTAAGAAGTTGTGTTTAATACCTATAATTGGGAAATAGCAATACATATTTTATATCTGTTCCAACAAGGTGGCAGGTTAACTTTTTGCCCTACAACCAAAGTTGAGTTTCTGACTGCAACAGTGTCAAGTTCAAAGTATAGCATTAACATTGTTGCTCAACTAGCTAAAGCTGAATCCATCCATCCATTATCTATACCCACTTACCCTTGCACGGTCGCAGGGGGGCTGGTCCCCATCTCCAGCCATCATTGGGCGAGAGGTGGGGTACACGCTGAACAGGTTGCCAGTTCATCACAGGGCACACAGAATATTGGTAAATAAAAAGCTAAATCAGTTTTTTTTTATTTTTCTAATTTGATATATTCAAACAGCCTGCTGTTTAAGCCATTCAAAGCACTTTGCATGCAGTGATTGAATTTTCATCTGTGCAGACAAAGATTCTGCATTGCAAAACATGAGCTAAGGTTATATCATTATCAGGCTAGTGGTGCTTATCTGCAAAATATATTATATTCAGCCCTACTGTTTACTGATGAAAAATGAATACAACAAACAACAGAATGATTGACTGAAACATCTTTGGTTACATTCTGATCAAAAGCTTTGGTAGGATAATGATAGTAATGCTGTTAGAATTTAACCATTGTTGAACCTTAAAATAAAAAACGAATATACCCGATCACTGTTTAATAAGTTTTAATGACTAATAATTGTTTTTATACTGCAGGTAAAAGTGTTATGACCTCCGGAAACTGACCAATCAAAAGAAGTCCCAAACAAACCAAACAGAATCTCAATTAAGAACCAGAAGCACTTTAGTGATAATTATGTAATATTTGTAATAATGATATATAATATGTGGATTCGTTACCTAGAAAAAAGAGCACTATTTATGAGGAAAATTGTAGAAGACTGTGAAAAAATTGGTATTCTGGTGGCACAACCCCTTTAGCTAGGCTCATAATTAGAGAAAGAGATATTGAAAAAGCAATTTCTGACAGTGGAAATCACAACCTGCCAGAGGTGGAGTTGGAAAATATAGATGGGTGTGTGCGTATTTATGTAAGAATATGTGTGTGTGTTTGTGTGTGTATGTGTGTGTGTGTGTGTGAAAGAGAGAGAGAGAGAGAGAGAGAGAGAGAGAGAGAGAGAGAGAGAGAGAGAGAAAGGGAAGAGGGAGTGGGAGGTAGAGAGGAGGAAGAGAATAAAGGATGGAGGACGGCAGGGGGGATGCTGAGAAAGACGAGCCAGTGGGAGGGTTAGGAGATTGAATGAGAGCGGGAGTGCACACGGGTGATGAAAAAAAAATGTGTGTGTGTGTGTTGAGCAGACAAGTGAGGGAATGAAAACGAGAAAAAGAGAGGAAGAGTGAAGAAAGAGAGGAAGAGGGAGAAAACGGAAGAAAGAAAGATTTTATTGCCATTTTTCCCATGAATTTTAATGCACAGCACTCGCCTCCCTCCAGGATTCTGGGATCACATTTATTAGAAGAAAAAAAAAAAAAAACTCATGGGGAATGCAGTGCTTTTCAGTCTGCTGCTGCACAGCGGGATGCTTCATGTTGTGTGTGTCTTTTGTGTGTTGTTGTTGTTGTTGGTGCTGAGAGTCGCAGAATGTATGAGTCTCCACTGCATGGTGCAAGGGTGGGGGTATGATAATATAGATGCTAGAAAATGATAAGTGAAGGACACACATTATTGCTATTGGCAGGCCAGATGAAGGAGTATGCCAGGTGTGTGTGTGTGTGTGTGTGTGTGTGTGTGTATGCTTTGGCTGAACTCCAGTGATTGAACACACTACAGTTCTCTTCTCACTTCAGCAGCTCAGAACCACGGGACGTAAAAATGACCCTTGATGGGACATTGTAAATCTGCAAGAAATTTTTGTTTCCGGCTCATTTGCATTTGAGTTTTAATAGACTATTTTGTCAAACACAAATACAGTAAGTCTAAGCAAAGATGTTACCTGTCTCAAAAACAGAATGTCATAGGAGAAAGGAAAATGCCATGGAAAGTCATTTCACTAGTCTTACATTCAGTGGTCAAGAAGCATGTAGGTTAATGGGTTTGGAGTTAGCTGATTAAGACAGGGACTTCTATTTAAAAAAAAAACTTCAGATGAAGCAAAGGATCAAGCTGGAACCAATATTAGAGATACATGATGACCCAATATTGTCAAAATGTCAGGTTCTGTGGATTTTGTTTGTTTTCCTCCCACTGCATTTCCTTCCCCTCTGTACCCCAAGCTGCTCTCTTGTTTTGTCCCTCCTGTTTGTGTTTAACTTAGTTATTTTCCTTATCTAGTTTAAACATGTTAGGTTATCCCTTGTCTTTATTAGTTTATTCTGGCACTTCCTTGTTTCTGTATCTTCTTGCTCTTAGATGTTTTCACCTTTTGTTTGTATCCTCATTTGTTTCCTTAGTTTATTCCCTCCAGATAGTTTACTATTTATTTCTTCCTTCTGTTTTCCAGTTAGATTCCCTTCCAGACATATTATGTTTAGTTTCTAGTTTCTTTAGAGTTTTCTGTCTCCCTACATTTCTACCTCCTGTCCCAGTTGATTACTTCCACCTGCTCTCTCCCTCTCACCTGCATCTGCTCTCACTAATTGGTCATTGGTCTTCTCAGTCACTTCCTCATTTCCTCCCCAGTACATATTCACCTCTCCTTTAGTCACTACTCGCTGGTCCGTCGTCATTCTTTCCCTGTCTGCTTCCCGATTTCTTCCCAGTTCCTATTTCTTCCTTATCGCTGCATTTATTGGTTCTCCCAGTGCTGTAAGTTTATTCCCCTTGCTTATTTGTTACAATTAAATCATTTCACTTTTATTTTGCTGCCTTTGGTTCCTTTTTATATACCAAACATGACACAAAAAAGTGAAATGGACCACCAGTTCATTATATTTAGATCTGCTGACAATATGGGTAGTTAGAAGTAAAGACCTTTCTTTAGAGGAGTAATGAGAGGAATTATTACTTCAAGGTTTTTCTCAGAGCAGTAACTTTCACCTGACAGTGATTAACATTACATTGTTACGGTATATTCTAAAAAGCAATTTAAGAATTATATTTACATATTTCCAACCAACATTCTTTCTTTCTTTCCTTCTTTCTCTCTCTGTCTGTCTGTCTGTCTGTCTGTCTGTCATTAGATCAGAAACACCTGTTCAGATCTGCCACAAATTTTCTGTTGGACTAAGATCGGGGCTTTGCAATGGCCGCTCCAGGACTCTTGTTGTCACAACATGATGTTGCCACTCCAGTACTTGACAGTTGGGATGTGGTTGCTGGCTTTCCCCGTTTATATCCAAATGTAAGAAAGGTTATTATCACCAAAAATCAAAAAATTATGGTCTTTATGAGTTAATTTGCTAACTGTAATCTGGCTCTATACCAATTACTTCTTCCTCAATGAGTGGTCATTCAGCCCCATAGGACTTGTTTAGCTATGGATTATGACACTTTGAAAAATATCCACTGATATGCCTCCATTTAACTCAACTGTCATAGCTAAACCAACAGAAGTTTGCAGACAATGACATCTGGGCTTTCCCAAATTGTAACTTTAGTGTATATAAACTTCCGAATAATAATAATAAAAAAAAAGTAACACAAAACTCTCCAAAAGATATTCGAGCATTTAGCAAATAAAAATAAATAAGGTAATCCTAATTGTGATAATGAAAAACTGAGTCTCATTTATTGGCAGACATTGAGTTTGAAAGTTGTCTTTTTATTCATGTTATGTAATGTATGTCTGTTTTCAACTGTATACAACAAACTAAACTTTCTCAACCCTCAAGAAACTTTAGAAACGTTTGATCAACATTACTTTAAATTTTAAAATAAGTTATGGAGAAATATTAGCTTAACTATTATAAATGTAAAAGTCTCATGGCCAGAAGATAATTTAATAAGACATAATTTCCATCCAACTTGAATCTTTGTTTGAGGTTTGAACAATTCACGTTCACAATTCACACACGTCCTTAAACTTTTCAAGGGACTCATGCTATTTTTTTTTTTATGGAATAACTCTATATTGATGACAGTTGGATTTTAAAGCTAAGACAACATCTTATCAACAATAATGATAGTCAGTCCTCTTTTCAATTGCTCCTATTCTCTTCCCATTTCATCATCTTGCCTGTGATCTGCTAAGACTAAAGCCCTCTCTTCAATCATGAATGAAACGTGGAGCTGTGTTTTATCCTTTTTTTAAGGCATATGTTATGTACATATTTGTAAGAGGAAGCACAAAATTTAAAAATGACAAATGGAAAAACTGTGTATTATACAGAAAGTTTGGGACATAGTATGATCACCAGTTCTGGAGGTACAACTGATTTTAAAGAGAAAAACATCTTCTGTCATGCAGAATACATAGCATGTTCTCCTTTCCTTTCTAACAAGACTTGGTGGATTGAAACTAACAAGAAGGTGTGTGGAGAAAGGGTAATTAAGAGGCACACATTTTTCTTTTGAGTATACTGGAGTGTATAATATTTTTTCTTTAGACCAAGATACATTCACACACATACAAGTAAATGCCACTGTATGAGTCTGTGGATTTTAGAGCGATTAACTTTTGGTAATTTATTTTCTGTCACAATATTACAAATCTGCCTTGTGATTCAGTGGAATATAAAGACACACAGCTTCAAGTAAATGGTCTAACATCACTTTTCTGTACATCTGAAACCGTAGCATACTTAACATGAATTCCAGCTAGGTCTTGGTGTCAAAATATTTGGGCTGTCCCAATATTCCAAGGCAGGAGGGCATCAACTAAGATACATTGTATGCATTGCAGATAAGCACCACTGCAAGGAAATACAGATAAAAGACCATGACCCGATAATAATGGCACTTTAGCTCATGGTATGCCATGCTGGCTCTTTGTCTGCTCAGATGAAGATTCAATCACTGCATGTAGTTCTTTGAACTGCTTACAGGGCAGGCAAGATGGACCTATTTTTTGATTAATTAACTTAATTGTTTGACCACTTGAACACTCATAGCTTGTGTATGGAACATTGACATTTAAGCCCAAGTTGGTCAAGCGATCATGAGACAGGGGTGTAACTAGCAAAAAGTAAATGACTCATTCCTCATTCAGTTGCACATTGTTTTTGACCCTTCATTTCAATACAAGCAACATAGAAAATATAAAGAAATCTATATATTGTTTATATATATATATATATATATATATGACATAGACTTAATGGAAGTGACAGGATTAGATATTTCACAAAATGTGCATAACTTCATGTATAAATTCGTAATACATCTTTAAATTTGCCATTATACGTGGCATGATAAACTAAAGTCCAACAAAGCTTTCCATGTATAATCTGGAAATCTGCTTAAAAAACATTGCATACAAAACTTGAAGAAGGAAGTATGTTACATTGCAGTGTGTTCCTGTGTTATTTCTGCACCCAAGATCAGTCTTGATAATCTGACACTTTAGAGCAACATCAGTACTCATAAGTGTGTTTTACAGACAAATATAGAGCGACTATAGTTGCAAAGGCAATCTTTCATATTAAAGATAAAGAGCAAGGCCAATACTTGACACATTTAAACGTGCCTTAACTGTAGTGTCTGCCGATAAGAACTCTCAGCATCGTATCCTCGTTTAAATGAGGTATACACATTTCAATCAGGTTTTAAAAAATAAAAGCATAGTGTTGGTTGCAGACTAAGCTCCCCTGGTTTGGATCAAAAATGTTTATGTATTCAACTTTTCCTGTCCTCTCCACCTCCACCCAGGTTGCCTGGTGCTATCTGGTTTATGGCTGAGAGTGGTTCCTGACCAGTAAGGGCCTGAGTGACAGGAAAACAATGCCACAGTGTTACAGTGTTGTCACGATGACCATCCCTCCCCATCCTCTCCCCCATCTCTCCCCCCCCGTCAGACAAGTAGGGTGTCAGCACAGAGACGGCACGGTGATTTATTGGTCTGTGCTCCTAAGGGACCGCACCTCCCAGCACTCACACTCATCCACACACAATCTCAGATCCCCCCTCTCTCCTCACGTTCCCTCCTCCGCCCTCAATTTTTCCCACCCACCCCCTACTCTTCCCATCCGCCCCTCCCCCCCAATCCATTCTCTCCCCTTCTGTCCTCTCCTGCTGCATGGCCCCTGAGGGAAAAGAAGAGGTAATGACCCACATCAGCAGCAGCTATTCTCACATGCACACATACATGCACACACCTCCTCCACCCCCCACCCCCAGCAGGCAGATACAAATAAATATCCTCTGTGACACACATACACACACGTACACTCACATAAAATAGGCGCTGACACATTTACGCCCACAGGCATGTGTATCTGGGATCTCAGGAATTCCATCGATGTGCCGTAACATTATTGTGTTCCTGCTCAGAAGTCCTCCGCATTCTTTGGCCTGCAAAACATGACACCAAAGCTATTGATAGTAAGTCTTTTTACAATGTTTTCATTTCTAAACAGGACAGTGATTTCATCACAATCTGTTGTAGACCCTGGAAGACGGAATGCAGCCTTTCAATTTTCACTGGAATTTCATTAATCTGAACAATGGGGAGTTTTTAAATTCTCTAAAGTAATGTGGAATAGGATCATCAGTCTGCTATCAGCTTCCTAGGATACTTGCACGATTTTGACATAACATTTTCTCAAACTGGTGACAGTTTGGACATAACACTTCATGCATGATAGTAAAACCCCATACAAGATCACAGGATAATTCACATTTTCACTTGTTTGATGACTTTTTTTAAATAGGCGACTGAGAAAAGCATTGTTTCCAATGTGGATTTTGAATGCAGACAGCAAATCCACACTGAAGGCAGAGTGAAGAGGTTAAATTTGAGCATTGACTTGCAAATGCTACTGACAGCGCTCTGTGTGCGCCGTCACTCATCACACAGCAGAGTGATGCTCTTCTGCTAGAAGTGTGCTGCAGGTCTCCACTTTACTTGAGTGCTGGCAGACAGAAGAGTACAGTTCAGGTGCTAGTCTAAATGTTTATGGACCTATTACCGGAATGTTATATTGAGTGGATTTTTTTTATATAGGCAAAGAATTACAAAAGAGGTCATATTTTCTTAAACAAATTATACCTTTTTCATAAAATACTGTAATAACACAAATTAACATTAATAGAAATCTTGTTAAAGATAAATTATAAAGTATAGTATTTTAGAGTTTTGCTTTGTGGAAAAAATGTAAATTTGAAACCTCAGATAAGCGGCTGTAATGTCAATCATTTTTCTGTTTTTTTTGACTGACAATATTCAGGCAACAATGTGGAACAATTGTGGTGCCACCTGCTGCCCAACAAAGGATACTGCAAGAATCATTGGCAAGCCATTTTAACATTTAATAGGTAGACTGGATATGCATTCTAGATATCTACAAATCAATTCTTCCTAGTAAGAATTAACATTCAAGATATCAATAAATCAATTTTTCCTAGTACAAATGAACATTTCGACTATCTAAAATGTAATTATTCCTAGGACAAATGACGTCACTTTTCCCATTCATGTGTATGGGGTTTGCAGCTGCTCCTATCCACAAATACATTCTTCCTATCTATAATGAACATTGTGGATTGGCGAAATTCAACTCTTACTAGGAAAAATGCGAATTTGATAGCAAGAATTCAAATGTTACTAGTACAAACTCTTATTTTAGATAGGAAAAATTAAAATACTACTCTACCTATCTATAATTTAATTCTGGATATCCAGAAATACATTTTAACTAGTAAGAAAGTTATTTTAGACAGCCATAATTACAATTTTAACTAGTTAAAATACACTTTGAGATATCAGTAATTACATTTATTACTAGCAACAATGTCTTTTTAGAATCCATAAAGATATTAAGGATATCTGGTGGCGTTTCGTTGGGTGGCCATTTTAATATAAAAGATATTCACTGACTATCTGTAATTACATTTGAGATGTCAATAACGTAATTCTTCCTAGTCAAAATTGCATTCTTGATAGTGAAAATGAAATTCTGACTAGTCAAAATGTCATTCTGACTAGTAAGAATGTGATTTTTACTAGGAGGAATTAAATGTTAAGATATCATAAATTACAATCATACTAGTAAGAAATAAAGAAACAGTTTAGGTAGCGAATTTAACCTTTATTTACTAGATCGGATATATATTCCAGATATCCAAAAATCAATTTGTACTAGGAGAAATTACTTTTCCCATTCATGTGTATGGGGTTTGCAGCTGCTCCCATCCACAAATACATTCTTCCTATCTAGAATGAACATTGTGGATAGGAGGAATTAATTTTAGATATCTAGAATTTAATTGTTACTAGTACAAACTCTTATTTTAGATAGAAAAAATTATCATTCCAGATATCCATAAATCAATTTGTACTAGGAGAAATTAACATTACGGATATCTAAATTGTAATTCTACCTAGAACAAATGACGTCACTTTTCCTATTCATGTGTATGGGGTTTACAGCTGCTCCTATCCACAAATACATTCTTCCTATCTTGAATTAACATTGTGGATAGGAGGAATTTAATTCTTACTAGGAGAAATTCTAATTTCAGATAGCAAGAATTCAATTGTTACTAGTACAAACTCTGCGCTGTGACGCTTTCGGACTTTTCAGCCAGCTGTAGTACTTCCGGAGCATAGTAACGTTAGCGTTAGCTTTGGGGGTTTTATAGCCGATCGCTGCAGGACCTCCCGCGGGTAACTGAACAACGTACATCGGATTACCCAGACCACATCTAAGATGCCAGCATCACAAAATGACAAAGGTTTTATTTTATGTGTCCAGCTACATAAACAAACTACAAAGGTAAGTTAAGCTTCTGCTTTGAGCTGCTGAATGTTGATACATGCTATCGCTTTAATAAGCAAAGTTAGCTCTGTGAGGAAGCAACGTTAACAGTGATAGGTTCACATTACGAGTCTTTTGTGTTTCTGAAATAAAATAGCCTAACTTCTGTGTTAATCTTAGTTTTGAACAGGAGAGTAAGGAGAGGTCCGGGTTTGGTCCGAGTTCTTCAGGTCAACGAGCAAAAGCCAGAAGTCGTCCTGCAGGTACAGTTCAAAATGTAGAAGGTTCCTGCTTTTGAAAATGAAGTTTCTGCAGGTCATATCATTGCTGTGAATTTGATACAGGTAAACGGCATCATTACACTATATGTATCATATGGTACCAGAGAAAAAATGTGGAATAACATGGTCAGTGCCAGAAAGAATATAAAAGTAATGACTCTCGCAGAAGCACGACTTTGTGAAATGAGTAAAGTTAATCATGATCTATTATACATTGTCATTTATAAATACTATGTCAAAATCTTACTTTACACATTTCTGTTCACTAAGAGATTTTCACTAACAAAAATTCCCAACTTTAGTGTGTTAAAGGTTGTCTCTCTTAAGCTGCTGTTGTAGTCTAATAAATATATGGTGTTGTAACAGATTGTGCTAAGGGATTCAAAGCTGGTGGTGCTACTGTGATGCCCGTGTGGAAGGCACAGCCTTGTGCTGTCATGTTGCCGCTCTACTCTACCAGACAGGACATCAGTTCCCCCAGTGATCAGCTGCAAAGAAACTGAACAGAAGTGGCATTAACGAAGGACAAAGCCTTCTATTACCCTATTATTTTATGTATGTTTATTTCTTGAATGATTCTTAAACATGTTTTTATTTGGATACAGGGTATTAAACCGGGTCCGGTTAATGACATGGTCATCATATCAGCCAGACCAAGGGAGAGGAGATTGACGGAAGGAATCAGGTATGTTCTTGTGTACGAAGCTCCCATGATCACAACAATGGCTGTTTCCGGGGATTTACCTCTGGTTGATTCCATGTTCGGTCCGGTGGAGGAGGGAAGTGTGCTGTCCTACCAGTAAAGATGGTCCCCAGAACCCGTCCACACACAGATGCCCTGATCGACATCCATTCAGATCATTCCCTGTGAAATGAAAGTCATGCAAGGTATTAAAAAAAGTAACTATTTGTTTTTTTTGCTTCTTCTTCAATGCCTTCTTGGTGAATTAATGTATTGACTACAGTAAAACATAATTTAAGGTATTGTGTAGGAAATCAAATTTAAAAGTTAATTAAATGTTGCTGTATTATTCTGTTGTTTGTGATGTAATGTTTGTTAAATGAGTAATAAATGACTTGGATTAAAGCTTTTTGGTGTTTTAAATGCTTAATTTTTAAAGACAACAGACATGACTTAAAATGAGGGACCAAACAAAAGCAGATTACAACTTTTACTGACCACAGAAGTATTTAAACAAGGTAAGTGAGCAAAGACATTTAAAAAAAAAAATACAAAAACTCTAATGGACCAATGCGCAAAGTAGATTAAACAGGAACAACTTGTCAAAGGGTTGCAGGGTATGACCTGTAGAATGTGATTCCATGAGAGCTCCTCTTTCTGCTTGTTGAACATTGACCATGGATGGTAAAGAGTCCTGAAGCAAGCCCCCAAAACACATCAGTAGGTCAAATGATGGAAACCTAAAAAAATGGAAAACAAATATTTAATAACACTAATAATTGTTCATAATTGACTAGCCAATACACACAATTAACTTAAAATAAAAGTATGTACAAAAAATAAATCATTAAGGAGTTTTGGTACTAAAATAGAGGACGAACTTGCTTATGTAACGCTCGTGTACCATTCAAATCGCATTTCTGATAATGCATTTTAATCTGAATTATGTTACATGCAGTATTTGCTTCCATACTTGCTACTACTACACCCGATAGTTATTTTAATAGAATACAAATACTTTTCTGTCACTCCCGCTCTCACACACGCCTGTGCACACGTTAACATAAGTGTCTAGACCTACCGTGTGAAGATAAAAACAGGAGCAGCTCCCTTTTTAACAGCCGTCGATCTGTTTCTGATGATGGTTCACGGATATCAGAGCCGACTACACCCGGGTATGAGGCGTTACAGTGACAATCCACCTCTCCGGTAGTAAAAGTAATAAAAAAAAAAAAAAGTACACTATTGTACTTTCAAGATACCTGGTTTGTACCAGTTTGTACTAGTAACAATTGAATTGTTGCTATCTGAAATTCGAATTTCTCCTAGTAAGAATTGATTTTCTCCTATCCAGAATGTCCATTCTAGACAGGAAGAATGTATTTGTGGATAGGAGCAGCTGCAAACCCCATACACATGAATGGGAAAAGTGACGTCATTTGTCCTAGGAAGAATAACATTTTGAATAGGCGAAATGTTCATTTGTACTAGGACAAAATTAATTATGGATATCTGGAAAGTTAATTCTTACTAGGAAGAATTTATTTAAAGATATCTGGAATACCTATCCATTTTACCTATTAAATGTTAAAACGCCTACCTTAACTTTTTAAGAATTTAGAGATATCTCAAACTTAATTTTTACTAGTACAATTGTAATTGTGAATATCCTAAAATACAATTTCTCCTAGTAACAATACAGTTGTTGATATATTTAATTTTAATTTTGACTAGGAAGAATGTATTTGTACTAGGATAAATTAAATTATTGCTATCTAAAATAGGAATTATAGACAGGAGTGGTCGTTGATTAAATGTTAAAATTGCTTACCATACCTCTCCAGATACGAGAGGATGGCGCAGTAAATGCTTGAGCAAATTTGTCATGTAGGATGTCTCATCTACCACAAGGTGCCACTATTACACTGTAATCACCAAATTTATTGTAACAGGTTTTATTGTAACGTTTATTATTCGTGTATTTATTAGTACGTCTCTGATTGATTATATATTTCGCACACTATTTCTACAATACCAAAGTTTACTAATTAATAATGTAAAGACTTTATAGTTTACAATAAACCAACAGAGCAGACAAGAATAGAATAGGATAAAATAGAATAGAATAAAATAATCCTTTATCATCCCACAAAGGGGAAATTGGGCTGTAACAGCAGCAAAGTGACAGATAATAGATTTATTCACAGTCAACATTAAGGACACAATTACGAGAGAAAAAAGACTGTGCAGTTATTAAAAAATAAAGTGGCATACTCAGATTAGAATGTGCAACTGAGTAGGATCATTTAAACAGTGACTATTTTCAGAATGTGCATAGTTGTTCAATAAAAAGTAAAAAAGTAAAACGTATTATTTACAAGAAGTTAACAGAATATAAATGTAGAAAAACAGATGTGCAAATACCAGTCGCAGAAATGTCAATTAAATTAGTCAAACAGTACAAATTACAGCAGGGGTGTAAACATTATTGAGTTTGTTGAGAGCAGTTCTGGTTGTAAAGTCTAACAGCTGCTGGGAGGAAGGACCTGAGGAAATACTCCTTCATGCACCTAGGATACAGCAGTCTGTCACTGAAGGAGCTCTGCAGCCCAGCAATATCTTCATGCATGGGGTTGGAGACACTGTCTATCAGTGATGCTATTTTGGCCAGAGTCCTTCTGTCTCCTACCACCTGCACTGGATCCAGGGGCCACCCTAGAACAGAGCTGGTCCTCCTGATGAGCTTATCCAACCTCTTCCTCTCAGCTGTAGATAAACTGCTGCTCCAACATACAACACCACAAAAGATGCCACTATGGAGTCAAAGAAGGTCTTTAGGAGCGCTCCCTGGACTCCACAAGAGCTCAGACTCCTTAGCAGGTACAGCCTGCTCTGATCCTTCCTGTAAAGAGCATCAGTGTTGTGGCCCCAATCCAGTTTATTGTTTAGGTGAACACACAGGTACTTATAAGAGTCCACTATCTCGATGTCCACTCCCTGGATGTTCACTGGTGTCAGTGTGGTGCAACGTTATCAAGTAATGAAGTACAAATACTTCGTTACCTTACTTACGTAGAACTTTTTGGTATTTATACTTCACTGGAGTAATTATCTACTAGCTTAATTTTTTACTTCTATTCCTTAAATTTTCACAAAATTATTTGTACTTTCCACCCCTTACATTTTAAAAATAGCCTCGTTACTCCTGTTTCATTTAGTTTTTATTAAAAAGAAACACGCACAAAAAAAACCTATCCAGAAAATGCGCCATTTGGATAGAATTTGACTGCTGTTTGATAATAGTTTTAAACATCTACCATTCTGACTCCCTGCTTGTATGCGATCCATTGCATACACTGCAAACAGGGGTAACGTTAATATTATCCATATTCGTCCGTTTTATTTTAGAATGGAGACAGAAAATCCCAAATCCACTTGCTATTTTGACATATTACAATTCACACCCCTGACCATTTGGTGCAGACACGTGGACATTTTTAGTTTGGAGTTAAAGTGCAGAGTACAAGTAACTGAATCAATAAATTAACAATAAAAAGATTCCTATGAAGCCATCTGAACTTCATCTCAGGAATGTGGAAATTTGGAATGCGACTGTTACTGGTGCGGCTCGTTAAAGACTCGCTTCAAAGAGCCTGGTGTTGTGCCACCCATGCAAAAGAGTGCATGCTACGAGATTTTTTGCTGCTGAAGCGATATGGAGCTGGGTTCATATATATATATATATATATATATATATATATATATATATATATACATCCCTCTGGAGTACTGGCTGAATGATGTTGAACGCACTGGAGAAATCAAAGAACATGATCCTCACAGTGCTTCCAGGCCTCTCCAGGTGAGTCAGAGCTCGGTGCAGGAGGTAGATGATGGCGTTCCCCACCTTGATGCCAGGCTGGTAGGCAAACTGCAGTGGATCCAATGAAGACTTCACCAGGGGGCGAAGATGGTTGAGAACCAACCTCCCGAAGGTCTTCAACAGATGTGAGGACAGTGCTGGATTAGACAATTAGATAGCAAACAAACGAAGGCAAGTTTATTTATAATGTGCTAAGCATATGCAAAGTACTTCAAAGTGCTTTACATTTAAACGAAGACTTTAAAAACATGAAGTGCATGAAAAGAACAATTGTAAAAATTACTTAAAATTTATTAAAAGGAAATAAATTCAAAGTAAAATAAATTGGAAGAAAAGATGAAAAAATTATTCCATTACTCTCCATGATGGCATAGGAACAGAGCTTTATTTATGCATTTTAAATGACAATTTTATATATTTTACACTTCACACCTTCATTTATACATTTAGTGTTTTGATAAATCATTGCTTTCAGCATTTTCCTCACTGCTGAAGTTTCCATCTTTTTACAAATATGAACCATCCTTTCCTTCTCCTTCTTGGCCAGAAACTACTACACTAACATTTTCCCCCTTTTAGTTGCTGTTCTCTCTCGCTCGACAAATTTCTGGCAGAGCAAGGTGGTTAGTATTTTCCAAACTAGCTGTCTAACAGATCCAGGCCTCCCACTTTCCACCATGGTCATTTTCTGTTGTGGTTACAGTTCCTAGAGTGTCAGCAAACGTATGAGATTACAGATACATTTTTGAACTCCAAAGGCTTGAAGAACCTGATGCTTGGTAGATTTTTTTGTAAAGTCCTCTTCCTGGTTCTTAAGTTTAATGGACATTGACATGTTGAATGCAGTGCAACAAGGATGCAGAACACAAAAAAATTAAGCTGTCAAATAATTAAAACCAAAAACAACCAAAAGTAGGCACAAATTTCACATAAAATAAGGTAGGAGAAGGTTGAATGAAATAAAACCTAAGGAAAACAAATTCACCTTAAGTTTTTTGTTATAGGTCTCAGTGGAGAGGGCATACATAATTGACAGCTACTTCAAAACTTTAGGACCATAGTAACAAATCAAGAATGGGTAAAAACCAAAGGAGTTCTTCAGACAGTCTAAGAGACTTATAATTTGAATGTGGCCTGAGGAGTTTACACATATTATGTTGACAAACCAGACAAAGTATTAAAAACAAACCTAATCATTGAAAAATGTGTTATACCATTATCAAGTCCAGTGGAGTGATGCTGTGTATTATTCTGGTTAAAAGTTAAAAGCCATGCTGCAGACGAGATAGCAGATTTTGGCTGATGCCAACATTAAGTGAAGAGCAATAATGTAACATCGACCATGTTTGAAGGTTCGTGGTACTGATGGAAAAGATATTATGCTAAAAATGTGTCTGAACTGTCTAAAGCATCTCTTTTCCCCTTAGATGCCCATAAATAGATCATTGGGGAACTCCAAAAGTGATGAGGGCTTCCTTGGAAGCGTAAATTCACAATTTATTGGAGAAAAACCTATGGCATTTATAAAAATGCTGTGCTTAACCACAGCAAAAACCTGCACTGATGTCTAAAATAATCAACAGGTAATTAGATGCTTTCAGATGAGATCACTGAAATGTTAATGTATTGACAAAGTTGTGTTAGACCTATCTTTTTACATTCGCTATAAATTAACAACATAATTCTGTGCAGTCTAAATCTGAGTGGCGAAACAGAACATATGCCATCCTTGCCAGGTAAGATGGGTGGTCTTTGCATATAAGCTTTACAATATTCTACTGTATGCCATATTTCCAAAACTATTACACAGAAACATGGCCGCACCTTTCCTGATTATTTTCAATGGGAATTAATAGTTAAAAGAGAATTTATGTGCACTTCCTGCTAAGGTGAGATCATTCTCATATGTAATAGGACTTTGGAGTTTTTCCCCCCAAAAAAGCCTCTGTCACACTGATGTTTGTTTACTTCTCCATGTCATGACTATTCCACAGGAGAGGGGACATTTGCCACCTGCCCATTAATCTTTAACGTCTTGCATGACTTGAATGGTTGAAAGAAATGTCACACAGCTCCCTGGCAAAATTAATACGTATGTGAGAGTGTGTGTGTACAAATAAATATATAAATCCCAGTTCAGGATCACTGTTGCTAGTAGTGAGGATGGCTAGAGGCCAGATAAAATGCTACTCCTGTCGCTATGCTCAACCCAAAATAAATGCACCATTATCCACTGCATGAGGCCCCTGTAGCTGAGTTCTTGTGCAAGTTCTACTGCCCCGAGACAAGCTGGAAATACCAAGGGAACCCAAAGCCTCCCTGCTTTCCTATCTCCTTGTCACTTCTTGTATTTTCCTACAAGGTGAAAGCAAACCATCTGCAATGAACCGGCTCTGAGGTTTTACTACTCAATAATGACTGATGTTTGGACAATAAAACTCTTTCAAGCACATCAAGGACAGAAGTTAAGTCCTCATTATTAATGATGTAGCTGTCATCACCATCACCTTCATCACATGTCTTGCATTGTGTCTCTCTAATTTAAGGTAATGCAATTATAGTTGCCTCAAACTAATCACTGTTAATTAACTACCGATGCAGAGTAATTCTGCTGTTGCATTCTTGATTATGAATGAAAAAAACCCCGACAGATTCCTCTGAGGTTTGGTGAAAACAAGAGCATGAGCTTATCATTGATAGCACATTAAAACATGCACATCAAGATATACAGGTAATAGTTATTTTAGACTACCAGAGGACTTTCTGGCCATTTTTCTTTACTCTGTTAAATGCATTTATTACTGAAATTAACTTTGTGCTATCTCTCTGTGTTCATTTTTCTTTTTTTCCACAGAAGGTAGCCCTGGCTCATTACTTCCATGTCAGACTAAATTATCAGAATGTAATAAACTACATAGGATTGGTTATTATTTAATTAGGACCCAACTGGATTGTGGTAAATAGATATGTTTACCTTGTAAAGTGTCTTGGGGTGACCTGTGTGATGAACTGATGCATTATAAATTATGTTGAAGTGAAAAGGTGTTAATCCAGTAACAGTTTTCTTCTGCTTGCATTTTTTAAACATTTAAATGTGTTTAAACAAACAAATGCTAACATCAGTTAAAGTTAACTTGAAGCCGTTTCCAAACAAGTCAGTTCTATTGGTCAGATGATTTCAATCAGTCTGAAAAGAGTTACAAGCCATTTCTGAGGCCTTAAGATGCCAGTGAACCACAACGTGAATCATTATCTACAAATGGAGAAAACATGGAACACTGGTAACCTTAATGGGAGTGGCTGACCTACTATGATTACTACAGGAGCTTATTGGCGACTCATCACAGAGTTTAAAAAAGACACAAAAAAACAACAACACCAGAACAACATTTTAAGCAATGCAGACCTCACTTGCCTTGGTAAAATTCAATGTTCATGATTCAGCAATAAGAAAGACACGCGGCAAAAGTGACGTTAATTGGAGAATTCCAAAATGAAACCATTACCTAACAAGAAGAACATGAAGAAGGGAACATCTCTTTAACTTTCTTGAATCAAGAATCTTTGAAAAACATTCTGTGAACTTATGAGACACAAATGGCACTTTTTAGAAGATGAGCACCCCATAACATCTGTAAAAAAACTAACAGCAAATAAGAAGAACATCCTACCTACAATAAAACCATGTGCAATTGTCTGCCACTCCTTTGCTGCTCCAGAACCTGGACAACTTGCCAAAATTAATGGACAGGGCCGCTGCTAGGCTTTTGGAGGCCCTAAGCATTATTGACCATGGAGGCCCCCCTCCAAACACAAACACAGACAAAACTCGAGTTCCTACTTAACCTGTTGCTATTTATTTTCAGATTGGCATTAAATAAACATATGAACACGAGCATTTAGATATTAAGTAATATACAGCATAAAACAAAAACAAAATAAACTGCAACAACAGCAGTAATATATAAATAATATATAAGTAATATACAAAACTCTCTTAAGAGCAGCAATGCATGCCACGGACCGGTGCTGCTCGGTTGTGCCCTAAAATAATGCCCGTCGGGTATAGTCCTGGTCCTGCTAGTAGCTTATGGTCTTCTGTGCATGCTACAGGTTTGACATTGGCTGTATGCTAACGTGTATGCTAACGTTGAGGTCAATAATATAGTTTTTGACAGTATTTTGTCTTTTGCCAAAACAATTATACCTTGACATACGGTAGCCAAAAAGGAGGACATTTTTCAAGACTCAACAAATCTAGGATAAAAACTTATTGTTGCACTTACATCACTGTAATACAGAGAATTAGGAACTACTGGACCAGTTCTCGATTTGGAGGAGTGGTAGTGCAATTAAAATCAGAGATCAGAGGCAGGATCTTCATATTAATTTGAAAATCCTGCTCAGTAAATTATCAGCCGGCAATTTACTGAACATATAAACACATAACATACAGTTCACATTCATGCAAAAACTTGAGTTTGTTACTCACGACACCTTTCTTTGTAACCTTCAGGTTAAACTTGTTTCGGTTCTTTCAACCAAATTATTGTTTAATTTAAAAATGTTATTTAAAAAAAAAACTTGCGTGCATGACAGACCATGCAGAAAAGTTGTCAAACAAAAGAAGAAAAATAAAATCTCTAATACTGGTCAACTTAACCAGGCGGCAGCTTTCATGTCTGCCGTTAAACTTCACAAACAAAAACAGCTGATTGACGCCTAATAGAGGCTTATAATGTCAGGAAAATAAAACACAAGGGGTTTAACACAGATATATTCAGTAAAGTAAAGTTATTTACTCAAGTAATCAAGTATTTTCCTGTTTTACAGAAGGAGTTTGAGGCTTAATTAGCTTGTAAACTCGTCACATACATTTCCGAAAATAAGATAGGCTACAGCCTAACTAAAAGAAATTTCACCAAAACCATCCTAGGTTAGATGTTTAAAGTCCTGGCGGTACCAGGGGATCAATGCTGACTGGAAAAGTTTTGCTTTTACCCGCAGAAGTCAAGTTTAAACTCCGTGTTTAGCCTTAGCTTCAAACTGCTTCTCCTCCCTTTTCTCTCTCACTCACCTGCTGCTGCGGGAGGGGGGTGCTTCACATACTCTGTTTACCTTGTTTGTTTCACGCACTTGTTCAAAAAAAACGATCATCTTTTACACACTTCTAAAACAAACAATTAACCATATGAACTGTCACAAACATTTGCATTTATCTAGGCCTATCATTGTTGTTTCCTGTAGTTATTGTTACCATTTGTGAACCAGTTTATACATGAGAGTGATGTGGGTTACACCCTGGACCGCAGGGCCGGCCCGTGGCATTGGGTGTATTGGTAAATGCTAAGGGCGCCGTGTACCCTGGGGGCGCCAGAGCCGCGTAAGGAACTTTCTGCTTTTACTATATATTGTTTACGGTGTAACAAATGGAGTAATAATGGTCTTAACACAGCATTAATTTTAGTTCATACGTTCTAACTGAAACGCGACCAGGGGGTACTTGAAGGGATCACACATACTTTTAGGTCACGGTGCTGAACAAAACAAGAGGCATCGCAAAGCAGCATGGGAAACCACCTCAACCAATCAGAGTTCTTTTACCCGCCATTCGGTTTTTTTATTGCGTCAAAAAAAAAGTTAATATGTCAGAGTCCCAAATTATCTGGTGCCCAGGGAAGAAAAAAAGAAAAGAAGAGGAGGAAAGTGCACCAAAGACAAAGGTAATGTTACAGTAAAGATGATGTTAATTATATTATTTTGATGTTACAGAACAATGATCAGTAATGCCATTAGCATACATGGTTAGCTAATCTATAAATAGCCAGCTATCTGCTAGTTCTAACCAAAATATTAACAGTCAATGGTTCTAACAGATAAGCCCAAATATTATGGAAAATAGTAATATGAGTAACTTCCTCGGACAGATGTGTAAATATTAGATCTAATCAGCAGGTGTATTAATGTTAATTTCATTGGCATCATTATCTCATGTTTTCCCAGCTTGTAATAATCAATCAAAGTACCATTAATAATCATAATAATAATTCCATAGTTGTAACGCCAGCTGTTAACTGGTATTACAGCTCATATTGTCTATAAAGTGTGTTTATCATGTTAAACTTTACACCTGTGTTAAACTCCACATCATTAATGTTAGAGCATAACTTAGCATTCCCACATGCAATATTATACTGCAGTTTACTGATTATTTTGCATTCTGCTAATTAGAATTTCATTGTAATCACAATAAAATTTAATTAATTTAATTAATATGAATTACTAATATAATTTGTATCTGAAAAAATACATTGTATATTATACACTATGGTCTACATCATGTACATATCTCTAGGTTTCTCATTTATATTATTTCATTTTATTGTATTTTTAAAATCATGTGTTTATTATTAGACTGGTGTCACATACTCCTCTTCTGTCCCTCTGTCGCCTCCATCTCTGCAGGACAAACCAGCAGTGATGCAGCAGCATCAAGCACCTTCTGTTGCTCCAATGGACCCAGCTGACTGGCTTTGAATGCGCAATTGTTTTATTTAAATAAAATAATGTCTAAAACAAAGCTAGTTTGTTGTGAGTATATGTACACTAGCAGTGCAAGTACTATACTGCGATGCAAGGGGGCGCCACTTAAAATCTTGCCTAGGGCACCAAATTGGGTAGGGCCGGGCCTGCTAGACAGCCTATAAAAACATTAACTTACCAGCAAAAGATGCACGGGCGTCAGCTCTTTGTTTTTTCTTCTTTCTTTTTTTAGCTCCAGATCCGTGTTGTCTCTTCTTACCTAACATCATTAGCCATTCAACAACGGGGGTGGGGCGGGGGGCTCTTTATATAAATTAGATAAAACATTTAATTTGCCCGAATTGTTAGTGATAGGTTACACAATTAAGAAAATTGGGCCTGGTATAACCAATTTATGTACTATATGCAATAGGCTAATGTAATTTACGTACTATATATGCAATAGGCTAATGTAATTTACGTACTATATGCAATAGGCTAATGTAATTTACGTACTATATATGCAATAGGCTAATGTAATTTACGTACTATATGCAACAGGCTAATGTAATAATTTTCATGAAATTTCGTTGGAAACCCTTTTTTGAGGCTCCCGCCAGGTACTTGGGGCCCTACGCGCTCTGCGTACTTTGCATATGGACAGCGGCGGCCCTGTTAATGGAACCATGAATTCTGCTCTCCAGCCAAAAAAAATTCTATAGGAGAAAGTCTGGACAACAGTTTGTGTCCTTCAGCAAGCAGGCCAGCAAGAGTGTCCCAGCAAGTCCACCTCTGAATGCCTCAAAAAAACAAAAAATCTTTGATTAAGGTTTTGGTTTTGTAATTAATCTGACTGAGATACTGTGGCCTGAGCTTGAATGGGATGTGTATGCTAAAGAAAATGGCTCCAATGTGGCTAATTTAAAATATTTATGCATAGAAGAGTTGGCCAAATTTCTTCCACAAACCCACTGTCAATTACCACAAACATTTCATGGTAGCTGTTGCTGACCAGGGTAGCAGAACGTATTAATAGTTTTAGATGACAATTACTTTTTCACATAAGGCCTAAAGCTTGGTTTATACTTCTGCGTCGTGTCAATCGCGTAGGTTACGCCGTAACCACCATACCCACTGCTGTGTTTATACTTCTGCTAGGGCTAAAAGCGTCATGTTGATGTTTTATTTCCAGACCTGCAGGTGGCAGTAGGCTGGTATCGGTCAGCAAACTCCACAGGGGGGAGTTTTTCTGATGGTTTGCTTATGTTTGCTTCAGTTCCGGCAAGTATTTCCTGTTTTTTAGAACAACGATGGTGGCCTTTGTGCAGTGTCTCAACGAGATTGTGGAAGCAGACGAACAAATTATCCTTCTTTTGAACACTTTGCAACGCAAGCAAATGAGAAGACGGAGACGTAGAAGATGGTACGTGGGTACGTAATCTCACTGACCAATCACAAGGGAGTACTTCAGCGTCTCTGCGTCGCGTCACCGGGCTGCACGACAGGTCCGAGGAGGTGCACGTCAAGCCTCTGCGGACCTACGCAGAGGCTACGGCGGTTACGGCGTACCCTACGCGAGGGACACGACGCAGAAGTATAAACCGGCCATAAACTGTTTTGCATAGCTTTAATCCCTGAATATATAAAATCATCATTTAAAAACAGATTTTGTATTAATTCAGTTTACCTTTCTCTGATGTTAAAATGTGTTGGAGGATTTGATTTCAGATGTCTTCAACAGCATTGGACTGGATTGAATTTAACTAAACTCGTCATGATGCTCCCAGTCCCAATACTGACCTTTTTTAAGGCAAACGGCAGTGAGAAGGAATGGAAACAAAAATAATCTGAAAAAAAGGCCTTTGTTGAGTTCATCACACAATGACAATGAAACATGATGTTGTAAGGTCTGGTTACTTTTTTCAGTGTAAGATAAATCATTAATATGACAACTCCTAATTGAACATCAAAGTTAAAAAGGAATTTTTGTTAATCTTACAAGAACAAACCCTAAATCTAAACCATTAACTGTCATTTTCTACATGAGTTTGTGAAAAAATATAGCCTTTACTTACAACGGTACATCTGTCTGAAATTGACCATTTCATGGAGTCCTGTTCAACATGGTGACAGAAACCTGAACTAAGAGTTTCAAATGAAAGTATTGCCAGGACATTTTATGAATTAAAACAACAAGACAATTACAGGTTTGAATTATTTCT
The DNA here is from genome assembly GCA_963556495.2 of Valencia hispanica. NCBI lineage: Eukaryota > Metazoa > Chordata > Actinopteri > Cyprinodontiformes > Valenciidae > Valencia > Valencia hispanica. The sequence goes on along the minus strand of OY747705.1, from coordinate 24,576,022 downwards.
TTAGAAAACTACTGAAAACATGAAGTGAGGGAAAAGTCTGAAATTTGTTGATATTTTTAAGGATTATTGCTGAAAAAAAGGAAGAAAGCTGCTTTACCAAAACTAATTTTACCTCTTGGAGCATTATATGGTATGTTTGAGTTGGCTTTTTAAAATACCAGTGACAGCTCTTTAATTCATTTTATTTAGCTGCAAACAGCCAAATGAAATGATTTATAATACAAAAGTGTTGGTGTTGGATTCAAATCTTATCTGAGAGCTTTCTGTATGGAGTTTGCATGTTCTCCCAGCGCATGCATGGAGAAACACCAACTTACTCCAACAGCACAAAAGTATAAATGATAGCATGAATGTCCAATCTAAATTCCCTTTGGGTGTTAGTGCGCTCATGCATGATTGTGTGTCTCCAACTTGGCCACTAGTCTCTACTCCAAAGTGGAGATAGAGACCAGTCCTCTGGCAACCCTTCAAGGATTAAGTTATTCATTATAACAGATAGGGGAAAAAATAATGATTGACATTTTTTAATAAGCAACTTCAACTTATTTAATGTCTACATTCAATAATTAATGTCTCTTTTCACAGTTTCCTGTCAACATTTATTAGAAGACAAATGTATGATGAAAGCAGGTGTTTTGGGTTAATAATAATAGCCGTCTTTTTCAAGGCCAGTCTGTAACAAACCACATCTCAGGGGGTTTATCCACACAAAGTTGAAAACTGTGATCATTAAATAATTCCTGCAACACCAAGGGTTAAGAGCTGATTTAGATTACTGTAAACCTTGTGGGATTAATTATGAAATAGGATTCACATTGTTATTTTAAACTGCAGAAGGCTGTGGCTGTAGTTGTTGAACCCCCGCATTAATACTATGTGCATGTAGAACAGAAAAGGGTTAATTAATGGGTCTTTTCACATAAGCAAGACTTTTGGCTTTGATGGAAGATGACTTGCTGCTTAGAAGAGGGAAAAACAACAGAGGCTATAGTTGCTCATTTCTGGAGGCATTTTAATTGCTACAATGGAGAGCCAAGCTAAAAATGACTCTGCTGGCTTCCACCATGAGAACATAACCAAAGCTTCTCTCTGTCATCGATGGGAGTCAAAGCTGGAGAAAAAATATAATTGTCAAAATGTTCAATCTCAAATAGGAGCTTATCAGCTCTAATGATGTGAGAAGAACCAAAATATTAGAGTAGTGGTCAGTGGTTGTTCTCCAGACTGCAGAAGTGACCACCTGCATGAAAGTGGGTTCAGATGACTACATGCATTCTCCCTCCATGGGCTGAAGATGTCATGTAAACAGTTACAGCTCATTGGAAAACCATAAAAAATGTTAAATTCAACACATGTGAAAGAACAGCAGTCTCCCATTTATCAATTCAAATCATGTAGGCCACTTCAGTTTGCTCTCTTTTCTGTCTCATTTTCATACCTCAATAAAGTATTTATTCGCTTTTATCTTCACACTCAATATGATTTTTACAAATATGAGCAAATAAATGTAGTGGATTTAGCCTTTGACTCATCCTTGTTACCCGTAACTGCTGTATATTTAGCAAAACTCAGATTTGACCTTTCTTTGTTTTCAACTTTGAGATGTTTTTTTTTGTCTACACACCGTCAGAGTGACCAAGTAAGATTTATGCCAAGATTTAAATAAAAGTTCTAAAACTAGTTCTGAGATTCCTGTTCAAAACTATGGGTCCACTGAATGATAAGGACAATGGGCTGAAGTGAGCTGAGTGTATAACGTCAACCGCAGCATCAAAATGCTGCCAAGCGAGTCTTTTCTGCGATGCTTTACTGCTTCCAGTGCTGAGGTTTCCCCCAAACCACTCATTTTAAGAACCACTTCTCATGAGACTCACAGCCATTCACAGAAATACATCCTGGTGGAAACAAACCATTCATGACTTTTATGATGGTTTCTAAGGAATGAGGCTTTTGCTATTTATATTTTCAACACTGTCTGGAGACTTGAGGTTGAACACAGCTTTTAAAGTAAGACAACAAAACCTTTTTCTTCTAGACTCTAAAACCATGAGATCTGACTATACTATTATAAAAATTAAAAAGCACTTCAGCCATGTACATTGACAGTCATGTAAGTTAATTTGTTTTCATGTTAATAATCTATAAACAGTATGATTTGGTCAATGAAAAAAACAAAACTTCAAAAAAGTTTTAAGGGTAAAAGTTTATCTTATTTTTATTTTTAGTGTTTAAAAACTGTTTTTAATACTTTGCAATAGTATTCATAGCTTTATAGTTTTTTTACATTTTGCCATGTGACATCCACAAGCCTCCATGTATTTCACCAGGAAATGTGATAGACCAACATAGCAGTTGTGATATGAAAGGAAAAATAAAAAAATATTTTTTATTTTTACAAATGAAAATATATAGACGTGCTGTGCATTTGTGTTTAGCCCCTCTGAGTAAGTACTTAGGGTCCATATTATGCAAATTTCCCTTTTTTCATCCTTTTGTGTTGCCATTTGGGTCTCTGCTGTCACTATTAACACTCCAAACAATATGCAAAATTTATTTTTTACAAGGGGAGCACAGTGGTGCAGCTGGTAGAGCAGCTCACCTCACAGCTAGAAGGGTTCAATTACCGCCGGGGACGCTGTGGGTGCTGAGGGTGTGTTTGTTCATCATCGGCACCCACACCCTGGGTGGGGTTTGCGAAAGGGCCTTTCTGTGTGGAGTTTGCATGTTCTCCCCATGTTCCCTTGAGCAGCTAATGTGAGCTACTCCCACAAAAACATGCGCTAGTCCTGGGTCTATATACTGCCACCTCCTGGCCGGCCGGGGCGCCTTAAGGGTTGGGGAGGATCTGACTGAAATAACGTGATCCTTCCACGCGCTAGGTCCAGCCAGGGAAACCCTGCCCCATCAGGTGAAAAGAAGGGCCTGCTCACTGCCCAAGCATGAACGAGGCTTGGGTTTCAGTGCAGAGGGAGAGTGGAACCCCGGGACTGGAACTAGGTAGGAGCACTGGGTGATTAATAATGGGAGAAAACCGTGGGATAAAAAAAATCTTTAGGAAAGGGAAATTCTTTTTTACAAGCCGTTTGAAAAAGGGCCTAATTGTGACGTCACACTAAGCGTAATTTGCATATAACCGCCTCCTCACCTGTTAAACTCCACCCACCACTTACAATTCCATGTCATTCTCATGTGGCAAGGCAAGGCAAATTTATTTGTATAGCACACTTTCAGTAACAAGGCAATTCAAGGTGCTTTACATGATTAGGGATCAAATAAAAGAAGCAATAAAACAACAATAAAAAGAGAAAAGAGAGGGATTTAGTGCAAAGAGCTTAACATGTTTTGTACAGTCCATAGACCTATTGTAACTTGTTCAAAAAGAGGCATCATAGGCATGTTCCCATTATCGGAACTTAAATGTAATATTACTGGATTTTCATCTATCGGAGTAAATCTGTCGGCCAGCAGCCTTAGTCGCTGTGTTTCCATACAAAATTGGCCCTTAAAGGAATTTGCTAAGACGTCAGCATATCATGATCATTTTGGCAGTGAGTAGCATCCCTTATCAGCACCAAAGGGCACCCACAGCACCAGAAATAACAAGAGATCGACATGGAAGAAGCAGGGATGGTTGTGATCTTTCTGTTTGCTATGTTGTTAAACTGCTTCGTCAGCAACTCCTCTTATCTTACAAAGCCGGTTGTTTGGAAAAATGTACTAATTTCACTCTTAGCTACAACCAATCAGCATAACTTGACCACAGCTCCTACCCAGCAAATCTACAGGGCCATTTCCGAATACATACCCCAAGACTGGTTCTGGGTTGATTTCTGAAATGGCCCTGAAAACGGCCCCCGTCGGCCTGGCCCGATGAAGTGCAGACACGTACATACCGTGAAGGTTCAATAAAATTATCCTGAAGCTCTGACAGTGGAAACATGGCTAATATGTTTAAAGCAACATGGATTATGTGCTTCTCCACTCTTCCTCCAAACTCTGGAACTTTGATTTCCAATTAAATCCAAACTTTACTTTCATCTGAAAAGAGGACTTTGAACCACAGAGCAAGAGTCCAGCTCTTTTTCTCTTTACGCCAGGTAAGACATTTGTAGCACATGTTTAGGATTTGTCTCTACAAAATGGCTATTGATGAGCTGACTTCAACTTCAGTTCACTCCCTGTGAAGCTTGCCAAATTCTTCAATGGATTTTGCCTCACAATTCTCTCAAAGCTGCTGTTTTCCCTGTTGCTGGTGCACCTTTTACTACCACACTTTTTCCCATCTACTCAACTCCCTATGACATGCTTGGATTCAGCACTCTGTGAACAACATCTTCTTTGTCAATAATCTTTTGTGGCTTACCCTCCTTGCTGAAGGTGTTAATGACTATCTGGACATCTGTCAAGTCAGCAGTCTTCTCATGATTATATACACTACTAACCCAGACCGAAAGACAATTTAGAGGCACAGAAAACATGTTTTGAGTTAATTAGCTGATTAGGGTGTGACCATTAGTTTCTAATATTTAACCTTTTGACAATATTCAAATTTCCTGAGACACTGAATGTTGTATAATCCTCAATATAACAAGAAATGAAGGCTTGAAATATTTCACTCTGTGTAATGAAGCTATACATGTATGAGTTTCACTTTCTGAAATGAGTGACCAAAAGTATTTATCTTTTCACAATATTGCATTTCTTTGATTTGTACCTATGTACTGTAAATCACCCATCAGCAAAACAAACAGCAACATATACATGTAAGGAAAAGATCTTAATATTTTCCATTGGCTGTTGTTTTGTCATTATGTCAAAAATAACCCCATACACACTGTGTTCATGGAATGCGAGCGAGTGATATTGTTTTAAATGAGAGACGACATTGGTTTTCAGTACTGCCGCCAACAATATTCCCACAAGCCTCCCTGTGGGTCCAGTGTTTATTTTGTCTTAAATACAAGTGTTTATTTTTGTGGCTCATTCCATGCTCCAGTCCCAAAAAGGCAGCCAGGGAAACCTTGATCAGTCCTTCTTGAACGTTAACCACTTGGTTTTAATTATTCTTGCTGCAAAAAAAAGAGAAGAAGTAAAAACATTTCATGTGCAAGTACGTCATATTATAAATCATGAGCAATGTCAGGATTTTTTCAGAGGTAAAATGTTGAATCCTGCAGCACTGTAATGCAAGAGAAGTCAAACCACATGCTACAGTTTAGACTGGAATCTGACTCTGGTCTTGTGCTACCATCAAAACAGGTTTTCTTTTTACTCTCGGAGTGCAAAGAATCCCTGCACATAAAAAGTCATATTTTGGTGACAGAGTTTATATCCATAAAGTAACTCTAACCAAAAAGCGAACCAAAATAAAAATCTAAGTAAGTGCAAATAAGAGGTATTAAATACTATTTGTCATCATATTTGTGATATTTAGTTAAAATCTACAAAATAACAAAGCCCCACTAACAGGCAAAACATTTACCTCTTGAAATTATAAAAAAAATGGGATATTACAACCACAAACTACAATCTGTTGAAGTTTGTACAAGTCTTGTGTTTGCTTCAACCACAATACAGTTGGTCATTCTTCCATCCTATAAACTGATTCAATGTAGCGCTAGTTGTATGGTTAGGGGTGCAAAGTGGATTTCAGATCCGGTTCCTGACTCTCTATTTAGCTCCATCTTACCAGCAACTCTATGCAGCTTCCTTGTCCCTGCTAAAGAAAAACATCTCCACAGGATGATGCCAGCACCACCACACCACACTGTAAGGATAATGTGTTGAAGATGATGAGCAGGGTTGGTTTTCTGTCACAAAATTTAGGCTAAAGTATTTATTTTTGGTAACATACAGGCAGAGCACCTCCTTCACCATTATTGCAGGCTTTTGGCAAGCTGCAGATGGAATTTCTAAAACCAACTGCTTTCTTCTATTCCTTTATAAAAGGCCAGATTTGTGGAGGGTATAACTAATAGTTGTGATTACCAGTTCTCCCCACTGAGCGGTGGATCTCCCCTGCTCCTCCAGTTACCACGGTCCACTTGGCAGTTTCTGTTCTTGTTTTATAATCTAATCCTGCGTTAAACGTTCAAAACTTGATCCCTGGCCTGTTTGCTGTGTTCCTTAGACTTTTTGATGCTGTTTTGTCTTCAGTGTTCTATAATAACTATTTGAGACCTTTACAGAACAGCTGGATGTAGAGAGGCGAGTTCCATTTACAAAATTACAACAAAATGTAAGTTGTTGCCTGGGATTTTAGGAGGCATCTGAGTACAAATCCACATCATGTTGCATCACTGCAATCAGGAACACAGCATACATGACTAAAGACCTTAATCTCTGGGGGAAGCAAGAACAGTTTATCCAAACTCCTCCTTGTAAGAGTTCATACAAAAGATAAGTGAGTAAATACAAATGAGAAAAGCATACGATTTAGGGTGGAAGATCTATTTAAAATGATCCAGGTTGAAGACTATAGATAAAGTCTATAGGCTACACCAAAACAAAGATAATATAAACCACAGCTACAAAGTTGTCGGAAGTTTAAAGGTACTAAAAGTTTAAAGAAGGATAAACTAGGCACTTTAACCAGTTGAAACTCATGGTTTCTGATATGCATAATTGTCTATATTTGTGCTGTTTGTCATACTGTAATACGGATGTTAGAAACAAGAAACAAGGGCAGAACCAAGCACCACAACCTGTGGTGAATGTTTATGCCTCATGATTTTGCTACACCAGTTCCTGCAGCAAAGTCCAAGCACAGCTTCCAGGCCCTAGCACAAATCTTGTGCTCCACATGTACATCGTAAGTCAGAATTCAGATACCAAAATCACCTCACAGTCAACTTAATTGTGTTCTAGATCAGTGGTCCCCAACCTTTTTTTTCTTCCACCGACCGGTTTAATATCAGACAATATTTCCATGGACTGGCCTTTAAGGTGTGGCGGATAAATGATAACGGATGGTATAAAAACAGGGTATTTTTAAAATGATAACAATAGACGTAAATCCAATGTGTATTTGCAGCTTTATTAACAGAGTCCTCCTAACATGAAGCGGACAACATAACACGAGTAACATAACACGCAGCCCCCTAACTCTCTCTGGTCACCATGGTAATATTTAAAAGGTACCTTTAATAATTCAAGATTTACCACAAAAACAAATAAAAAGTGCATACAAAAATCTAACTCACCACAACGCTAAATCAGTGAGAGCCTTGGGCCTTTTACCTTTTCCAAAGAAACAATCGAGAGACATTTGTTTTTTATCCATCTTGGGAGCTTGTGGGATTAATTTTAGCGGTAACTATCATGTGATCAATACAAGCCTCTTGATGTGTCAAGATATCCGGTCATTTTTCAAAATAAAACAGCGGTCACACTCAGATAATAAATGAAACGGAAATACTGGAAGTTATTTATTTTGTGTGACCCACGCCCCGGTACCGATCCGTGGCTCGGTGGTTGGGGACCCCTGTTCTAGATGCAAGTTGGAAAGGTAGTGGGATTTGGGAACTGTAGTGCTGAGTGACCAAGCTAATATTTAGTTGAATAAGAGAGGTTGAACAGTAGGCCTATTCAGTGTGTGACAAAGTTAATGATTTGTAAATTGCTATGTGTGCTATTAAATAATTGATCAAAGCAGCTGGATTTTGAGGTAAGGCTTGGTGAGCAAATTCTTACTTTCCAAATCAGTATTCCAACTTCAGAGGGTATTCCAGCTGATAATTCCAACTTGGATTTGAGTCAATTCGGACTTTCTCTATATATTTATATATTAACTAGAAGGGATTTTCTCCATCTTTACATTTGTCCCCATCTATTGTGCAGCTACCCGGTTACGTTAGTGGTCCATCTAATCTACTTTCAATCCAGCAGTGACCTTCACAGAAGACTAGCCCAAAACCATATTCCAAACCTTAAAGTGAGAAGGAGAAATGGAGATAATGGCCCCATAAAATTTGAGCAGAGCAGTGTTTCCGGCTTTAAAAACGCAGTTAGGCACCTCACTCGTTCTCACTATTACAACAACAACAATCATTCTGAAGACCAACCACAGTAACCACTCTGGACCTAGTACTGCATCTGTTTGTTTGGCAAAACAAATAGACAAGCCTGATTGGCCTAAGTACAATTGTGGAATTACAATTTCACCAACATAAAGGTGCACAAGCAAACATCTATATATACACTCACAATCATCTTTTATAAAGACTCATAGCATTAGCTGATACAGTATTTGTGGCTCATAGTGGCAAGCAGATGTGATTGCACAGAAATTTCAATAAAGCTGGATTTTCCAGCCTTGTACAAAGTAAACAGAAACTTTATTTTTAGCATAAATTAAAACATCTTTTTAAAATGGCAGCCTTGTCCTTCTTTGTAAAATCAAACAATACAATAAAACAAATAAAGAAAAAAGTTGTTGGTCAAAATTTCAACCTTGTCTTTGGTAATATAGTGGTAGGAGTGTGATGCGTCAAGTCGCACTGAAATGAAAGCCGTCAGCATGGATTACTTTACCTCTGCATTTCATCCCACGGGGGAATAAAACACAGGGAAAAATGATTCCTAACCATCACAAATTAAAATGATGAATTTGAGTAAAGCATGTCTATTTTAAAAGGGAATAAAACATATCCATTGGTGCCTCTCAATAATTTAGAATATCAATAAATGTTAATTTAATTCAGTATTTTAAAGCAAAGTGTGAACTTCATTTTATATAGATATGCTACACAACAAATTATATATTTCAAACCTGTATTTTAGTTAGTTTTGATGATTGTGGCTCATAGCTAAAAAAAAAAACTGTCAGATTATGAAAATATAACTTAATGACCATTAAGAAATTTTTTTAATGTGAAATGGTTGTGTTCTGGTCATGCTGTGGTCTGTACAATCATGGGGTATACTGATGACTTAAGAGTTGTCAAGCAGAGTCACTAACCCTCTCAACAAGAACGGTAACACAAAGAATGATTGCTGAAGACACTCACTGTTCAGAATGCTGTATCCAAGCATATTATTGGAAAGTTGAGTGAAAGGAAAAAGTGACGTTAATAAAAAAGGTACAAAAGCAACAGGCATGACCGCAGGTCTTTAGATAGTGAAGCAAAGGCTATTCCATAATTTGAGGGAGATTCACAAGGCATGTACTGTGATTGGAATCAATGTTTCAAGAGCCACTTTAGACAGATGAGTTAGATACTCCTGATACTCCTGTTCCTCTTTATCTTTTGATATCAGATGTATCAGAAGCATCTCCCCCAGGCTGAGAAGAAAAGACTAGACTATTGCCCAGATTGGACTATTATTCGGTGTTCTAAAGTCCTCTCTACCAGGACATTTTAAAGCAATTCATGCTTCTCTCTGCTGGTATCCTTTACAGAGATGTGGGTTTGAATCTCCAGCAGGACTTGGCACCTACTCACACCTGCCAGAAGTACATATATATTCTTTGACTATGGTATTACTGAGCTGGATTAACTGGCAAAAATTTGCCTGATCAAAACCCTAATGAGAATACATGAAGGATTGTCAGAACAAAGATTGAGACACTGAACTAAAAATGGCAAATTCTGCAAAAGGAGCACTGACCAAATCATACATATACTATACTATACTATATAATGCGTGGACATACTTTTCAGTGGACCAACATTTTGGGGTTTGATTAGCTGTAAGCCATAATCAAAGAAGAAATTAATGCTTGAAAGACATGACTGTGTGTGATAAATCCATATGAGTTTAACTTTAAGTACTAGATTACTTTAATAAATTACTTGACCTAATAAATTCTAATTCATTGAGATGCATCCTTTTGCTTTATATGTTTATTCCTCAAGGATTTAGTTCCATGTCTAAGCATAGGCGAGACTAATGTCACAGAAGGCAATCCTTATACCTAACAGTTATTATTAGTAAAGCTAGTCTTGAATTTATTGAGTTCTTATTGATATTGTTTTATGAAAGTTAGGACAGATAACTGCCTTTCTGATGACACAGCAGGTGATCAGATACATGGCCCATTTACAGTAAACTTTAATTAGCATGCTGCTGACATTTTAGCTTGTGTAACATTTATCTGGTCTAGTGAACAGTTTAAGGTGCACAAAAAATTCTGCTAATCCTTAGGCCACATCTTTACTGGCATTAATGGCTGAATAGCTGTAATTCTCTCTGTCACTGTTAACAGGTCAAATATTTACAAATAGAATAAAAAAAACACAGGAACAAATTCGAGCTTCAATAAGCTAAATTTCTAATGATCAAATACATATATTTTTATTTACTCTAAAAATCTAGCTATAGAGACATCTGCCTTTTCAAGGTTGTTAAAATTGCATTTCAGCCACAAATACCAACCATGAAATGAAGCTTGTCTTACAACATAGTAAGCTGATTAGATACAGATGAACAAATGTAGATTTCTTCCCCCTCAGAAGTAGGTGGCAAAGAGGATATCAGACTTTCATTTACTAGGTTGCATGAAGGCACACACTGTTCCTCTTTATCTGTTGGGTGTCATTTCTTTGCGACAATATGAGCTACAATTATGCTATGTGGTTACTTTAAACTATTGCTTTGTTACAGTGAGTTTGGAGCCCTTCACTTGATGCAACTTTAGAAAAGATGTTTGAAAGGCAGTGCACTCCCCTCTCCCTTACAAGAGAAGTAGAGGTCATTGTATTTTCCTTGACAGGGGTAGCTCCCTCCCCCCCCCCCCCCCCCTCTTAGTCAGTCCAGGGAGCAGATGCAGAGTGAGTGGTTGACAAGTGAGAAGAGGAGATGATGTGCTCATAAAGTCATAAAATTGTAACAGTTCCAGAATAGGAACAAGACTTGAACTAAAAGCAGCAGACTGCACAAACAGAACTGTAGCTCCTGCGTCAGAACCTTGTGCACAGGTTTGGGTGTCTGGAGGACACAAGCCATCAGAGCCGACGCATCTCATCACAAGGGGTCGGCATCGTTGCGGTAGCCATAATGGTTGCTGTGCTCAGCGTCTGCAATCTGCAGGCTCGGTTTCCTCTCCGGCTCCTCGCTGTTCGCTGCATTTGGCCTCGTGCAAGATGGATGGCGCTCCTTGAAGAAATCCGACACATAGCGAACCTGGAGTGTGAGGGCGAAGGAAGGAGACCAGTAAGGCTGTTGGTCACTGAGGAGATATTTTCCCCGGTGAGGGGAAACAGAGGATGTAAAAAAGGCAAGGCTGGAAATTGTGATTACATCTGTCTGGAGGAGTCTGTCCACAGCTGCTAAATGACACACCAACACTTCTATGGACTCACATCTGACAGGAACTCAGAGAGAGCAGGGCCAACCTCTGTAGGCTATAAAACACTGCCTCACAGGGTCTCTTTTTGCACACAGGGAAATGGAGGCCAGATACATGTTTTAAGGTTGCAATTAATCAAACATGCATACACCCTGCTACTACAGAATTTCAACAACAGCCATTAAAAAAAGCCCAGCTGGATGAAACGAACATCCTGAACATATTGGCTGGGAATTGCGACACACTATGCTGCTGTTTTATACTTCTTCAGCTTCCAAGTTTCTGTTGAAATTCAATGAAGCCTAAAAAATGCTTCATCAGTGATTTTCTGCTCTGGATAGAGTATTATTAACAGTAAGAGTTCCATCAAACACCTCACCGTCCAATTATATATTCCCCACTGTGGTAAGATTCAATGCTAGGATTTCATTAGGTGAGGTTGAAGTTACCTCAAAAGGGACAGAATGTCAAAATGTTAGCATGTTTCAAGTTACTCAGAACTCCAGACAAGATCAAAGACGCCCCTGAGCTGGGCTTGGTTGAGTTATTAGCTGCCTTTTTGGGAAGTCTGGGGTAGGTTTTGTGAACCATTACTGTGTTTGCCTTAATAAGATGTCGTCTAGGAAACTCACATTGAGCACGGCAACAAGAGCTCCCTGCAGCAGCCCCACCAGCACGTCGCTCCAATGGTGCTTATAATCAGAGACTCGGGTGTAGCCCACGTACACGGCGAAGGCCACCAGGAAGAACTGGATGGTGGGCCGCAGGAGCCTGGCCCACTTAGCCGCAAGTCTGGCCTGCACGTAAAGCTGTGATGGAAGATTAAATGGGGGGGGAAAACAGTTAGCAAATCTCAACAACAAGAAGGACATCACAACAAACAGCTTGGGCTTTTATTTGGGTTTGCTGACATTTCATCAATTTAAATCAACTGACTGACGAGTGGTGGTGGCAACAGCAGACTTCAAGGTCAGCGTCATGCAAGTTTTAAATCTGACCCTGTGTCAGCACAGCTGAATAAATTGTTGAATTTACTCATCAGCATGTCATTAAGTTCCACAGAGGCTTCGTAATTAGCTACTCATTTGATTCCCTTCAGAAACAGCCATCCCTGACATAGATGTGTGCAGTGGTGGTTCTAGCTTTAATGATGCCCCAGTCGAACAAGTTCTTCTTTGCCTCCTCAATCTCATCTCAAAAGAATTTATAAGATTTCTTTGCTCTTTTTGTTTCTTGCAATTCTCTTACAGCAGCCTGCCAACTAGAGATCGAAATTAGTCACCCTGGTATAATATACTATTTTTACATGGTAAAGTTTATTAACATGCATTGTCCCATTTAAAAAATAAATACATACATTTCACTCAAACACCTTACTGCTGGTGCCATCCTGTTAAGATGCTGGCCTGAGCTGTGACCCATTCTGCTCAAATCAAGAACTATAAAGAGATGAAGAACTGCTAGATCTTTAATGCTATGCAGTTCTAGATTTGTTTTATATTTCCACATCTTCTTTAATAGACCCTTTACTGTAGTTTTCAAGTGAATGTCATTTAGGCACATCCACCTGAGAGAAAAAAGCCAATTATGTGAAAAAGGTCTATGTGGCTACTTTAAAAAGGAAAACAGACTTGAAATTTAAAAGAAACATGTTGAACACAACTATAATTTATATCCACTATGGATGAATAAACTAGTAAGTGCCCAGCTTTTTTGCGGGGAAACGGTAGAAGCCAAAAAATATATGAATCTGGCAGCTGCATAAAGTTTCTTCTCAGCTGCTGTTTAAGGTGTAATAACTGGCATCACACTAGCGTCCCCCTGCCACAAGGCCACACTTTACACTGTAGCACACTTTTTAAAACACAGCCCACATGAGAAAATACCTGAAGTGACAGCTTAGCTCTGTTCTGCCTGTAAGTTCTGCAGGTTTTTTTAGGTAAAACAGCACAACCTGAATCCGTTTGTCCTTTGCATAACATCCGGCATTGCTTGAAACCTTCATAGATTCTGATCGCTTTAAAAGAGACCCCAAGGCTTAAAGTGTAAAATAAAATGCTTATTTTTGGTTCCTCGAGCTTCAATGGAGGATTTGTTAAGGTTTGCAAATATTGAGGCAATGAAATATAGAGAATGGTGGACAGCTTGCCTTTGAGGGGGGATCTGCACGACTGAGTGAGAACATACAGGATGTGGTGCGGTTGGAGATGGAGGCTGAGAGCTAGAGCCATTAGTCGAGCACAGCTTAGAGCTGACCTTCAGGAAAACAACTACACCAGTTATATTGCTAGCGTTTGTCCATTGGATAGCAGGGTGGATTATTTACAGCTCCAAGTAAACAGGCAGCATGTGCTCCCACAAGTAAGAGACTGTTGTGTTTCAGTTTCTTACATTTCAATACAAACTTCTCCAGGTAGATATACTAAAAACTGACAGCTAATACCCTTTTATTAGTGTGACAAATTGGTCAGTGTGCTTTAACTCTTGATTTAAAACCTGGTGCACTAATCAAAGTAGTGGAGACTACCTCCACCCACTGACCAGTACAACAGTCAGAGACCACAGAAACTAAACACGGGCTGGTGGATGGAAATTGTTGACCATGGAGTACTGCTGAGTTTTTAGGTAAGTGCTCCTGCTACTCCCCTCTCAAATGCGGTTTGATCTCTTAAGATCTGAAGGAGGGCACTACTTGAACAACATCCTCCACCCATGAAATATAATTTGGTTTCTTAGTGTCATTTTTAAAGGAAATAACTAACAATAAATTACCTGTCAAATTTAAAGAACAGGAAAGGTCACAAAAATGGAACACTTAACTTTCCATAAAACAAAATTCTGCAGATGTATCATGATAATTTCCATCACTGTTCAAATTCCTCGATATGAACCTCTGCCATGTCTTTTTGTTTTCACTGGTTTAAACTGGCCTCCATGGGCCTTTTCTACTGTTCAACAATTACCCATTACTAAAAGATCCAAAAACGCAAGCATCTGGAGATCCTGGAATCCCTGATCCAAACACAGGTGTTTGCAGTCTCATGTTGCAAAGAGATAAGTATTTGCATTCTTTTTTAGAAACTCAAGGCTTCACTCACCGCCAGGAAGAGCATGCAGTACATTCCAAAGGAGGAGTGCCCAGAGTAAAAAGATAATCTATAAAAAAGAGAAAAAACAAATAAATTCACCTTCTAGAGTTTATGTTTACACATTTTATTCTTAATATCTTGTTGTATATTAAGAAAAACATTTTCCTGTGCATTTATTACCACATGTAGGGAAATTTTTTTTTATTACAAGTTATTAAGCTGCTATGTGGAGCCTTAAGTGTATTGTTGGGCTTCAAAGGATTGGGTTTGACATTGAAACTGATAAAGCACTGATAACCTAGCACATGTCGGGGTAAACAGGCATGCCTGTCAATTTATTGTTTTTTGCTGATAAGATGGGAATTGGGAACTGAGGAGCTTTAATTTTAAGGACATTTTGGAACCTGATCTTTCAGCCATTGTTGAAATTTTACATTTGAGCCTTACAGTCTATTGACTCCTCCCTATAATGATAAAAGTTCCACTCAACATTCCTCTCCTACCTCGACTCTGTGACGTCCTTTAACTTGCCCGTGCAGTTGATTTCCAACATGTATCCTGTGCAGACCTTCGGCGCGCACACGGTCAAAAAGTTAGGCCTTGGGCGGCCAATTGTGAACTTGGCAATGTCTGTGAGTGACTGGCTGACAGTCGCTCCAAACAGAAAGGTTCCCACCACCTTGTAGAGCGCTGCTACATACTGGTTGAAGCTGGAATTTGAGTAAATCATCTTTCTGTAGACCAGATAAGCTTCTCCAGAGGAGATCTGAGGAAAAAAAAAACACAAATTTTTGTTTGATTTGAGCAAATTCCTTTTGATATTTATACTATTTCATTAACACAACATATTCAGTTGGGTAATCTTCACAAAATGTTATGGGTCATTCTAAGGAAAAGCTTACAATGATGACAGTGCAGCTGATGGTTATAACTGCAATCATGCTGTGAGTGATGGTGTCTGGTTTGAGTGGGTACTTGATGCTCTCATCGTCACAATAAATCCCCCGCTGATAAGGTTTGAACATAATGGTCAAAATGATGGAGGGCAGGGACGCTGAAATGAAAACAAGACAACAGAACAGTGGCTTAGGTAACAATTCTCAACATATTTAGGGAAGCAGTTGTTTGAGAGATAAGAAACAGTCATGGTGAGATTTTTTACAAGCAATCATCACGGACAATGACATCACAATAATTCTCATGTCTTGATGCAATTAAACTGTTATTTATCCAGTGTGGAGATTTCCCCACTTCTTTGGACATATATGGTAGAGTTCATTCAAACTGGTTGGTTTCTTGGTCCATATCTAGCTTTTAAGCAAAGAAATTCAATAGTGTTAAGGTCGGAAAGGCTACTTAAGAAGCTTTATGAAAGCCTTCCAATAACCAGCTTTGATGTATGTTTTGAATGATTGTCCTACTGACAGTACTGAGTGTGTCCAAATTGCAAACATCCCACCCAAATTGTCCTCCACAGATCAAAAGGAAACTACTTAGCATGTTCAGGATCAACCAAATAACATCCAGTGCTCGAACCTATTAACTTGAAGGTGGAACACCACTTTCAAGGTCAGTGGAGCAAGTTTAACACTCCAATAGACTGAGAGGATCATTAATACACACAGACACAAAAAAACTGTTTCAAAACTGACACTCTGTAGGACAATACAATTTTGGAGCTGAAATAGACAGCAAAATTGCCCTCTAGACATTTTTTTCTGGTCACACATAACAAAAGCCAAGTTATTTGGACGCAAGTCAGTGTATGGCTTTCAAAGAATTCCAAAAGAATTTCCTAAGAATGTTGTACCAGCTCCCAAGCATGGAAGTGGTACCATCATGCTGTGGGTTGGATTTTCAGCAAGTTGCTCTGGTGCAGTGCACAAAGTGGCAAGAGTAATAATTAAAAAGATAAATTGCTCCAATTTATTGAATGTCCCTTTAAACAATTAGCTAGGTGGTTACAGCATCACATCTTTGGGAGTTTAAAAAAAATCAATGATCTCAAATTAGGCTTTTGGATTGACCCAGGCCTAAACCCTACTGAGAATTTATGGGTTGCACTTAAAAGCAAACTCCATATCAGGAAACCTGTCCATTCCAAATTAAGTTAATCAGTTCTGCCAAGAACAGAGATCCAATAGTCAGTCACGTCTATGATGGAAGCTTGATGATGGCTACAGAAATGTGGGATTTCTCTGTAACTAGGTAAGGACTTTTTAGCCAAATGGGGGTGTATGTAAACATTTGAGCCTGTATGTCTAATTTTGATTCTGTATGGGTAAGAGAAAACCAATAATAAATTGAAAAATGCACTCATTTACTTTTTTTGAAAATTAATCTGTCCAAAACAAAAAAACTGGAAAATATAATCAAATAATAATTTTTAAAAATCAATTAGATTCATTCTGATGATGAATGTATGTAAATCTCTAGCCAGAACTATATTAGTGTTGGACTGTACATGAAAACCAGGGAAGACTTTTGCAGGCTTCAATATTTAAGGCAAGGCAAGGCAAGGCAAGGCAAGGCAAGGCAAGGCAAGGCAAGGCAAGGCAAGGCAAGGCAAGGCAATTTTATTTGTATAGCACACTTTCAACAGCAGGGTAATTCAAGGTGCTTTACATGATTTGGTGATTTAAAAGAAACACATAAAAGAAACACACATTACACATGATACACAATAAAGCAAGAGAAAAATAAAAAAAAAGCAAGAGAGCATGAACACATTTCATACATATAACATCAAGCATTTACTCAAAGGCAATTCTAAACAGATGGGTTTTTAGTCTCGATTTAAAGTAGTTCAGAGTTTCAGCAGCTCTACACTCGTCAGGAAGTCTGTTCCAGATAAGGGGAGCATAGAAACTGAAAGCTGCTTCTCCATGTTTAGTTCTGAGTCTAGGGATGTTTAGTAGGCTAGAGTTGGAGGACCTGGGTGGTCTTGGTGGTTGGTACCATGACAACAGGTCTTCAACATATTTTGGTGCTAAGCCATGTAATGATTTATAAACTAGTAAAAGTATTTTAAAGTCTATTCTCTGAGCTACAGGGAGCCAGTGTAAGGACTTTAGAACTGGGGTGATGTGCTCTACTTTCCTGGTTCTAGTGAGGACGCGAGCGGCAGCGTTCTGGATCAGCTGCAGCTGTCTGATTGACTTTTTAGGCAGACCTGTGAAGATGCTGTTGCAGTAATCAATCCGACTAAAGATAAACGCATGGATGAGTTTTTCTAGGTCGTGTTGCAAAATCAGTCCTTTAATCCTAGAGATGTTCTTCAGGTGATAGAACGCTGACCTTGTTATTGCCTTTATGTGACCCTGGAGGTTCAGGTCTGAGTCCATTACTACACCTAGGTTACGAACCTGATCAGTAGTTTCTAGCTGTATTAATTGAAGCTGTGTGCTGACTCTTGATCGTTCCTCCTTGGGTCCAAAAATAATCACTTCAGTTTTGTTTCTATTCAGCTGGAGAAAGTTATGGCAGATCCATCCATTTATTTGGTCAATGCATTGATTTAGGGTTTGAATGGGTTCAGAGTCACCTGGTGACATTGTAATGTAGAGCTGAGTGTCATCTGCGTAGTTATGGTAGCTAATGTTATTGGTCGCTATAATCTTGCCTAGTGGGAGCATGTAGATATTAAATAAGAGGGGCCCCAGGATGGAGCCCTGGGGCACCCCACATGTGATTTCTGTTCGTTCTGATGAAAAGTTTCCTATTGAAACATAGAAGTCCCTGTTCTTTAGGTAAGACTCGAACCAGCCAAGTACTGTACCAGAAGAAAAACATTTTAAGATCAAGTTTTTTTCTAATTCTTATTTCAATAGGCTTTCAGACATAAGATCCCTTCCTATGCTGGGGGAACAATGAATATTTATTGATGGATGGCAAACATGTTATCCTTTTAGGCTTTAGCTTTTGAAATCGACCAATGATAAAAACATGCAAGAAAGAAAAAAACTAAACATCTTTTAGTTGTTAAATGCCAGGGTGGAATTCCACACAAAGGAATGTTGAATATAAACATAGGGAATCAGTTGGGCATAAAAGGAAAGAAAATATACAAAGGAGTGTACCGAGTCCATAAACTCTTACATTTACAAAGGCTTTAGCTGCGTCTAAAAAACAAAACAATGTAGCAAGCGGAAGCCTAGAGAAAGCATGACGTCCTTGGTTTGTTCGGAAACATCCTCCCAAAAAATACACAGCCTTTCCCAGCTCTAATGTACATCCTTATCCGTCTTTTCTGCTTTTCACCACCACAATCTGTTACAGCTGCTGGGAATTATAACTGTTTCCTGTCTAGTGCTGTACCCCTTTTCAAGGCTGCAAAAGGGAGTTGTATGAGAGGAGGCAACCAAAATTATGTGGATGAAAGACCTCAATCTCAACAACTCCAAAGTCAGAAATCATTTATCCAACCTTGGGCTCTTTGGAAATAGGGATGTTTTTGTACTTAATCGTAACAGTGTCTCCTTATGAATTTTTTGTTTTGAATTGTCTCCATTAGAAGAAGCAAAACACATTTTGTCTGTGGTATGTGCTTATTTCTTCCATTTTTGATGTTCATTAGAAGGACAAAATGTATTAGGCCTAAAAAGGAATGTAATTCTCCGCCTCGATATCTACCGCCGAGGTAGTCTTGGGGCCACTGTGGAAATACCAGACAGCTGCATATTAAATGCAAGAAAAACAGCAACGAAGAAGCACTGGGTAAGCTGGGGAAGTACACTTGCCAATGGTATCATGTTCCTATGTAAATTAGTGGAGAGCATTCCCCCCATTTTTTAAAAATATGTCTGCAGCTGACATAATTCCAGGAGGTCTTCTAGTGAGGCTGACTGATGAAAGAGAGTGAGACGAGAGCATGAAAGGAAAATACACAACTGGAAGGTGGATCCTGATTAATCAAGGGTGAAGCCTGCTGTGTGTAATTCCAGTCAATTCAAATGATGGATGGATGGATGGATGGATGGATGGATTTTAAAAATAAAAAGGAAGAAGCAATAGCTTTTATGATCATAGAGCCTTAACTTGTAGGTAGTGGGTCATTGAATGGCACAGTACACAAACCTATTAAACTCTATAATATCTCCATTAAAAAATCTGACATTTGTCAGTGCACCACAGTAAACTTAGGTAAGTTCTTACAATATGGATAAAGTTAGCTATCTGCGACATCTGTAAGTTGAGCAAAATCAAGTTAGAGAAAGTACAAGGTGTGTCAGAGGCCAATGGAATGAAACTGGAGTTTATCTGCTGCTCATTTGATTGACCTGTGACATTTCATCAGGTAAATCTGTTCAATTGCTTCTTAACCCAAACAGTGAATCAACCACTCATATGGTATATCAAACCAAGCATTAATGGGGAAGAAAGGGGCATCTAGTGATTTTGTCAATGGCAAATGGGCTAGTCTGTGTATTTCATAAAATGCTGAGATGGGATTTTCATGAATAACCATCTTTTGAGTTTAGAGAATAGCATGAAAAAGAAAATATCTGCTGAGAGGCAGTGAAATGAAGACAAATATCTTGCTGATGTCAGAAGTCAGAGGAAAATAGGCAAATTAGTTCAAGATAACATAAGACAAAACTGCTTGATGTCAGAAGTCAGAGGAAAATAGGCAAATTAGTTCAAGATAACATAAGACAAAACTGCTAAAATACTGGGAATTTGCAGAATGCCATCTCTGAATTCCCAACAGGTCCTGCCTTGAAGAGGATGGGCTTCAGCAGCAGAGAACACACCGGCTGCAGGTCCTGTCTAATAATAATAGAAAAGTGAGGCTAGAATCACCCAGACTAACCAAAGTTGCAGATCGGGAAAAAAAAACATCACCTAGTCTGATGAGTCTAGATTCAGTTGCAAGTTTCAGATGGTATGATCAGAATTTGATGGAAGCAACATGGAAGCATGGCTCCAAACTAAGTTGCATCAGAGGTTCGCCTGGTGGTTGTGGTATAATCGTATGATGGTTTAAAGCTGTGGTTGATAGCTTGACGTCATCAAGATGAGGAGGAGGAGATTTTAAGATGCAAACATCTATAGCCTCTGCTCCCCTTACACTCCTGGAAGGAGCTGAAAGTCACGCCTCATACCACGCACACGCAGGGAAAGCGGAGTCAACAGAGAGAGGATCACTGCATTGAACAAGCATTGACCTAGTTTTTAAAATTGAGTTTTCCGAGGCAAGGATGTTTTTTGTTTTTTTTATCAAAACCCTCATGCTAGTGTGCTAAGCTGAGAGAGGCGCGTTAGCCCTTAGTGCACGCTGGGGTGGTGACAGGGGTGCATTCTTGTTGATCCACAGCTCCCACTTGTGGATACACAAATATATTGGTCAACTCTCTAGGCACACATAAATGATTCATTTGGCTGTCGAGGCCAGGGGATGGACTGGGGGAAATATAAATTCTAAAAGATTACCTACTTCATATCGTAGAACAGGGTCAGATAGTCAAAGTTAGGCATTTGCAATGCAATTTTAAGTTACTTAAAAACTTTTTAACTTCATATTCCAGCATTAAACATCACAGCCTGAGTGTTCCTGCTAACCATTTCCATCTATATATGACTACAGTGTACCCATCTTCTGATGGCTCTTTCCAAGTCAGAGCAACTATATGGCATGTCTTATAAAGTCAGAGCTGCCTTACCAACTCTGACCTCCTAATCCAATATGGCTGCCAAATATTGGGGGGGAAATCAGTGACTACTTTAGTAATGAACGGCTTATTTTCAGTTGTAAAACTGAGAAAATTCCTGTATTTATATAAAAATTAAAAAGCTATCAGGGATTTCACACAATAAAACAGTTGTAAGATATGTGGTCAGTCTAAAACAATTAAAAAAAGAGCACCAGGTTCAAACATGGCTCACGTTTTAAATTGTAATTTACAATAGGCTTTCAAACATTTAAGGGGTGTTTTGTCCTATTATAACTAGTCCTCCTTCTTTCTATTTTAGAGTGAGACAAAATAATAAAAGGGAATTAAATATGAGGCCTGTTTGTTCCACGTCTGATAAAGAAAGCACTCAAAAGAGCTGCTAATGCATCTTTTTCCCCTGAGTAATTAGCATCATCTTCTTTATGTACAGAAGATAAGAACTTGCTCTAGAATTAAGGCTTCATAGCCACTTGTTTTATGCATGGTGCTTTATTACGTTTTTGTTTTTTAATCTATATTTTATTAAATTCTCAGAATTTTTTCCAATTTCCTAATTTTTCTTTACCCCGTTTAGCTACTGTTTATTCTCTACAATTGTTTTTAAATATGGCAAATGTTTTAAATCAAATATCTTAAAGTACTGAATCAAAGAAGTAAGCTGAAATTGTTCAAGAGGTAAGCTGTCGAGAGTTATTTGTGCATCTTAAATGAGTCAATATATAATAATAATTAACAGTAGTTAGCTGGGTTTGTTAATATCACGTTTGGATATTTTAACCAGTGTAGTTAGTAAGCGACTGACTGACTGGACACCTTGAACACAGTTAGCGGTTTCATAGAACCAGCTACCATTTGAAAGGGGTAACACATTCAAGCCCAGCTGACAGAGCAGGATCTACACTTTGCAACCCAAATGTAAATGTAAATAAAGTACAGCTGGACATATTTCAAACTGTGTTATGTCCATTTTTAATTCAAACCAAAAATTGAAATACAGAGTTCAAATACCAGCCATATAATTATATTATTTGCCTATTTGTCATTTAGAAGCTAGTTTGAGGAAAGACAGGATATTCAATTACTAGAAAACAGCCTTTGATTTACCACATATTACAAATGCAATGATAGATTTAGTAAAAAAAAAGCCTTATATTGATGTTCTAGTTTGACATTTTGAATTTCCATGCTGCATGAGATGAGCAAGTTCATTGTTTTCTAACATGCCAACTGCACACATGTTCCTCCCTCACAGCATTAAGACGACCACAGCAAAACACAGAAGAAACTTTGTGCTGGCAACAGAACCAACGACAATCCTTAATTGTATAAAAGGCTCAGAAGTGTAACTGAACCTTGGAGTAGCTGAGCTAAGGGACGAGATAAGCAAGTAATATACTCATACAGCATTCATCGATCTATGTTTGATACCCCGTTAATCTTGCTTAGACTTGCAGGGGCTCTGGAACCAAGAGGAACATGCAAAGAAAGGTTTGCGTTTGGATTGGAACACAGGCATTTCTTCTTCTATCACCGCCACACCCTCTGATCTAACATATGCCAGAAAAGAAATAAAAACCATTTGTAAACCATAAATTGTTGTGGAAACCTACATGTAGCCTGCATACAATTGAACCAATTGTATTTACTTCTAGCAGCGAAAATGTACTTTTTTTTTTTTTTTTTTTTTAAAGCAAACACTCTCTTTCTTGCAAACGACAGCTGGTTTGACAGCATCGACCACCTACAGCAATACAAGGACTGGTAACCGGTTCGCACATTTACCAGTCATGTTGAGATGTGGAACTGTAGGGCAATAAACTTCATATAATTTTCCTGTTGGAACCAGTAAATGCTGTTTGCAACAACCACATCCCAACATTTAATCAAGTCTGCAGTATTTAACTAACATCCTGGTTCAGGCACAGCAGGAGAGCACCTTGATGTAAATTTTACTGATGTGGCTTTTGGAAGGCAGAGCGTGCATCTGCATCCTGCAGCCTGTTTCCAGCTAGAAGGAGCAGAGCAAGCTGTAGAGAAAATGTGCTCATTTTCTTTTAAAAAGCAAGAAGTTTCACATCAGACATCGATGATATATATTCCAAAGAATAATGGAAGGATGGTAACTGTATGTGATCTACTTTTACAGTGTTTTAATATAATGGGCGGTGCTCAGGAATGAAAAAAGGGCCCACTATATTTGGTACCCCGGTAAACAGATGTTAGCAGCCTTAAAATAAATTCAGATTTTAATTGGACCACTCTTGCAGTCCTTCTCACTGTGCCTGGTGGTAGGATAAACTTGATCAACCTAGTCTAGTCCTATGTGTCTAGTTGCTTAAACTTTAATAATGGCTCTGACTGTAGATTTGGGCAAGTTCAGGAGAGCAGCTATATTCTTGTAGACAAGAATGGGAAACATAAATGGGCCTCTGTTATGTCATATTTAAACACAAAGGAAACCAAACGTAATTCATTATTATTTAAAACTCCATAGACACGATGATCAATTTAAAAAAGTAGATACCCGAGAAAGTTAGAGTGAATCACAACCTTGTGTGAAAAATGGCCCCATCTGCTTTCATTGAGCTGTTTAAAACCTAGAGAAACAAAAGATTAGTTTCATTTGTTTCTCCAAACAATTCCCAGATTCCACTTTTGGATTCCTTGTATTACAACGAAAACACACACTTTAACCATAAAAGACTGTGTTATGTATAAAATGTATTCAGAAGATAAAAAAAAAAAAAAAAATCATCCAAATTTTGTGGGATTAATTTTAATCCCAACAAATAAACATATCATTTAGTTTGTTTTTTATCTTATTTTTTTTAAACTTTTTTTTACGTGTCCTGTTCGGCAGTGTGGAGCTCAGAATTGGTGTCTGAGTACCAAGTAGAAGCCCAACAGATTTACTTTCACAAGCGGAGCAGTACAGCTTTTGCTATAGTCCTCCACTTGATATATGTGTGAAAAATCTTTATTATGAATTGCTGGGGGTTTCATGGACACGGAGACGGAAAATTAAGGGGAAGAAAGAAAGAAGATGAAGAAGAGAGGTAGGAAACAAAATGTCATGAGAGAGGGTGAGTTGAAAATACAAGAGAGGAAAGGGAATAAAGAAAACACAGGAAAACATTGAAGTCTGCCTCCATACCCACAGGACGGCAGAGAGAGGGGAAAAAACAAAACAAAACACGAAAAAGGAAAATTGACAAAACAAACCCAACATCGTGAACTAAGAACTACACAACCACATCACACAAGAATGGATATAAAAATACAACAACAATGTAACAGAAAAACTCATGGTACCGATTAATCAAGGTCTAGTAATGATAACCTCAGCCCAAGAATATATCTGTAAACATCAGAGACCCCACATCTATGTGTGTGTGTTAGCATGCTGGTGCATATAAGGTTTCTCCATAAGAGTGTTCGATAGCTGGTGTGAGCAGGCATCAATCCGTCTCCCAGGAATCGATGCAGACATGAAGGAGATCGGAGCCAAGACGTCCAAAGGACCCCCAGAGCCCCAGGTGGACCCGGGCGGGGCCGACCGCATCCCCCAAGAGAGGAGCAAAGGAGAACCCCAGGGGAACGTCCAGCAGCTACTATGCAGGGGCCCGGGGGCAGCAGTGACGAGCCGAGTGACGAGTTGTACCAGCTCCCGAGTCCTGATCCCGCGCAACACAGAGCGCCGAGACCAGGCATCCAACAAAGGCCAGGGCCGGTCCAACCCGCCAATGAACCGACCACGCACGGTGCGCATAGAACAGGTGATCGAATGAGCAGAGACGCTGGATCCGTGTCCCGCCGAGCCACCAAGCAGGCACCAACCAACAATCCCAAACCTGGCACCCCTAAAAGAGGTGCCACAACCAACCAAAGGAAGATATCGGCCCCCCATTAAATGTAAGGCCTGAGGTGGTGAGGTAGCCCGACAGCCCAGGACCCCGACCAGACCAGCTGTTCCTCCTCCGGACCCCAATCCCTGATGGCCGGTAGTGAACAGGGGTGTAAGAAGACCCCTAGCCTCTATCCTCCCGCTCGAGTATGGTGTTGATGCGTGTTGTAATAATGTGCATTTAAAACAGAGGGGTGGGATGTGGGGAAGACAGCCACACATCCCCCAACCCCCACCCCGAGCACTCTGTATGTCTGTATGTGGTTTAACAGTGGGGACCGGCACCAGAGGTGAAGCTGATTGAACCGCTCCCCCTCTGGATGCCGAAAAGTGTGCCCACCCCAAAGTCCCTACATATGTGTCGCGTGAGAATGTTATAAGTGGGAGTGTCTAAGTTGTATATTAAAATTGGGACCCAGGACACCACGGGATAGCAGTGATGTGCCCATGCCCCAAGACCCTATATGAGTGGTAAAGTGATGGAGCGGGTGGACAGAGGTGTTGGGGGATGGGGAGGGAAGGACTGGGAGACAAAATGTCTTCCCAGGGAGCCAGCTCCCCCACTGACCCCAATAGGCACCGCTGTTCACCGGGATCCACCAGGGGAGGGAGGCCATGGCATGTTCAACCCAGGGCCCACGGCCACAGCACCACCTAGCCCCACAGACCCCAAGGCAGTCCCCCCAGCCCCATCCCAGAAGGAGAACTAAACCCACCCTGACATTCGCTCTACTATCAGAACACAAAAGACACTAGACACCCAGGTTGAGTTCGACCCCCCCCCCCCTCCAGCACACCCCTCCCCCCGTCCAAGTGCCCTCGTAGGGGGAGAGCACCTGTCGCTAGTTAGCAATAGCCTCCCCGCCAGCAAAGGAGGCCCCCAGCGCCACCTGCGCATCGGAGGCCCCCGCAGCCCAAACCCCGGCGACGTACCCGCCCAGATCAGGAGCAAACCGATGAACCGGGCGGCCGACCCATCAGGCCGACATCCACCATTCCCTTGTGGAGCGACCACTGCTGCTCAATGGCCCGGCAGGCAACCAAACCCAGTGCCCCACCCACCTGCCCTGTACGCCCACTACCCGGCCAGTCCACCCACAGGTCCGACCGAACCTGGGCAGCGCCCCGCAGCGCACAAAGACCAAGACTCAGGAGCTAAGTCCAGTGCGAAAAAGGACTGATCGGGCCCAGAAATGCCACCCAGCCGCCGCGACCAGCAGCCAGGCACCCCAACCAGCAAACAAGGTGAGACGCCATACAGGGACCGGTGTTGACAATCGGCCCAGAGAAAAAGAGAGAGGCGGCTGCACATGCCGGCCGGCCCCGACCCCGACCCCCACAGGCAACAGAGACCCCACGCGGCGCCCCAGAGCCCCGAATACCCAGGCCCACCCCAGACCCTACCCAGGCGCAGCACAGCCACCAGGCCAGTAACCCATGTCCGTCAGTGCAACCCCCTAAGGCACCGCATGCAGCCATCAGGAGTTACTACCCAAAGCCACCAAAGCCCAACCCCAGGTTGGGGCCACGACGTCCAGCGCCCTGTCCGCCGAGTGATCCCACCCCCAGGGATCCCCCCCAGACGCCTCCAACCCCCAAAACCCCCACATCAGCAACAATATCCTAAACGACAAAACCAAGTGCCCCCCACCCTTACTAGGTGATGGAGCCGATCAAAGGAGCCCAGAGAGATTGATCAGATATGGAGGCAGAGGCCGTCTCAAGACCAATATGGTCCAACAAGAGATTTCTTTACTGATTAATATTAAGAGCCTTTTTATTTTTCCAGTTCAGGAAGATAGCTTTCTTAGCGATGAATAAGGCAATGTGAACCATTAGAACTGACTTTATGTCCATGGTGACATTTTATTTTTCTAATAAAGAAATCGTACGAATTTCTTATTAGGGCAAAGAAATAGTTAATAAAAGCTCTTCAGAAAAAGTTGTATTTCACATTGCATTTTATTAGTGGTACACCACCCACTATAGAACTGGTTTTGTGTTCTAGCTCACATACCAATAATTAAATAACGTTATCCACCCTTCTTTCTATTTTGATATGACTCATTGATATTTCAGCTGAGGGAATAATGAATACAATACTTAAAGAAATTATAATACTGAAATTCCTTATTCAATGGGAATTGTTAAGGGTGCCAGAAAGTGTAACAGGTGAAAAAAAAAACGTTTTGGGCAGTTTTAAAAATAACCAGATGTTCAAATGCAAAACATAAATGTGAGTTTCAACTGTGGTACATTTAAAATGCCACAGAAATCATATTTTGGGTAAATATCAATTTTTTGTACACCTAGACATGACTTTGAGTTGAGAATCTACATTTGCTCTTACCATAAGTGATGAGGACATGCAGGGCCCACTGTGAACTGGAAAAAAAAAGGTTTCCAATTGACATACCACATTGCATCAGGCAAAAACATTTTTTATGCAGTATGGGATGTTTGCATTTACATAATAAAAACAAGCTGAAACTGGAAAGTAAACCAAAAAGAAACATATTAATTCAGCAAGCTTTAAAAAGTTTGTGTAAGAGTGACCTCCGTAAGCAAAGTCAATGTGAGTGTTCAATACAGCATGGTAAATAGTACCATGAAGCTGCTGAAAGACAGATAGTTTAGGCAACGCAAACTATAGTTACTCTAGACTGCCAGTCCAAAGCCATTAATCACTTTTAGGCAGGAAAAGGTATAAAGGGAAAATCTACAAAGAAAGGAAACTGTTGTTGCAGAAATATGCCATCTTTTTCTACTGAACAACCTCACAAAAGTCTAAATAACTTTTGAGTATGTATTTCCCAGTAACTCATATGCTAATGGTTGTTATGGTTTCCTTAATGCTTTTTAATTCCTCTTAGCAAAACATGGATTTTGCCAGTTACCCACACCGTTTATGAACTCAGTAAAGTCAAGACATCTGGCTTTAAAAGACCCTATCCGGGCTTGTTAAAAAATGATTCATTTTTCATACACGCATTTATACACATCACACTTAACCTTGTAAGTCATAAATTACAAGTTTGGCTCTAATGAAAAAGGCTGAGCTAAACTGATGTAAAGAGTCTGAGACTGCTGGTGTGGTGAGCCCTGACGGTGTGTATGTGTAGCACGTCTCAAGATCACTGGCCCCCTGTGGATAATATCTGCATAAGAACAAACAAGCCAGTCTTTTGAAACACACACACACAGAACGCAGACCGAAATAGATCCACTGGCATACAAAGTAGGCCTCCAATGCACCGCGAGACAATCCCACAACCCAAACGGACATTTCTGAAGGGCAGCCTCAACTTAAAGAGCAACTCTGTCTGAGTCAGACTAAACTCAGACTCAGATGTTTCTGTAGCACATACATGGGGGTGCAGACGTTGGAGGCTTTCATTCAGGACATGGGAGCTCCGAGTAGAGCTGCTGCTGCTTTTGCACTTCGCAAGGAGCCAGTTGAGGTCGCTCAGGCATCTGGTTAGGATGCCTCCTGGACGCCTCCCTGGAGTAGACCCAGAGGAAGACCTAGGACATGCTGGAGGGACTAAGTTTCTCGGGTGGTCTGGGAACACCTTGGGATTCCCCCTGAGGAGCTAGCCGAAGTGGCTGGGGAGAGGGAAGTCTGGGTCTAGTTGCTTAAATTGCTGCCAAATGACCCAATCCCGGGTAAGCGGAGGACAGCTGTCGGTTTATTATTGGCTAACATAGCGTTGTATCATACAGATATGAATATTTTTAGACTTCTAAAATTGTTCCCTTACCTGTAGTAGAAAGAGTTTGTATCACAGTGGCTTTGGAGAAAAGTAAATATATCCTCAGATTAGAGAAAGATTTACATGCTAGTTAGACAGACCAACAGTTTTAGATGATTTTAGCAACTTTACCCCAAGTCAGTGTTTCTCAAACTTTTTTTAGCATTCCTCACTTTGGACAAAGGAGCATACACAAGCCCCCCATGCTTTTATCGCCCCAACAGAATAGTGACCACGACTGATTTTTAAAGTGTTTTATTTATTAAAATAGCCAAGTTAGTCTACAAGTTTTTAAGGGTATAAATTAGTTGGAAAAAGGGGTTGCGCAATGGTATAAAACCGGCTCAGAAATATATGCTGTCAGTAGTTGCTACATGTAGAACTGCAGCTCACAGTTGGAGAAAATAAAAGTTGTAGTTTTATCAAATTTACAAAGCTTTCAAAAAAACAAATAAAAATACATAAATAAAGAGCAAGATACTCATCCCTGTATTTCCTCCGTGGTTGACCGTGTGACTTCTCTGACTCTGAAACGTTCCCTGATCTTTTTAGATATTTGTACATTTTGTAGATGGAATCTCTGATAATGCGGCTACTTCAGCTTGTTTTGTTCTGCTGCGATAATATTCCAACATCAAACTCCATGCTCCCGATGTTCCAGGTCCCGGTTCTGTTTACAATGATGATCGCAATTGCTAATTTATTTGGGAGTGTTTAATTTTGTGAGAGGGGGGAGTTGGTTGATTTAATTTACAGTGCAGTGAAACATTCACAACGACAGAATCTAGGGGGGAAAAACTATTTAAATCCTGTTGATGTTACGCCCCACCTGCAATACCTCTGCGCCCCACTAGTGGGGCTCGCCCCATAGTTTGAGAAACACTGCCCCAAGTCAAACTAAAAATACTGGTATGTATTATTGTATTCATGATATAATGTTTTGTAAGTGTTATTAAACCATATAATTTTGAAAGAGATCAATGCTAAATTTCTGACTTTTATTGCTTTTCTTTTAGGATCCAAGAACCCAGTGAGCTGAGCTTCACAGTGGTTAACAATAACTAACTGAACCACACTGACAATAACTTTGGAAGCTGAGAAGGGCTTTGCTTTCTCTTTCATACTTTCAACAAACGTCAAATTATGCTTTTTGCATCTTCTGCTGTTGTAAATATAGCTGCCTCATCGAGTCCTGCCTTATTTAGCTGGTAGATGTGCAATTATCCAGGGCCACAATTGGTCTGTGAGCTGAACTGGAGGCTTCTTACATCATCTCTGTTTATTCGCCTGTCTTCTCCTTCCTTGTCCTCCTTCTCATATCTACTTTACTGCCTTGCTTCCTTTCAGAGAACAGAAAGGGAGACATCTTGAGTCAAGCTGCCATGTTCATCTGAAAGTGCCTACAGCAGTTTAAAGCAACTCACACATACTCCTCTGACATAAGCGACTGCACCTGCATAACTGTGTAGATGGACAATTACTTACCTTAATTTGACAAACGTAAAATAGTCTGGGTTTTCAATTTGCATAGTTTCAATGTGTTTGTGTGTGTGTATGTCTGCGTGCGTGTGTGTGTGTGTGTGTGTGTGTGTGTGTGTGTGCGGCGTGAGAGGGCTGTTGTTAAGCCCCTGGGTTTCCCCGTTTCATCTAAGGTTCTCCTTCAGGGTCACAGCTGGAACATTCACCCCTCAATCTAATTCCTTCCACTCTCATTTCCTGCCTTTTCCACATGAAGGTCACTGAATGAGTTTCCTCTTTCTGGATTTTGTTTCCCATCAACACTCTTTTCTTTTGTTTCCCCTTTGTAAGCGAGTCTTGTTTCTTCTCATGTTATCCCATCTTTTCTTTCTTGACTTCTCATTTATCCCTCCAAGATTTCTCAGCGTAAACTTTTAGTCCTTTGACTCCCGTAGAGAGTGAGGCATTTTTCGGTCTTTTTTGCAGCCACATACTTTTTATTATTTTAACTGTTTTTCCATCTTCCTCACAACTGAAATAAAATATGAATAAAGCATCAGGTGATGTTGGAGTTCTTAAGTGAATTTGCGGTCAGAAAACAACACCCCTCCCTCCCTCTCTCTCTGTCTCCCTGGACTGACTCATGTGGAAGGTATGTGCTGAGTCTACAACCTCTGTCAGCAGTGGCCTCTGGAATTCCAGTTTGAACGAGGAACGCCCAACCACACCAGTCACACTAAATCCTGCTGCCGCCAGGGCCCAGTCTTTGTTTTTAATCCCAGTGTTTTGCTCGGTCCATCATTTACGCGTGCTTTGCTGCTAGCGGAGCAGAAGGAGATAGAGCGCTATGGGCGAGCCAGGGAGACCAATGTGAGAGCAACTAAATCTGGGGCAGCAATCAAAGACTCTGGCTTTGGAGGGGATCAAAGAAGTAGGCCACACAGGTTGAAACCTAAAACAGAAAGGTCTGCTGGAGGAGTTTTTTGGTCATTCTGATGTGTGAAAGTATACTAAATGGTAATGACTTTCCCTAAAAGATTCTTATCGACGGATAACAGCATTCATCTCTTCTTACTGGTGTAAAGGAATTTGTAAAATATTATAGTAAGTTCAGTTTCCCCTCCGTTATTACTCACCAATTTGTCCCCATAGTTGTGATATAAAAGAAATCCATCACTGTACAACAAAATATCTTAACCATATCAAAAATTGCTTTCCAAATAAAGGGTCGATGAAATCAGTTGCAAAATGTATTGTTTGGCAAAACTGACATAAACCGAGGAGCAATGTTACCAATACTGTATGCACTGTATGATACTCTACATGCTGACAACAGTTATCAATAATCAGCATCAATACTGGGTATGGTGTAGGGATGTGCCGATTCACCATAAAAGGATTCATTCCAATGTGAAACTTGCAAAATCAATAGCGGTTCAAAAGTGTTCAAAAATTGTTTTTTTGTTTTCCATAATTAAATGAGAAAAACATAAAAGTCTGGCGTGCGGTACAAACATTTTTAAGGGACGGACCGGCAGAAATATCATGGTTACAGCTAGTATTTCAGCCATGCAGCACAAAAACTACATAATACAGCAAATATTTTGCATCTTAGTTGTGAAAGAAGCGTATTTGTTGTTGTGATCATGTTAGCAGCAACATCTTCTTTTCCCCGGACATGTCCACTTGATTGGACCAAGCTTCCTCTTTTATGGAAATCAGAATAGGGTCACCCTCCATTATATTTAAATTGCCAACACACATTCCCTTTAGCTTTCATTGAAAATATGACTATAATATGATTATGAAACATATTTAGGACATGTGTTGGTTTATTTGTTGTTCAACATTTATAAAAGACATCAATTGGTTTGGATACTTCACTTAATGGAAACTGAATGGATTTAAGAGTAGAAAGTAGCCATAAACCCTAAAATAAAAAAACCCTAAATGGGGAAAAAATATGCAACAACAAAAAAAAAAATCGTTTTATAATCTAATTATAGCACCCGAATCGTAAATTAATCGAAATTGTGAGGCATCCAAGATGGAACACCCCTGGTATAGTGCAGATTATCCAGACAGGCCTGCAGAAGGAGAAAGTTTAGAGGGCTTCCATGACTTAAAAGAGCTCCAGTAAAAAAAAAGAACAAAAAATGAAACACAAGGAAGACAGTAGAAACTTACTTTGAACAAACCGATATTTCTCCCTGAACCTAAACACAGAGAAAACATTTAGACAGTCTCCATGCTATCACAAACTGTCTTTCTGACTCTGGCTTTAAAAGCTTGAGTTCAGCACTTTGAGACTCATAATGGATATAATTAATAACAGCTGAATTTTTGCAGGCCAGTTGTTCATCAACTTGTAAACACATAGCCCTGCTCCTAAAGCATTTTACAGATTTCTTGAGTGCAAGGCTTTAGTCTTAAGATACAATTGGCTGACAGTCAACAGCTTTACAATTCAAGTAGCAACAACAACTACCCTGCTTTCGTAGTAGAATAACAGACAGCTAATGCATGAAGTTAACTGCTGTAGATGTCAGAATTTCAAACAAGTTTAGATTAGACACATTTGGGAAAAAAAACAAAGATTTTGAAATTGGAATTTCCACAGTTCTAAAATTTGTAGGTGTCTAATATTTATTGTAATTTAACATTAGCATTGTTTGGTGTGTTTAATAGTGGACACTTGTATGCTTGCTTTTGTTTTCAATATTTTGAGCTACATTTCATTGTATATAATGTGCAATACAAAACCAAGTCTCAAGTCTGATGCCTGAGCAAACAGGTATTTTGTGTTTTTATCCATTTTACCCCAAACCTACCTAACATTAGGGCACAAATGCCATGCTCTACTGAATACAGTGCAAGTTTAGATCTTAAAATCATTGGGTAGGTTTACCCGAATCAAAAACTATGGTAGGCTAGAGACCTAGAAATCAGCCAAGTTGACCCCTGGTGGTCGGAATAACAATGCAGAAAAACCCTCTCTGTTTAAACTGATGGTATTAACTAACCTACATCAACGCCTAAATAGGCATCGTCAGGATTTTTTTTTTTTGTACCATCCAACCTGAACTTTGTCTAAATAAAAAATATCTTGCAGGGAACTCAGACATCTATGTTTCGTTATATAACAAAAACTGTTACAGAAAAATACTTCTTTTTTTCCCCCAAAGGACCTTTGCTTGTTTGTCTGTCCAGTTTCCATGACTGTTGCTGCCCTGAAGAAAACTATTCCCATCATCCATTGCTGCCTTTTCTCTGAGAACGCAGGACAATCAGTCTTCCCAACAAAGCCACATGAGAGGCTTTGCTTCCCAAGAGACACAGAAACACAGTTTCAACATCGAACCCTTTACAAACAACCACAGTACTCAACTTGCAACATAAAAAATAAGCTTTTAATGGTGTAACACACTCAAATAAAGCTCAGTTGTTTAAATTAGCATGTATGTTTGTACCAAAAGGCAAAAACAAGGTTCATAATTCCTCTATTTCGTGTACAGAGGCGTCCAATTTATTTTTTAAAAGAAAGATTTGAAGGAACAGGTTTTTCACATTATAGATAGTTGTACAACAAAGCATGTACACATGGAGACACAAAGGGACGAGTGTGGGATGTGGCCCAGAGGAGATATGAGCTAGCACTAATTAGAGTATCTTGTACAATGCTCCAAACTCGCAGCCAACTGCTCCACTTTTGAACGGCTGAAGAAGCTGAGTCATGCAGCAATTATAGCAGAAACTGCTCCTCTGACTCCTCCACCTGTAGCCTGCATCTATAGGACTTAAAGCTGTGGGTAGGGAGAGTTTAAAGCTCTTCTGTCTTCTCTGTGCTGTGGGCCAACACCCTCTTAGTATTTGTGCTGAGTATAAACTTTTACAGACACAGGACATGAGAGAGGAAGGGGATATAGGTTGAGGAACAAATGAAGGGGAGCAACAGTGAATGACAACTCCAAAACCAACCTCTTGACAAATAGGACAGCTGGTCACACAGATAAGCAAAAACACATTAGCAGAAGAGAGTCAAGAACAATGCTCTACTTTAACTGTTTGCTGTGTATGTTATCATAAGCTTTTTAAAGGAGACAGCAGATGATCCACTCATGTGTCATCACTAGATGTTAGTCCGACGTCGACAGGAAAGGGTGTGAGTATCACATCACAGGCCAAGAAATCACTCTTATCAAAGCTGCTGTAATTTGAATTTACTCAAGAAAAGACTGTTAAAGAGGAGTTGACACAAACAACAAAGCTGGATGTAATCTTGGGGGTCTGGACAATCATGGATCGCAGGAAAATGGAAAACCTTCCAACCCCAATTCAAAACTCGGCTTCTGTTTATGTTAATGGTCAGCCTAATTACAAGCCCTGACAAGGAGTTATTACATGGCAGGGGTAACCTCACATAAGCTTGAGGTCGGCTTGGTGATTACTTGGATGGGTGACGTGGGTGGCAAGAGGGAAGCGTGATGAGAGAGAGAGAGAGAGAGAGAGAAAAAAAAAAGGCGTTTGATGCGATGAGCCAGACCGGGCCGTCCGACCCAACCCAGATGCAAATACCGGATGTGTGCGGTACCAGCCACTTAACCTCCACATCGGGAAATCGTTTTTAAAAACTACGAATGTGGAGCATTATGACCATCTTCCTCCAAAGAAACAGGGAATAAGGGATGAACTCACAGATGGTTGCAAAACATTTATCTGAAATGGGCCTGTGGCTTTTAAGGAATGGTTCAGATTTTCTAAAGTGGAAGTCTGTGGCGCCATTAACAGTCAGTATGTGATTTGTAGAAGAGAGCAGTCAGGATGACCACATTTTGGAGAAAATGAAGTCCAAAAATGTGTTGCGAAACAAATCATCTAAGCCTTAGTAGGCCAGGGAAGCCATCTGATGGAAAACTACCACTGCATAAAGGAAGATTCCCTTAAACCACTTTTGGGGTTTTACACTGCTTTACTTTGGGTTCATATAGTTTCTCTGGCAACTTGACCTTAACACCTCAGTTTTGCAGCAGATTGGAGACCAACAGTTTGTGGTTAAATAATAAGACTTAAAACAGTAACATTTTGTGTTAATAGCTGACCATGATCAAGTTGATGGTATAATGGAAATGATTCGGAAGTAGCATTTCAATGAGCTGCGATAACATTTTTGAGTCTGAAATTCTTTAAATATGGCAGAAATCCACATTAGCTTAACTCAGTCAGAACGTTCAATGCATTTAGTGTGTCGTTGGATTCTGGAATGTCAAAGTTTCAGGTTGGATAATCCAACATAATGTCCTTTCAAGTAAGAATTTGGTTTCGGAAAGCCAGAGGTCTTAGAGCAGTCCTGAGTTTGATACCAAATATGGCTGCTTTGAAATTAAACAAATGACTAAGCCACCAGAATAAGCTATTTATTTGCCCTCCAGATGGTTTGTATCTCTTTAAATTACAGGCAAAAATAATGCATAACCTCTAAACATTTTCCATTTAAAATGCCACCCTATTCCAGACTAATTTTTCGAAATGAATTTCCAAGTTTCCTGTTTAACTTTTGATCCCTTCATAAATACCGGCATTAAAATGTTTGGTACACATTCGCACCAATTGCCTGGTTTAAACATGTAAAATGCGAATGCCATAAAAAAACAAACACACATTGTTAAATCACCAAATACAACAACAAATAACAGATCTGCTGTTCCCCTATGTGAAAATCCCACGGCTTACTTTTGATAAGCCTTTCCAGTGCTGAGTAAAATCTGTCCATGAAACATCTACAAGCCTTAAAAACTTCAACTTCAACTTCTGGTAAAAAAAAAAAAAAAAAACACCATGGTCTGAATGCAATCCAATGCAACTTTTGGGCTGTGCAATGAATGCTAAAATAATTGACGTACATGTCCAATGTATGTTTTAGGCGCTCAGAAAACATGCCAGATAAGGCAAACCATTATTTTACCTGGATGCAAGTCACTGATTTTCAAAGTTTTATAGAAATGTTTTAAAGCAAGGGATCTGTATTGGATGCTTATTTTTTTATTTTACTGCAGCTCAGAGGTTGCATCGACTCCTGTTCCAATCTGCTTTCGATCAAAAGGGGGCATAACAGCTATGTATCCAGATATTTGGTAATAAACTAATGAAGCAATGGGCCTAAACAAATTATTGTCCAAATCAAGTCAGACTCCAGAAACACCAAAAGAAATCCCATTGTTTTTTGTGTGTGGAACTTTTCAAAGGAACTTGGTCTCTTTATGAACATGCTCGTTCAGTGCTTGAATGCATAAAATGGCGATAAACACATTGCTCTCCACTGACATCACTCACAGGATTTAGCTCCACAACAATCATCACATCACGCTGGATTACTGACTTGTAACCAAGTCATGCTCAACTCTGGTGCTCAAAAAAAAATTTGTGGTATTAACAACTTCCAAATGAAATTCCAATATAATTAACCATTATAACTTGAACAGTGACATAAAGCTAAAGCTGTGAAATGGAAAAAAGATGTGTGGTTAAAGCTCATTATGATCTTTGTTCCAGATGCATAGTAGAATAGTTTTTAATAACCTCTGTAAAAACATGAGTTAGTTCTATAAACTGAGAGCGTATGCAGCAACAGAGAGATTTGTATGAGTTCAGCTATAAAAAGTATTAGGACCGAGTGTTATGTGTACTGCTTTAAAAAAAATAAATGTCACTAAGGTGGTATGTGGAGAATTTATTATTTCCTGAGTTGGTACCTTTTAAAGAAATCACTGGTTTAGAGTGGGAACGACTGAAGGGAAAGGAGCTGACCGCCCATTACTGCTTTGCAGAATCCAGATTTTGTTTAAAGTGAACAAAGACAAAATCAACACATTCCTCATCCAAACATCCTAATATTTCACCTCTTTTTCCATCTAAAATCATTGTTTATCCCACAATAGTTTTATCTTGATCAGTCTGGGAGCTCTCAGGACTAATTTGAGTGGAAACCACAAATTACTCTAAGGTAGGCTATATGTCATGATTTATTTTCAGTTTATTTTCAAACATTGTTTTTTCTTAGCTTATGTAGGTTTAGGAATTTTAAAATTAATTATATTTATCTCCTGGTTCATTGCTTCAAGGCATTTTGAGTTGTTTGGCACTGTTTTCTAAATCTTAAGGTTTGGGTACATTTCCATTTTGAATTGTGTTCCTAATTGTCCTAAATTAGGCTACATCATGACTTCCTTCATCTCTGTTTGAAAACTGAGTTTAAGTCAAAAGAGTTAAATATAATTGCAGTAGGGTAATTCCTCTGCACCTCTTGTTCCTTTAAAAGGACTTTTATCTGTAGTTTGACTCAAAAAGAGCCATGTACTAGACCCCAGTAAAAGCCTAAAAAGAAAAACTGACCAGTCATTGGTTCAGCATTCTTTAACGATTCTTGGCAGACAAAATATTTAGGAAAATGCGGAATACGCGGTGCGCACACATGCATATCAAATGTCCATAAATAAGCATAGAAGTTCATGCAGCTCTGTAACGTTTTGAAGAGCTTTCTTGCAGTCAAAACAATATTCCAGCACAGATCTGCAGGAAAACACCCACGTCGTTCATTTAAGATACTTTTTTTATTTGCAAATGTACAAAGAACACCGGTTTAAAACGTCCCCCCTGCTTTTCTGTGTGCAGAACCAAAAACGCACTGGATTATTAGAAAGGAATCTGCTGTCAAAGTAAAGATCTGTCCCGCAGCTAAATTCTTGCCGACAGCACTTAAATGCAAACCTCGGATAAAATCAGCTAAAACGAGAATGACGCGTTGTTAGACAGTTTGTTTTCATAACTTACCAAGCAGAACGCACACCACGTCCATCGCCACGTACAGCCTCTTCTTCATCAAATCCGACATCTTCTTCTTATCCATTAGAAAAATGTATTTAAAAAAAACTAGTTGTTCAAAGGACTAGCCAAGTGCATTTGTGTTCTCTCACTTTGAAATAAAACCTATCCAAATAAACCTGCAAAACTGGTTCTTCCGGATCCTCCTCCTCGCCACTACCTGTGTAGGCACTGGCTGCAGAGGTGCGTAATTCTTCTGAAACTCTCACAGCGTGTTTCTGAGCGGCAGATAGGTAGCAATGTTTCTGAAATCCAGCGCCTCTGAGTGCGCATTACTGCTCTGAGGGAAAAACCTGAGGCAGAAACGGAGAACCAACAAATTCCTCAGCGCTGGAAGCGTCCCGAGTGACAATCCAGCCTGGAGTCTCGGCTCACACCACCGGTCTGCCTCTGGTCCCTCCTCCTCACTTCCTCCTCTAGCTCCTCTCTGACTGACTGACTGACTTGCTTGATCGTCGCCTGCTATTTAATGCTTTTACGCACAGCGACCCAGAGAGTGCAGCAGAAAGTTCCCCAGCTTTTCACTCCTCTCCGGTTAAGTATGTAAAGTTAAGAGGGTTCAAAGAAAGAGGAGGGGACTTGATTGAATCAGCAGTCAAGAGTTGAGAAAAGAGACAATATCGTTATTCTGAGTAAAGTCTGCAGCCTCCCCTGAGCTAGAGTAACATGATTTAACTAGTTCTTTAATCAGATTCTCACAGAGCTAAACAGACTGTGGCTTTAATTAAAGAGTCATGTTATATCACTTGTAAAATCATCACAAAAACTAAATAAACTTAGTCTAAAGAATGAAAATGCTGCAAAAAACATGTGAGATCCAGAACAGAACTTGTTTGACTTCATGGAAAACACAATGTGTGGAGGGAAACTAGTTCATCACACACCACCCTTGGTGTGATGCTGTCAGGTGGTGGTGGCAGCATCATGTTGTGGAGAAACTTTTCATTAGAACACACAGGGACACTGGTAAATTGATGTATATACAGGGCCCAACTGGTGGAGAACCTGTTAGACGGAAGTTGCAGAAGACTTGAGACTGAGGTGGAGGTACACACTCTTGGAGAACATACAGCCAGAGCAACAATGAAATGACTTAGAATAATACATCTACCGTAATCAAAGTCTAGACTTAAATCAAATTGACAATCTGTCATAAGAGAAAATGGCTAACAAACACTTTCCATCCAATCTGACTGGGTTTAAACAATTCCGTCCCCAAAGGCTTGCTGCTATCATTGCAGATGACATCTATATTTTTGATTCATGCATCATTTTCTTTCCATTGTACAGTTATGCACTACTTTGTGTTGTGCCATTACATAAAATCACAATGAAATACATTGTAAGTTAAGGCTGTAACATGACCAAATTGGAGAACGTTTAAGGGGTGTTAATACTTTTACAAAGTTGGGGTTTGAGCGAAATTAAAAGACTGTATTTCCACCCCGGGATTAAAGGGAGTCCTAAAAGCTTGCAGACTGAGAATCAAGTATTTGCATGACTTAACAGCAACATGACTCCAGCCCTCAGTGACCCTTAGCGCCT
Organism: Valencia hispanica; assembly: GCA_963556495.2. Lineage (NCBI taxonomy): Eukaryota > Metazoa > Chordata > Actinopteri > Cyprinodontiformes > Valenciidae > Valencia > Valencia hispanica. Next base: position 24,536,432 of record OY747705.1, on the reverse strand, counting down.
GTAGGTATTACTCTCTCAGCAGCATTCAATACAAGGCTACCATTTGCTTGTTGTATCCAGCCATGTGTGTAATGCCTTGACTCATGAGTGTGCACTGACACCTAATGATGTTTGCATGAAATACATCATGTTTACTCCCTATATAAGTATATTAGTTCAGCACTGCAGAGTTAGGCAGATAATCTCCCACACGTGTGTGTGCTCTGAATTGCAGCTCTGATTTGACTTTTGCCCGTATGCAAAGTGAATTAAATAACTTGAAATCAAACTGTGTGAAGGATTGTGCGGCTGCAGGTTTAATATGTAGTGTGAAGCAGATTAAACAGTAAAATTTACAGGAGAATAAAGGAGGAAGACGGGGAAAGGGGATTTGGTTTAAACTGGGACTTATCTGCCCCCTCCTGGTTGTTTCTATCATAGACGCTTTACATCTATATCACATCAGAGACATTTCAAATCCCTTTTTGAGTGATTGTTATGGTAGTACCTTTGACTGATTAGCATACTGTTGAGTACTAAATTGTGATTAATTGGCCTATTCAGTCAGCTGTGATTCATTTAAATATCACTTCACCGTTTAAGGTACTGCAGTAGTACTTTGTGGTTTTTGCCTGTAAAAAAAAAGAAAAAAAGAAAAAGGTGCTTATAAAAAAGCTCCAGCCAAAGCACCGTGACAAAGTATTTGCTCCCTTATAGATTTGATCTCTTTCTGTTTTTTTGCCAAACACAATTGTTTCAGCTCATCATATCTAATTTAATATAAAATAAATATAATCTGAGTAAATGCAGAATTAGCATTGTTGACCTTTTTTATTGAATGGAAAAGGCTGTCTAAACCAAACTGGCCCTAACAGACTAATTGCCTTCACCAGCAGCAACATCTGCAATCAACATGTATGAGGCTCTTACAGTTTGACCAACTCTTCTTTTATAGAAGTGTTTTAATTCAGCCATTTTCAGGCATGATCGATCTGTTAAGGACATGCCACAGAAGTTCAGATTTTAGATCTGACTTTCATCTCATAAGTCCACAGAATATTTCCCTGAGACCTTTGAGTGTTATTTATGTACATGTGAAATGGGCCCATCTGTTCTTTTTGGTCAGCAGTGGCTTTGGTCTTGGAACTGTCGCATAGTTACCTATTTACCCAATCTCTTTCTTATTGTTGAATGATGAACACTAAACAAAGCTGAGAGGGAAGCCTGCAGTGCTTTAAATGCTGGTTTTTTTGTGAGCTCATGCATGAGTCGTTGTCACACTATTTGGAATAACTTTGGTAGTTTTTTTCTCATCTGCTCTTGAGCTTCTTTTGATAGGGGCATGATATATAGTATTTTGGAAATCTTTTAGCCTACTCCATGCTGCCAGACAGGTTCTATTTCTTTATTTCAAAAGGTCTGTTTGTAATCAAGGCTTTGTTTGTTCTAGTGAACTTAAACTCTGCTTTCTGAAAATAAGAAGAAAAATCACAGTTAATTCATGATTTAACAACAATTTATGTTTCACACATGACGATGTTGATTTAAATAACTTTTTTCTCATCATTTGGAAACAGTTTGATCTGAAACACAACAAAAGCTAATACAGTATTTGTACTGTACAAATATTGTATTCCCCCATGTTTTTGCTTGACAGGCCAGAGAAACACTTTCTAACAAAAAGAGCTTCACATTTTGATGCCTTTAAAAAGAACTTCAGTTTTGACAATAGGAAGGGTGAAGACATCCAGTGACACGCCACATCAACGGAAAAAGACACAGATTACATTAATTTAAACTCTTTTCCATTAAACAGTGAAGAAACTGAGATTTGCTGATCACTCTCTATATACCTAAAGTTAAAAGAATAAAACAATGTTGTCTTTGATTTTGTAAACCAAGGGATCTGTGTTGTTTCCAATGAAGAGACAAGAACTCTCATTTTGTTGCAAAAGCATGAGTCTAAAATTTGGGCTTGGTAGGGTACTATTTAATGGTTCCTTGTGTTAATTTGATATTGCAGTTATTTCCTAAATAAATGCCATTGTTGGTGTGAAATAAAATAAATCTAAACACATTCAACTTTACTCCTAAATCCAGCCAAAATACATAAGAACGTAATGATGGACTAGATGGTCCAGGAATAGAGCTTCCTCCTACCTGATGAACACACATATCCTCCCAAATATTTTTAATCAATATAATGCAAACACTTTGTTCTGCATGAATGCCTCTAATGTGTATATATAATGTGTTTTACACTGCTATAAAACTAAATCAACAGTCAACATTATATGGATTCTAGTGTTAGACTTGCAATTGTTTTTTTCAAGAAGACACCTCCCCTTCATCCCATTGTCTATAATTCGCAAATGGTAAACTAAAAAGGTTTGGTGATACTTATTTCTCTTAACCTGAAAGGTGAGTACTGTCTTGGCTAAGGACAGCTTTTTATCTAACAAACTTACCTTTTGGCTCGTTTGATGAAGAAAAGTTTGGAAAAATAAAACAGATATCCATCAAAGACTAGAAATATGTTTTTTTCCAAAAATAAATAAGAATTTGGGATATTTCAAAAAAGTAACTTGTTTGTTATAGAAGTGTAGAGAGAAAAATGCAGAAGTTAGTTGATTCAGTTTAAGCCACATCAACTAGTTCTCCTTGTCTGAGGAATAGCTATAGCTATTTCCTTCTACATTTAAATCAACTTTTAAAATTCTCTTAAAAGATTTTAACAACATTTTTGTGTTTTTCACTAACTTTTAAGCATAAAAATTATGATAAATTATATCAGACATCCATAAACACATTCCTGGTTGCAACTTTAACTTTAAAATGGTTACAAAACGTAATTTGGAAACATGACCTCATCTGTTAAGCAACTATGTTATAGATAAAAATTCTGTCTGGAAGATTGTTGTCAATGTTGCTGTATGGGAGCATTTAAGAGACCACATTAGAGATTAAGTCAAACTGTTTAGCTGGTCATACCCACTGAAATCCTAAGCAGTGGATAAAACAGGCCAACAGTTAGAAAAAACAGATTGTGCTTACTTTTTAAACTGGATGACCTTGCAATGGTTAAAAAACTCATAATTGTTGAAGAGACTCAAGGCAAAGCATACAAGATGCAATGTTTTTTATACTTGATAATTTCACAATCATAAACCAATGAATATTTCGTACACGACATAAAAACAAACATTACATTCAAGAACTAAAGTAGATCTGTGTATAACTACTGTGCAAGTGTGAACTGATTTATCTCTGAGTGTGTGCACGTAAGTACGTACGCATGTGTGCGTGTGTGTGTTTTCATGTAGGTGGGGGTGGGCTGAGCGATACACTATAGATACTTTAGAGTTAAAATGTCAAAGTTTTTATTAGAATTTAGGCATTTATTCCTGAAAGTTAAAGAACCACTGTGAGCTTTTTATGTTTAACATTCTTAAAATGTCTTGTTCAGACCAGACTTGGAGGTAAGACAGCATTTGTACTTATAAAAAATCACAGGATAAGTTACTAAAAGAGGGTAGGACACGTTAGTAACAACAACTTTTGTTGTGAACAAAAGATGTTTTGCTTTACTGCATCTACGCCTAAACACTGGTGCTCCTGCTGGCTGCCTCCCAATTTGAAAACGTTACAATATTTCCAAAGTAAAGATATGCAGGCATAATCTTTAAAATGGTTTAGAGCAGTTTTCATAGAACTGTTGAAAGTGGAAGGTATCGTCCATTTGATTCTTTTGATCCAGGATAGAAATTGGAGTTTCACTTAGAAGAGGAAAGTCTTTTGCAAAAGCCAATGTTGGATTTTTGTCCAGAGTTGTAGAGGTTGATTCATCGCACGTTGAGTGTGTTGTCATGGATGGAATTCCATTTGACAATTCAGACATTTTCTGATGAAGTTCTTCATTTTGAAATTGAGCTCTCTTTCTATCCTTGGTTGATATAGCATTCCTCCTTAACAGCATTGTACTTTGCTGCTACTTAAGGCACTGGAACCCTCTCTCCTCTATTTCAATTGGATCCAATGAATGGTGCAGAAGAGGCTATATGGCAGGGGAGGCCTTAAAGGTGTCCTATCTTGACAAATGAGCAGTCTTTATGACTGGATTTTTGGCTAGTGGTCAGCGGACCTTACTGGAGGATTAAATTTCTTGGATGCCAGGAAGCATCAGTTAGAGACCCAAATATGTATTAGGTAAGAGATTGTGTTGATAATACGTAATTTTAAAGAGATGGATATTAACGTGTGGGAGACACGCTTACCTTTAGATAGGGCACAGATTGGATGTGTTTCTCAGACCAATTTCAGGATTAAAAGCAACGAAAAAAGGTGATGAAAGAAGACTGCACTCTACAAGACATCTTAGCGCTTGAAGAAATTACGAAAATGGGACGTTTCGAGGCTGTGTGATGGGGCGGTGTATTCAAATTATATAAGTGATCCTATGCATTGCAGCACCAGCGTTTCACAGATGACAGATGCATTCTTCAGGAGTGTGGGATTTTCTACCGGAGCTGCTGTTGCTGTAACTTTCTTATTTCGAACTGTAGGTGAGTGCTCTTCTCTGCACATGAAGGTTAATTTTTGTTTAAGGAGTCACCTATAATTTTCACTTTTCCGCGAGAAAGAATGTATGTTATGATTGGCGAACGATTATACACTTCCGGGAACACTGGCCGGGAAGCCGATAGCGTTTGTTTAAAGCGTTTGTTTACCCTTGGGGTCAACCAGCCCACGTGCACGTGTACTCAAATATGCGATGTTAAATTTCTGTCCGACTTGACGTTAAGTCGGCGCAGGATATACCATATATGGACATCGCAGACCTATGCTGCAGGAAGCCCGCCCTGCTCCTCTCCCCCTCATATTCAGTCGAGTGCCGCCATTACTGAATTCCGATTCGAAGTACGAACTCGAGCTCCGTTTGGAAAAAGGGGCCATTCCAACAATCAGAGACTTGCCTGCAATTGAAACGGTAAGGCTGTGTTTTTAATGATCTACTGTGTGTAACAAACAGCAGCTAACTGCTAATGCAGATATTGTATGCTAGCGGGAGTAGTAGCTTCAAGTACAACACGGGTAATGGCTGCTACTTTGCAAACAACAAATGAGCTAGAATGCCACCAATCAACACGCCCCTCATTTGCATTATTACAATGACCGTCCACGACAGCCAAAATATCGCATCAGATCTCACGAGACAATAATGCCTTCAGAAATAAGGGTCAGAGGAGCTCTGTGTTTATTTTTTTTCAACTTTTCTTTTTTAGAAGGGCCTGAAAGACTATAATAGAGCGTGGGTATCCAAGGCAATACTAGGTTATGACTCCTTTAAAACAATTAGGCCTACAACGGTGGATTGTCCTGTTCTTTTTTACAAACGTTTTATATAATTCTTTTATTTTTCTTTCTAAATATATTAGGGATACCAATGGAATATTTAAAAAATAAAAGGACAAGCCTGGTCCTGAATACCTGACGGTAAAGAACAAATAAATTCCTCCTAAATTAATAAACTGCAATCTAGAAACCTTTTAGGAACTCTCAGAGGATCAATTTAGCACAACCTTTTTTTTCCCGTTGAATTGAAATAACAATTACTTATGCAATAATGAATCCAGAATTCTTGAGCTAAGTAGCACTATGATTAAGCTTCAAAGTTAGAAATCTAATGTTGAAAAGTTCCTGTATATTACCTCTAGCTGGTGCAAATGCAATAAAAAGCAGTTTGATTCAGCTAATAACACTAAATGCTTCAAAGATTAGGTTTTTCATCAGCTGTTGTTGAATTCCTGACCTCATGTTAGATTTTCTGTTTATTAGCTGTAGCTTTCTTAGTTCTTGCCATAATCGTTCAATCCCTGTGCATGAGCCAGTGACACTCTATATGACAATGGTGGGAGTCACCAAACTGAAACAGGTTCAAGTGAAACTTAGGGGTGAGAAATGAGATGTAGAAATCCTAACGAGCCTTCTTGATTACCCTCAGTGGAAAATCCCCTGCCAAAACGAGAGCCTCGTGATGAAGGTTAAGAAATTAAATACAGTTTATTTATATTCACAACAGATGTCATCTCAAGGCACTTTAAAAGAAAAGGTAATTTCAGTACAATTATACAAACATTCCAATCAGTTACAAAGTTTTCTATTGATCTAACGAGTGAGTTGATGAATGAATGAGTTGATCGCTTGTCAACTAGCCCTCTCCAACAACCCCAAGCTGAATCACCAACAGTAACTAGGGGTATGATACAGATTGTAAACCTAGAAGTCAATATGATACACCTGCAAACCAGCTATTTAGCCACATTCCATAAGCTATGTGCCATAGATTGAGACTGACTCCACAAAACCATAGGGGGTGCAGAGCAAAGCCGGAATGACAGGGGTTGGGTAACAAACAGGGTTGACAGGATGCAGGTCCTAGACCAAACCGATAGGGTGCGCTCCATAGGGCTGGTTGGCAGGGGTGCTGGACCCAACCGGAAGGGCGGGGCTTATGAGTGGGATTGGCTTATTTTTATAGATGGAATGGGTTTGAGGGCGGGGTCTATTTGACAAGTGGGATGGGGCTAATTTAGGCAAGTACCACCCCCCCTCATGAATATTTGACAAATACCTGTTTCTACCTTCTCTGACACTTCCTCACACTACCAGTTTTACTTGTTCACTGTAGTTGAATATCCCGTTTGCCAGGCTGCAGAGTGCAGCATCAGGAGGTGGAGGTGAAATAATGTTTAGGAACTGAGCCTGCTTCTATTTGGATTGTTGAGAAACAAAGCACTTTTTGTGATAGTAGCAACTAAGATACCCTCAGATTATTTTGCTCAGATAGGAAATCTCCTAAAAAACAGGTGCTGTGACTTTCTTTCTGCTCTCCAAAAACATTCATGTTCAACTGTAGATTTTGAACTGACCTCAGAAAGGAACAGTTTCTCTCTCTCATTCATGTGATTAAAGAAAATTAAAGAATGAACATTTAGATGAACTCAAAATCAGGCCCTTAGCAGAATTTCATTTGGTGACCCACCCCTAAACACAACATCACTTTACACTATATATATTGGATCAGTTTTGCATTCTGCCTTTAACACAACTCATGCTATGCTGGGTTGCAGGGGGCTGGTGCTTATCCCCAGCATTCATCGGGCGAGAGGCGGGGTACACCTTGGACAGGCGGCCAGTCCATTACAGTGCAACACAGAGACACACAGGACAAACAATCATGCACGCACGCACGCACGCACATACACACGCACACACACACGCACACACACACACACACACACACACACACACACACACACACACACACACACACGCACGTCTTGCTATACTTGTGTTGACATTGTATTGACTTCCATTGATTTTACTATGCCTAACCCAGACACTTTCCCTAAACCTAACCATTACTGATACATGCCTACCCCTAACCTTAACCTAAACCTAATTCACACCATACCTCTAAACCTAACTAGTAGAGTTTAATAGCTAGTTAAACATTGTGGGGACCAGGCAAAATGTCCTCACAACTACAAATGTCCACACAAGGGTGGTGGGCTGTCAAAGGTTGGTCCTCACAAGTATAGCTATACATGTACACCCCCCCCCACACACACACATACCTAAGGGGAATTTAGAAAGACCAATTAACCTGACAGCCATGTTTTTGGACTGTGGGAGGAGGCTGGAGTACCTGGAGGGAACCCACGCATACACAGGGAGAACCTCCATACAGAAAGACCCCAGCCCGGGATTCGACTTTAGGACCATCTTGGTGGAAGGCAACCAACTGCGCCACTGTGCAGCCTTAACACAATGTGTTTTACAATAAACTGTGCCATCAATTACTTAAAAGTGACTGTATGGCAAAATGTGTTTTTCTCAACAATAAAACCAGCTTATTTCACATGACTTATTAAATTAATAACACTTTTGCTAACTTAAAGAAATTCCGTTTTATTTTTACATATTACATTTCTAAATAAACTATGTTATGCTTAGCTGAACTCAGAAGATAAAACACATTTAGTTGTGCTATGATACATCAACATTTAAAAAAAATTGAATTCAAATGTCACAACAAATTAGCTTTACTACTTCTGTTTTACTACTACAACAGCTGTTAGCAAACAACTTGTTGTTCTGAAAGTTTCTGAGATTTGAGATCAGGAGTGATTAGCAGCACATTTCTGCCCACGCTGTAAAAGCTGACGTCACAAAACAAGGTAATGTGTCACTGTGACTTGCAGTTAACTCAGACACATCGTGAAGCAGTTGTAGCTTCATGGCTCAGGCGGTAGGAGCCACGGTTTGTCCCGTAACCGATGGGTTGCCGGTTCAAACCCCTGCTTCGTCTGTCTCAGTCGCTGTGTCCTTGGGTACAACACTTCACCCACCTTGTCTGCTGGTGGTTGTCAGACGGCCCGGTGGCGCCTATGTGTACAGGGCAGCTGTGGCTACAATGTAGCTCACCTCTAACTGAAATAGTGCTACACAAATGCAGGATGCTTACCACTGTGATTGTGTTAGGCTGAAAAATGCAGTTGTTTTTTCTGTATCAAATATGATAGCTACTATAAAGAACAAAATAAACCCCTGATAATTATATTATGCTGCATTTCAAGCAGGAAAAACCATGTTGCAGGAATAAATCAAAGCTGTGCTGTTTCCAGGTCCACTCTCTTCATCGGTACCAAGATCTGCATCAAAACCAACAAAATAGAAACATTTAAATGTACTGGTATGTAAGTTTATCTTCATGTTTTAGGCGAACATAGTGAATAAATGGAGAATTAAGGTGGTACAGTGCTACAAAGAAACTGAATAAACAAACACAATGATTCTATTTGTTCAGGGGGAAAAGCTCTCCAGGTCAGCATGAGCCGATTGAAAAACTAGCCCCCCTCTTTGATGTCACTTTTTGATTAATAATCATGAATCATTTTCTTTTTTTTTGATCATGAATCATTTTCTGAACAGCCAAGTTCAAGCTCACGTTCCATAACGACACTTGTGTTGCACACATTGTCCTGCGTTATCAACTTACCAGGTAACATTGGGAAAAACAATCAATACAAAACTGTCCCAGTCTCAATACTAAAACTAGACGGAAACTGGTGAGGGATATCGTCATGATACCAACTGCTACACTGAAGAAGCTGCATGACGTTTTTAATGAACACTGGTTGTTTTACATGTGAAAACAACCTGCACTATTCTCTGTATATCTTGACAGAAAACCTTTCTTCCAAAGAAAACATTTAGGTCTGGTTCTCCCTAAACCTCAAAAGAGAACCGTATACTCTGATGAAACCATGATAACACTGTTTTGCCAAGATTCCAAATATACATGACGAAACACCAGAAAAATACCAATAGACAGTGAAACGTGGTGGTGGTGGCCTAAATGATCTGGGGTTATTTCATTTTCTGATTGAACTAAGGTTTTTGTCAATGGAGATTATAATAAAGCAATTTTAAATAAGTTAGTTTTGACTCTATAATCTTAGCCGTTTGATAGAAAGGTAAAGACGAAAAAACATTTCATTTATCAGCATTACATGTGAGTCCAGGCATACACCAATATTAATAGAATGACTTCAAAAGACAAAAACATGCAGTTTAGAAATGTTCTAGCGAGGGTCCAGAACAGTCTGACTGAAAATCTGTAGGATCAAATGAAACGATGTGTAGTTTGGACAAAAGATATTTGGAAAACTTTAGTCCAGTGAGGAGATATTGCAAGACCAAAATGTGAGATACTGATAAAGTCCTACCAAAAATGACTGAATTCTGAAACATAATTAAATGGTGATGTATACTTTTCCAAAATTACATCATTTTCATTCTTTTCAACCTCTCTCTCCAAACTATGGCTTTAGGTAAAGGATCAAAATGAGAAAATGTTGAGAAACTGCAACCAACTCAGATGCCCTCAAAGCAACTCAAACAACACTAGTTTGTTTACACTGGTAGGTTTAATTTCATATTTTTATTTACAAAATATATTTAAAAAGAAATATGATGAAAGCAATTTATAATAATTTGAAAATATATATATATTCATAAGCACAAAACGGAATAACAAAAAAGAAAGAATTAAGCTAGTTTTTTCTGCCTTAACTGTCTTACCTGGAACCATCTGTGTTTAAAAAAACAAAATAAAAAGATTGAATCTGATTTGAACACAAATCACACAAGCAGTTATAACAGGTAACAACACGAGTGAAGACAGATGGCAGCATGACAGTGGGTCCAATTCATTTCTTCTGTGGAACCTTTTGCCCTTTAAGAGATGCCAAAATGCAGCAATATCTAAATATAAACAATATGAATATGACTAAACAGGCATTTTCACTCTTATTAGCATTATTACATAAATAAGAAAATAAATTGTACAGACATTGCTTGTCCCAGTCAGACATGAACAATATTCATTTTTACTCTACATAAATTTCCTGAGTGCTGCTGCTGCTTTGTTGTTTATTTTAAAGACGGTTATTTCATTCAGCTTCTTTTTTTTTTTATCATAAGGCAAAACAACTGCAAGGGATTTAAAACCAGAGCTGTGTTACTAGGTTATCTAATTAAACCAGAGTACTCTCACAACTGAAACACATTCTGATGAGACAACGCTCCAGATGTCAGTTAGAAAATGTGCATAAGTCAGTTCTTTTTATTTTTCAGCTAAAATGAATAAAGGACTCAGAGGAAACAGAGAAGAAGCGAACTTAAGCTTCAGACCAGAACAGCTGTTTATACACTTAGACCAACAAGCTGTAATAGCGCTTCTTTCACGGTGTGTTAACATGAAGCCAATTAACAATGACCGCCTCTTATTAAATGTTAAGGTACACAACAATCTTGAAGCAGCTGACAAACTGTACATGGAGACAGGAAAGTCAGTGATACACAAATATATTTATATTTCCTTTTATGTTGCTTCTTGGGGTAAAGAAAACAAATGCATCAATCTGACTTTTCCACCATCGCTCCATTCATACATCAATACACACGTCTCTAACCTTTATCTGTATTATTTTAAACTCAGGATAGTGCATCATAGTACATGGTGTTAACTGATGAATTTATAGACAGAAAATAGTGTAGTTTTTATGCACTTAAGGAATTAACCCCCCCCCGTTCTAATAATAATAAAAACTAAAAACTGAATAAGTTACGGCTGTGAGAGAATAGATGTGATTTAGAAAACTGGTCTTCAGCCTTAATCCCATACACTGTGCTTTTACAAATTGTAATTAACATATATACACATGATTAATGGCTGACAAAGATAAATTAAATATTCTGCATTCAACAACTGACAAACATTGATGGTAAGGTCTCCTCCAGAGCAATAGGTCTGTCTTTTTTTGACGTAAAGACTGTTTGACCAATTAAATACCTGTTTGCAGAGCTAATAAGCAGATGGTATTTTTCCATGTATCCCACACTCAGAGTGAGAATGTTAAAAGGGCTAGGGGTGCAACAGGCTGCCAAATGCCTGGAAGTTTGATGAGAGAACAGCAGAAGAGGAAGTTGAGGTGGAAGGAAGGCTAAATTCCACCTGCAGCCTGTGGGACGTGTGAGCCCCACCGCCTGCTGCACCACAGGCAGGGCCGTCAGAGACGAAAGGTCTGCCATGCATGTGCAGCTGGTAGAAGCAGGAGTTCAGAAAGCCGTGGTCATCATCACGGTGGGACGGCGGGTTTCCACATGCCCACTCGGAGCACTGATCAGAGGGTTGAGACTGGAGCTGGCCCGGAGTCGAGGGACGATCTGAGTCAGGGTCTCGAAGCTCGCCCATGGATGGGAAAGAGAATGGACAGTCGAATAGCTGCTGAGGACATTCGTCAGCACACAGCTCGGACAGACTCATGACCAGCTCACCATCTGGGCAAACGGAGAGAGAAATTCAGATGATATACAATCAATAAAACAGCAGAGACTCAGGTACTTACTCTGTTTTGAATTTTTCATTATATTGTTTATTTGAGTAGAAAGCTTATTATGTAAAATTATTTAATCAAACTTAAATTCAAATAAAAAATTAAGCCAAAAATTAAAAATTGCACGTGTTCTTCAGTGAATGACTGCATTTTCTATCACTGACAAAAGGAAGTCCATAAATGGGATTTTAAAGCTGGAATAACCAACACATTCATCTGTAATTTCTAAACTTATTTTTAGCCTTTCATCAAATGACACAAATATGAAGGTAAAGATTTTTAATACCTTAATTAAAAATTGACTTTATTTAGATTACTGAAAATATTTTTGGTGAACTCTGGCCAGAGGATTATCAATAAATAATATACATGGAAAATAGCAAGCAGATCACAAGTGGACAGTAGTGAAAAGACTTCAGGATTCCAGGAAATGATGAAGAGTAATAACTAATATTGGAAATAAACGTTCACCAGGAACCAACAGTATGTGGATGGGAGTCTCTGAGCACAGGTTCATCTCAGATGTAAAATGTTTTCTGTGACTATATTAAAAGATGTCAACAAGAAGCATCTGTCCCTATGGTATGAGAGGTGTACTGTGTCTCCCATTTATTCATACTCTTTTAAAGTATAGATATCTTTAAAAATAATCTACTCAGAATAACCTCTAATGACCAAGTAAAACATGAGTTCACACATTTTTGTTCATTTCTAAACATTTAACGAACACTATATACAATATTATGGTTTTTAAAAGTATTTAAAACCATAATTATGCAAACCTTTTGTTATCAGTTAAAATTTATCTGATTGTCCTTGAGATGCTTCATGAACTTGACTCATAACTTGAGGAGTTGGAATAGAACAAATCTTCCTATATTAGGTTTCACAGCTGATAGTGCAGGACCAGGATCCAAGCAATGAAGTTGTCTGCAGACCCTCAACAGTGGATTATGTCAAGGCAGAAATCAGGAGGAGGATAAAAATAGTCTGCAACATGAACACCCTGATGACATTGATCTCCGATATCTGGAAATTGAAGAAGTTTAGAATCACCAGGATTCTCCTTTGATCTCATTCACTTGACCAAGCTGAATTATTGGAAAAGTATCTTGGTCAGATAGGTGACCAAGAACCCATTGGTCACACAGGGGGGAGCTGCAGTATTTCCTTAAGGAGGTTGAATATTGCAAGCACACTCCACCAATTAGGACTTCCGAACAGAAGCCACTTTGCACATAGAGGCCCACTTGAGTTTGACCAAAAAGCACCTGTGAGATAATCAGAAGCAAGCTTCTCTGTTTTAAAGAAACACGTATGAAACATTTTAGCCTGAACTCTAAGTATCATGTCTGGGGAAAAACAGACACTGCTCATTACCAGACTAATATTACTGAGAAGCATTGTAATGGTAGCATCATCTAGTGGGAATGTTTTTGTTTTTTTACACCAGAAACTGAGCGCCTACTGTGATATAAAATTATGGAGTTGTCTGCTCCAAGAATCCTCTGAAACTCATACAAAAATTGGTGTTTCATCCTCTAACGCGACAATGACCTGAAGTGCACAACCGGGATCACAAGGTGTTGATTCATGACATATCTGCGGATGGCCTTGAGTTGCGCAGCAAAACTCAAATCCAACTTAAAGAGCATATTCCAGGTTAAATATTTTCTGAAATGCATATAAAATGTTGTGCAAAAGCTACTATTTTAAATGTTTATTGAGGGTATTTTAAATTTCAAAATGCATAAAAGGCACAAATTTTAACTAAAAAGTTTCATAATCTTGACCTGTGATGTAAGAGGGGGGAGTCATATGCTATGTGCTGCCTCAGCTCAGCAAGCTCAGCAGGTAGTTATCACTGGAGGAGTGGTCATGTTATCGAGAGTCAGTATGTTCACTAGTTTTGGATTGCGTCCAGTTTTATTAAAAATGGTAAATTATTGTGTTTGCTGTTCAAACACCAGCCTGTCAGGACATCAAGTTCACATGTTTCTGTGTATATTTTGTTCAGCTGAAACTGCAGTTGACCTCTTCTTTGGATATGAAAAATGCAATCGTTTGTGGCGCTCACTTCAGACCGGAGGATTAAAATCCCAGCAGTGTGATGGAGTTTTACACGGGACACTGAAGTAAAGATCCGGTGCGACTATCACCACCTGCAACAGTGCCGTCGGTGCTAACAGCTGTGTTGGGACCGCTGTCAGCGGCTGCTTCTGGACTTGCTGCAGGTGGGAGACACGATCACGGATCGATCAGAGGCTCAGCTCTACGCAGACTGTATCTGTGCATTCTAATTCTTGTTGTCTAACAACTGCTAATTACAGCTTTGTTGAAAGAATGATATCAAAGATTAGAAGCAACGTGTTATGTGGGTTGTTAAAGAGAAAAGTAAAGCTAGCTTGCAGCACTCAGGCTAATAACATTAGCTTCGCCTAGCAATGTTTTGTTTTGGCCATTAATCCTTCCCCTGGTCTCTCTCTGCTCTCTGGGACGCGCAGCAGGCTCATAGCTGTACGGTTGTGGTCCATCATATGTGTAGTTGCAAACATTTAAAAGTTTTTTTCTGTGTCAGAGCTGGCATTAAAACCTATATTTTTCTACAGATGGAGCTGACAGGACTCCCTTCTGCTACGTCACTTCCGGTCTGGCGGAGGTTAAATCTTCTCACAAAAAAATAATTAATGTAGAGTACATAAACGGTTCCTACTATATTTCTCCAAACAGTGGTTTAAGGGGGACTCTAACCTGCAACTTGCACTTTAACATCTTTAAGTTTAAAAATGGGTTTCTACCCAAGCTGAACATCAAACCTGACTGACTTTAAGAGGATCTGCAGAGAAGAATGGTGGAACACACCCAAAGACAGGTGGACGAGCTTGCGGGACATACCCAAGAAAACTTGAGGCTGCGATTGCTGTTAAAGGTGCTTCAACAGACTATCAAATAATGGGTGTGAAAACTAATGAAACACTGGCTTAACCAAATAATAAGCACATATTGCTACAAAGTTGCCTTTGCCTTGTCATTATAGGGTATGTAGTGTAGAGCTTAGATTTGACATATTCCCCTGAATGTTAGGAAAAAAGTTTGCAAAGTAACCAAATGTGGAACCACAGAGAGTGTTATTACTTTCTGCTAACAATGTAGGTATTGTGGTAACACTGGTGAAATTATTGTAATTATTGTAATTTTTGAAGTTATTTATTTTCAGTGATCACATTATTTCACCCTGTTTTCTTTACCTGCAGGCCCAGCCTGCTTTCTGTGGTGCGTGTGGACGGAGGTCATGGCTTTAAGAGAAAGCGGGGAGTTCGTCTGCGCCTGGGGCGGCCTTCTTCTTCTGGAGCAGAATGCATACATGAACCATGCATAGACAAACATGCACACCCAACAAACACACACAGACATGCATACGTGCATGCACAAACAGAACAACACGTGACAATAAGGATGGGAGAAAACAAAGGTGGGGAGACATAACAAAACATAATGAAGATGAAGCAAAATGATGTGATCTTGATGCCAAAAATAAATTAAAGAATTCTGCACAGTAATGTCCAAGAAACTGCATGTATAAGAGAGCTCCAGAGTTACTGGAAACCAAACCCTTTTTTTTACTTTTTTTTTTTTACAATATATACCCAAGAAAAGTAGCCTCATGTAGCCTCACAACTTTCTGAGCTGTTCAAATTAAAAGTTCATTTTCCCTGCAGTTCAGCACATTATTCCATTGATACTTAAGAACTTTTTACTTGTATGTTTTGATGACCTTCAGTAAGAACGACAGTAATTTTACAACAGAAGAAATTCTGTTTAACAGCTGATTAACTGAACTATCCCTGATTCGTACCTTGTTTGTTTAGATCCAGATTTGTATTTGAAGGGAATTGGGACTCTATCTGTCCAGAGCCCATGGAGATCTGTGACAGCAACCCCAAAGTATTGCTGCTTCCTTCCAGATCCCCACCCTCGCCATCTTGGTCTCCATCCTCACTGAAACACAAAAACACAACCACTAAACATGTGACATTTTAATTTGTATGCACAGATTTGATATGAATATCGTCATAGTACTGAAACACAGTGAAATCACAGTGAATAGTTCACTTGAAGTTATACATACACTCAGATCTGCAGAATTAGCAGAGAGCAAAAGATGGGGTAAGGCAAAAAGGTGTTGGTCATATAACAGGGGGATCAGGGCAAGCTTTTGGAAAATTATTTGATGTCCTTTAAATAGGGCTTCATTTGCTATTGATTATGCCACCAAGAACCATCAGGAACTAAGCAAACACCCGTAGGTTCATAACAAGCTCCACCTTCTGTTAAAACAGCATCACACCAGGTAAATGTCAATTTGGCATCAGGAGAAATTACTTGGGTCCATACTCCCAATTAATTATCAATAAAAGTCAAATTAACTGAGAAAAGTTTTTCACATTTTGTTTTGCTTTCAAAACAAGAAGGATTTTTGTTGGTTTTAGATTTGACAGTGGTGAACAAAGTCAGCTGTTATTTTTCTGTTGACAAGCAAAAAATACATTTGACATTTGCTTATTTTACTGTTCTACCAAACCATAACTCTAAAACCAAGGTATTTACCACACCCTGACTTATAAGTACTAGTAAACCCTTAATAAACAGAAGTGAAGGTGCTAAAACAGGAACTCCGAAGAGTTTTTTCTTAGAACAAGAGACTATAAATTCAATTAAATTCAATTCAAAATTACTTTATTAATCCCAAAGGGAAATTAAATGTTGTTGTAACTCATTATACAAGTTCCTTCAAAGATTTGTTGTAGATGCTGATTACTGTGGGTAGGGATGATCTCTTGTAGCGCTCTGCAGATCTGAAGAAGCCTCTGACTGAAGACGCTCTGTAGTTGTATGACAGTCTGATGTAGAGGATGCTCTGGATCTATGGCGTCTTCTTTTCAACTCATCAGGGTTTTGTGGCTGTAGTTGAGGTCTTATTTGAGCTTTTGTGATGTTAATCAGTTGCTGCCAGTTGTAAACCACCTTGTTGCCATGGTTATGCATCATAACAAATGTCCAAAAATAAAAAGTATCAGCAAAAATCCTTCCAGCTGCACAGCATTCAAAACCAGAGAGAACAGTTGTCTACAAAAACAATGTTTCTACCAAAAATGGAAGAATTAAAGTTTTAAAAAAGCAAAAAATATGAACCAAAGTAACAGAGCTAACACTTGAAACAATAATTGATTAGTGCAAATCCAATAAAAGTAAAAAAACAACTTTACTTTCTTTCAATGATCTTACTGTGAATATTGCTGCGACAAAAGAAAGCATAGACATTTGACTAAGCGTCATTTATATATTGCAAGACAACGTCAACCATTTCGGGTATCCTCCCACAAGCTTCTCACAGTAGTTTGCTGGTACTTTTCCGTTCCTCCTGAGTATCCTGGTGTATCCAAGTCAGAATTGCAGGTCACCTTGCTCGAACACATCTTCTCAGCTCTGCCCATAGATTATCTACAAGACTGAGATCAGGGTTTCTGATGACCACTAAAAAACATTAGCCCCCTTCAGAAAATCCTTGAAGGACAGAAAAAGGCGTCTTTTTGCTGTCTCCATGTGTTCTGTGACAAACCGGATGCGGTAGGTTTAAATCAGCTTCCCTCTGTTACACCCCAGGTAGATGTATGGATGACGTATAGTTTGTGCAACCAGCCAGCTGGATGACTTAAAAGTGCAACTAAGACTCAGAAATAAGTTCTGAAGAAAGAAGTATGATGGGGAGATATTTACATGGCCAACAACATGGTTGCTTCACTGAGGTTTTCCTAATATTATTCTTTTGAAAAGAATGGTTTTGAGGGATTATCATTCTACGTCACTCCCTGCTCTACTGCACCTGTCGTCAGCGGAAAGAGACGTGATAATGTCTTGCTGTGCTGTCTGTTGATTGCACAAATTGCTTTGATAAAAACAACAAAATGTGCAAGTTCTATAGAATTCCATAGACTCGCACCCCTTTCAACAAAAGACGTTTTTGGTTGCAAGCTATCAGAAGAAGCGAATGGAACGATGATTAAAAATGCAACAATCTGCAGCGACCACTTCATATCAGGTAAGCCTTGGGTAACAAACAAGCTAACATAGCTAACCAAAACTCCAACTGCAGGATAATCGCAAAAAAATTATGTGAACCAGAGCTATGTAAAAGGTTGGCGTCTCTTTCTGCAGCCAGTTCGCGCGCCCATCCACTGTTTTGATAAACAAATAAGCCCTCTATAGGAGGACTTAATATTATGATTTAATGCACAATGCTGACATCATGCTGCTTAACACATTCGGTCATCCCACACAGCTGGGATATCGCTAACTCTATTTGTGATTTATGAAAAACCACAGGAAGCTCAGAGTCAGCTCGCAATCCATTTGGAAGACCCATTTGTGCCCAAGCTTTAACTTTCTAGCTGATGTCTTGAGATTCTGCTTCAATATTTCTACATGTATTTTTTCCTCATGATACCCCCTATTTTGTGTGGGGATGCGAGAAAAAGAGCTTATATCTTTTTATACAGTGTATGTAAATATCTGGTTTCAACTGTATAATGATTCCATGTCACTGCAGAAAATGAGTAAATGAACAAAGGAACAAAACAAAGGATCTCCGAGCACAAAACATGCACCTGCCAAGAAAATATGGAACCTGCCATGGCTTTTAATACTATAATGCGAAACGTCAAGCACTTTGGCATCTGAGTTTTTTATTGGACAAAAGACGATAACTGTAGTACGTAGAAGGAGCAATCTACCAGAACTGCTGACCCAGACAGTAATGACCTAGATCTTACTTAACAACTGTATTCAGCTGTCAAATGTTTTCTTCAAATGCATATCTGTTATAAGAAACAAAGTGTTTTCCAGACAACTTCTAAAATCTTAAGACTTTGTGCTTTATGCAAAGTATATAGTTAATATTTTATTAAAAGTACAAACTGAATAAAAAAATCTGCTATGGGCAAGCAAGGTAATGTGAACCGTTACATGGAACCATACAACTTCTTAGAAAAGCAAAAATATAAATGTAACTGATTTTCAATATTAAGTCCATAAATCAATCGATATAATACCTAATAAAATATATTTATAGTAATTAATTTTCAATACTACAAACTGCCCTTAAACATATTTTAATTATTAGAAACAACTCAATTAGCTTCTCCGTTTAGTATTAAGTATTTATGCAAAAGTACTCACATGTTTCCTGACTGCATGCTGTACTTCTTTCGGCTCATCCTTGTGGCCTGCTGGGTGAAGAACATGTGGCGCTCAGACTTCTTCCACATGTAGTAATACTCCACACACTCGCCAACGGAGCGAGTTCGTACCTGTGAGGAGAAAGGTTGCTTTACTGTGAAAACAAGCATTTAAAACAATCAGCCAAGTTCAGGTAGCAGATTGCAGCTTTAAATCTAGATTGAGGATGAAAAAGTTTAAAAATTCATTACATACCTTATTAGCCTGAATAAGATGGAAGTTTTTCCCGTAAACACGATAGCCGTTTTCAAAGTTCCTACACTCCTCCTCGCTCCAAGAACACAGCTCCTCTAAAAGCAGTAGTTACACAGAGAAGAACTATAATCCTGCAAACCAGTTCAGCTTGAGCGCATTGATAACAAAATATTGGTAACAAAACCTATTCCACACATGCTGAAAATCTACCAGCAAAGCCATAAACAAAGTCATAAACTAGAGCCTAAACACAAGGGTCTGACTTTTTTAGTGGAACAGTCATGGGCTTTTGGCATAACTATAACCAGTTTCTACTTCACATATGCCATAGGTGCATAGCTGAATAGCTGAAATACAGTAGAAACCATACATTTAAATATGCAGTGTAACATTTTTATCTTCCCTTTTTTGCTTTAAATCAGACTAAACATTTCCGTTTCTGGTCAGTTCAGGGTACCACAGTTATTTTTATTTGCAAAATGCCTGAAGATGATATTTTTGTTGTTGGTATTTTCTTCAAATTGAGAAGTTTACATACCCTAAGCTGACCATGCATTCAAACTATTTGGGAAAACCGAGATGATGATGTCATGGCTTTGCATGCTTATGATAATTCACAACATTCAAGTTAAATGGAGGTACACCCATGAATGCATTTAAAGGCAGTACTTCAAACACACCAATCGCTTGTATGACATCATGGAAGACTCAGGAGAACTCAGCCAAGATATAAAGAAGAGAATTGTGAACCTCCATAAGTCTGGTTCATTCTTCAATACAATTTCCAGACATCTAAAGCTGCCATGTCCACCTTTTCAAATAATTATTTGTCAGTATAAACAGCATTGAAATGTCCAGCTATCGCACTGTTCAGGAAGGATAAGGGTTCTATTTAAAAAAGATGATGGGTTTTGGTGTAAAATGTGCGAATCAACCCCAGAACAAAAGCAAAATGACTGACGCAATCTGCTGGGATTCCTTAAATAGGAAACTTTTTAACTGATTGGAATGTTTGTATAAATGTATTGAAATAACTTCTTGTTAAGTGCCTTGAGATGACATCTGTTGTGAATTGGCGCTATATAAATAAACTGAATTGAATTGAATTGAAAATATCTTGTAAGGATTCTGCTGACGCTGGTCAGATAGTCAGTACATTTACATGCGCATCTAAAGCTATAGCAATAATCGAGCTAATAACTTAAGCAGAATGGGAGCCTTTATCCCTAGAGCATCATACAGATAGTAAACAAATGCTCGAAGCAATGAAGCAGATGGAGTAGGAGCAAGAAATGAACAAAGAAATGGACGACAACAACACTTCAGGACTGTAGATTTCGTAAGTATTGTACTGGTTGATTGTGTTACAGAAGTTGTTGATGGTGTTTTGTTGTCGTACCGGTGTACGCTTCCGCAGTCTTTTCACTTCCAGAGGGGGGAGTGCCCAGGCTGGTAAGCTGGGTTGTCATTTACGTGCAGAGAAATTCGGCTTTCTAACCACATTATCTGGGTGTCTTTACTCGATTAGGAGTAGCCCAGTTCGGTTTGATTTCAGATGGACTAAGGTAATAATTTGGTTTTCTTTTACTGCATGTGACGACTGTCAACAGTGAAAAGAGTCTTTAGGGGTAAAAGACCACTCAGAGAGGATAAAGCCATTTTTGAAACACAACATAAACAACAAATTAGAGTTTAGAAATGCACTCATGGACAAAAGCCTTAATGTTTGGAGACATGCCAGGTGTACTAATGACATTAAGACTGAGGTGGTCGACCCCAGTGACCAGTACTACATTTGAAGGAACAAGGAGGAAGCCTGAGAACACTATCCATACTGTGAAGTATGGGGGTGGCAGGATCATGTTGTGGGGATGTCTTAAAGGACGAAAGGGTGCACTACACAAAATAGATGGCATCATTATGTCAAAAGGCCCTTATGTCAAAAAAGTGAATAAAAATCTGAAGACATCAGCCAGAAATTTAAGCTTGGCCACAAACTGGTATTTCAAATGGTAAGGGACTCCAAATATACAGTCTGGCTAGTTAGAAAGTTATTTAAAGAAGACCAAGTCATATATCTTGTTTTAAATGTATATAGTTTCATAAAGGAGGAGTGGATTATGGCACTTCAAAGAAGTCTTCTTTTCCCACTTTAACATGTAGGTTAATGTTCTTTAGTAAAATTTTCCAACAAGGGATTTTAATTATATGTGCAAGAGCACATTTAAAACGAGTTACAAAAAAAAAAGGAAACATTTTCCTAAACCTGTTAAATAGGTTATTCATTTTTACTTTAAACGAATACAGCAGCTCAAAACGGTAAGCCACCTTTTAAACTGATGGCCAGATGGAAAGCAGATTATATTAAGCAAATGATCTACATGGCCACAAACATCAGTCCTTTGCTAAAGTTTAAGCATGATAATAGGTTTATTAGCAAAATGGTTCAATGTTAGTTGTGATCATGAATAGGACAGTACAAATCAGATCATGTAAATAAAAAAATGCAAAAAACAACAATGGCAAAAGGAAGAGTCTTACCACTGAATACTTTCACATTGAAATGTAATCGTCTCAGTGCTTCTTCTGCATTGAAGTTGCATTTCACTAGTTCATACAGCGCCTGAAAGTTGAGCGAAAAAGAAGAAGAAAGAACCAAAACAGAGAATGTAGCTTGTTAGGGTAATCGTAAGGGAGAAATATAGTTAAACTAGACCAGTTGAAGAGATTTTCTTGGGAATCTTTAGAAAACTACGTTGTAAGTTTATTCAATTTAGTTAACATTACAAAAAAATAAAACAAATAAAGACTCACGTTAAACATTCCCTGTTCTTTTGAGTTGTTCAGAAAACAGGCAGTTTTACACATTAATAAAGTCAACAGCAGCTGTGAGCAGTTACTGTTGATGGAAATAGGACTTAATGCCACACTGAAGTACCTGCTCATTGTCTTGGACAGTGGGCGTTTGGGTATATACTGCCCCCTCCTTGCTACGAAGTCTCTGTGCAGTCATCAAAAATTCCTCCACTTCCTGGACAGGCAGAACCCCAGGCCTCCACAGCAACTGGTCGTCATTGGTGTACGCTGGAGGAGAGGAAGCAGGGAAAAGAAGGATAGAAGATGGAAAGGGCAAAGAAAGATGAAGGATGATGACAGAAAAGTCCTTGCATAGCATTCTCTCCTTTGTTTTTACTAGACTAAGTTTGCAATTTTCTGAATCTCTAGATACATTAAATAGCTAAAACTATTTGCTTGAAGTATTTAATATTTCCATAAGTTCTGCTCTACAAAGTCAAACCACAAATGATCACTCCTCACCTCTCTCCTCAGATATATGTAGATTTATGGGTGGAATTTTTGCTTGATACATGGAGCCGATCATGATCTCCTGTAGAGAAAAAAAAAGTTTGAAATTTGTACATGCACTACAAGTTGAAAGTTTCTTAGAATCATTGGTTTAAAGTAGAGTTTACTTGAAAGTCCAAGACTCCGATAAGATGCAGAATCAACATCAAATTACATAATTTCAGTTAGATTAGATCAACATTTGTCGTTTCTCTACCCTGTATAAGTGAAACACGAAAAGCTTATTTCTGACTGGTTCACTAATTCCTAAATGTTTATCTTACTTCTAGTCAAAAGAAAAATGTTGGTCAAATTAAAAGGTAATATTGAAGCTAAATCTGCCAGAGGTAACTGTCTATGATGTTCTCTACTGTTGCAACTGTTATATCAAAATCTAAGTAATCATCTGAATGAAGAGGTGCTCTGTTTATATTTTCTTTTCTTTTCAGGATTGTCTTCAATGTCTAAAAAAAAGTTGCTGATAAAGACCTCGCTAAAAAATATTGCAGGAGTAATACATGTTCAATAAATGTTCACCATTATTTAATGAGTTGAAAAGGAGTTTGGTGGATGATTTTATCTTGCTTGCCTTTTGGAACACAACAGCTGTGAACAGACCGTGATTAGCACATAAATAATCGTCAACAGTGAGGCATGGAGGTGGAAGGATAATGATATAGGTTTGCACAAGTCGAAAAGATGACATTTCAGACGTTCCCTTAAAAAAAACGAAAACAAAAAACCCCACACAAAGCGTTTCTGTTTAGGAAGACAGAAGTAAAACACGACTAGGTCAAATATATCATGCAATCAACACTCAATAGTTTTGTCAGAGGAAATATCTGGAAGAGATTAGGGTTGTTGTTTATTATTTATATCCTAACAGATCCCAATATCATATTTAGACTGGGTCACGCAAATACACTTAAAGGATTTATAATAATTATTCTATGTGGAATGTAATTCATTCAAAAATTTCACTTGCTAAATTAAGTCCCATTACCTTTTCATTCAATATGTAAAATGTTAGGTTTATTTAAAAAATGCTGTCATTATTTAGTGTGTTTAAATCCTGAAAGTCCAAGTGCCTTTGTTCTTGTTTTTTTTATTGTATTACTATTATTTGTGTAATCAGTAATCAGTAAGTTGATAGTTTGTATTTTGCCCAGTGCATTTATACATTCATCATGTTGTATAGTTACAAATAAAGTTTTAAATAAAAAGTCGGATCGCACCTGTTGCTGTGTCCGAGCATCTCTTTTCATTGACTGTCTGCAGTTGGGTCAGTACTCCTTTCACACATGCAGACTCCAGTCTTTGCCCCACTTCAAACCAACAAACTTTTGTGCAGATATGCCCTGCCGAATGACCGCTACTAGTGCAGTCTGTAGGAGACTTACCCAGATTGGGAATCAGGGTAGAATCAGGCAAAAGAAAAAGTTTAGTGAGGACACTAGCTTTAATAACAGATTTTATGCAGAAGCCCAAACAGATTTTTGTCATAATGTTTTAATCACATTTAACTGTGCTGATAATTTGAATATCTAATTGTATAAAATGACTAAATAATGCATACATGTCGCTTTTGAGGTTGCACCATCACAGAATGGAGACCTATTTTTGTTTATTGCTGGTTGAGTCTTTTTCACACTCTAAATATACAGCGTTTTTATCTGTAAATGCATAAATGATTAGTCTAACTTTATAATTTTTTTGTTATACTAGAGGTGGCACTGATTCACATAATTCATGCTTTAAAGAACAAAACCTTGTTTCAATTTTACTTTGTGGGATGAAAAATAAAATAATTTTTTCGTCAAAATAAATCTATAAATAATACAAAATAATATAATTTTACAAATAGAATAATAATTTAGAAATAACAACTTAGTCGATAGATTAATAACAAAAGAAAAAACGTTATTGGATCCCTAGAACATATTGTTCCCAGAAAGAGAAGCTGAACACTTTATCTGCTACATCTGGAAAGACTGAATCATTTATCAACAACACAGCACCCTCTGCTATCATCATAACCCCAGTAAATATGTGAAAAGATCCTTTAAAAAAAAGGAATATTACACAGTAGTTACTAAATATTTTAAAAATCAAATCGTTTAATTGAGTAACATTATTCAGCAGGGAAAGGTTAAATAATTGCTTCCTTTACAAAAAAACCAACGGTGCCAACATTATTGGCACACGGTACTATTTGTATAAAAGACATGAAACATAACTGGCATGATCCTTGGTTGCTTTTGGATTTTGTTTGGACTCTAGATTCTTTTTTCCATCTCAAGCGTTCATTTTGTGCTGTTGTTTTGTCGTTTCTTTGTTTAGTCATTTGTAGTTAATTTCTCTGCATTAGTTTCTGTTGATCATTAGGCATTTTTGAATTCTTATTTTATTTTATTTCTGCTTAGTGTTTTATGTTGCCTTTCATTGTTTGTTTTCCTCCTGCCACCCTACCTCATGTGCTAGCTGCAACTCATCTCCAATCTTCCCCTGCTCTCCCTCACACACCTGCATCCAGCTGTCCTTAATTCTCTCCCCTGTTTTCTGTGTCATTTTCCACTCCTCCCCAGCATAGTTAAGATCTCTGATCTCCCAACTTCTCTGCTGGGTTCTCCATCTTTGTGTTGCCACTCCCTATGTGTACCCGCTTTGTTAAACCAAGCATTGTTAATTAAATCATTCTCTTTTTACTGGTCTGTGTCGCTTACTTATGACAACAATTTATAACATCCTGTTTCCCTATGGTATAAATATCAAGTGAGAAAGATCAATTTCTCTTTGTTATTTGCCAAAATGGGACAGACAAGACAGCTTGTCATTCAACTACGACAAATATAGGTTGATTTTCGCAACTTGTAAGATGCCCTCATCTCTAGTCAGATCAATGATAAAAGATTTAAAACACCTGCAGGTGTGATAACACAACTGGATGAGGACTCAAGTTTATCTTGCCACCACACAAAGTTACCAACCCAACATGACATCCTTCTTAGTAGCTAACCTTGTGCTCTTCATTGGAAGGAATAGAAGAATCATCAGTGTCCTCATCTGATGAGCTGACAGTCAAAGCTTTGTCTTCATCTGAAAAAGACAAAACAGCACAAAGAAGATCAGGCCAGTATTTTGAAACAAATTGCATGAAAACATTTATAAATCAGCTGCAATGTCAAGCACGCTGGACACAGTCAGTGTGAAGTTTCATTAGTTACATCAAGTGTATTGGACATAGAACAGTGTTGATAGTAAAGCTTCCTTATATGTTAGAAATATCTCAAGAAAATAATTTATAGATTAGAAATCCCTGCCTTGCAAAAAAAGATCATAGCTACAAAAAAAAAAAAAAAAAACACAAGCTCACAATGTTCTTAAAGATACAGCAAAAATCATAGTGTACAAGACTGAAATCAAACGAACAATGTATACAACACCATCTGGACACAAAATGAAGCAAGGTGAGAGAGGTAGGTAACAACAACTATATAAATAAGTCAAAGAGATTTTGTTATATGGCGTGATGAATCAAAACCAGAGCTTATCAGGCTATATGGATAAGTGATATATCTGGAGGAAAAAAACTGAAGTAAACACTGAAAAAAACAGCCTGCCTAAAGTGAAGTTTGGCAGAGGCTCAATGATGCTCTGGGGTGGCTTTTGCTCCCTCTGGCACTGGAAGGCAAGACTAATTCAATCAAATATCAGGAAGTCTTGAGAGACAATGTGATGCCATATGTACGGTGTACATTTAAGGACATCTTCAGGTCTCAAAAACACATCAGTCAGACCTCAGAGAAAACAGCCTCAGACATCAGACCTTAGATAAAAAGGCATCAGGTCTCAGGAAAACATTTGTCAGTCTTCAAACAAAATAGCCTCACACAGAACGGCATCAGACAGAACGGACTCAGACCAAATGACATCAGACAGAACGGACTCAGGAAAAAGTACTCATGGTGCGTTCACTTCAGCTCGTTTTTTGAAGGATTGTTTTTTGTTTTTTTTTACCGCAAATTACAAATTGTAGGGTGTAGAGTCCGAAAGAGCAGCAATACACAGTGCTTTCTTAGAGTCTTTCCGTTTTTTTCCGAGTTGATGCAGCTAGAACACCAAAACGTCTGTTGATGAACATAATTTACTCTCGGTCACTAAGAATTATGAGGTAAGTGGAACGCACCATCAGAGGAGCCGGGAGGAAACGTCACTAAATCGCCGACAGCGCCTGCTCTATCTAGTTAGTTATTTGTGTGGGAGCTGACCTTTTGATCATCAAACAGTATAGAGATCCCAATCCTCTCTCAAAGTCTCCTCCAAGAACATAATAGATCTGTCATAGCTGACATGTACTAAAAATCTCTGGTGGGAATTAAAAACAGCAGCTGAAGCCTTCAAACCAAGAATAGTGAAAATCTAGTCTATGAAACAAAAACTTTATATCAATGCCTCTGACTATTTTCAACAGAAAATAAATATAGCTCTTTCATTTAAATAAAAATGACAAAGCCAAAAATAATTTCATCGACATTTTTTTTGGTGTGAAAATCTTTATGGTCAATTATTCATGTGTGTGTTACCCTGGAGGCTGGTCAGCAGATCTGAGGTGTTTGAGGAGGTGAGATCATAGGCTGAAGCTTGTTTTTCTTTCTTCCCATGAAACAGATCCTTAGTTTTCGGATCCTGTACAACACAAAATGAGAACAACCAAAAATACTTCAGAGCTCAGCAGAACAATGATAAACGTTATTTATTTGAAATCATCTTTACCAAAAGTCATTTAGATCATAGTTGAAATAAATGAATGAGAAATCTGATGTTAAAATGTTTTGTAAATTATATATTATTTGGTACATTTTTTTCCATTTGAATCAAAACACAAGATCTAATATAGTCAAAGCAAACTGAGCCCATAAAAAGCATTGGTCAGAACATTTATGGGGAAAGTGAAATAAAATATGAATAATGGCAATAGTTGATATAAGCTTTGGGCTGAATCTCACCTTATTCAGGTTCCTGTCTGGCAGGGTGGTGGTTATAGGACATGTGTCCTTCTGTGGACTGGATACTTGATATCCATACAAAGCCAGCAGCTCCTCCAAGGGAAGCTCACTGACCTATAGGGGGTACGACAGAGAAAGGAGAGAGAAAAAAACAAAACAATGTAATCTAATTCCACATTTCTTAAACATTACTTTAGATTTTCAGTTTCTCAAACACATTCTTGACTTTTTAGGCATTTTGCTTTTGAAAAAGCAACATTTTATATAAATGTTTTTACAATATGTGCCGCAGAAGATTAACATATTAGGATGTCATTTTTATTTTCAATAGGCCAATTGTCAGCAGATATAGCAAAATGTAAAAATAGCTTTGGCACAAAAGTGAGAAGTTGAAAGCAAATCCAACACTATGAAAGGGAAGTTTAACCCAACACTTCATGTTCTTCATGCTGAAAAACTCCCAAAAAACTAATTACAGTGAAGGGAAAAGAAAAGAAAAGGAATCTAGGGCCACTCTTCTTTACAACATAGCTTCAGTTCATTTAGGTTTGCAGGCATTTATTTCTGCCCTCTTTAGGTCCTGCCCCAGCATCTCAATCAGTTTGTCAAAAGAATGTTATTATAAATTTCTTGTAGTTTATTCACATACAACTTTATGCCCATTTTAACTAGGAAACCTTCTGCCTGAACTTTTGAAAAATTTAGTTTTTTTGTTTTCCCTTGTAGTGTCCAGAGCAGGAACATTTTGTTTGAAGATAAGTTTTCCTTCTGCAACGGCGTTGAGCGATGTTCTTCTTAGACGCAAAGTGTGCAGGAAAGAGCTCATGTTTAGAGAGACGAGTTAACCTAACAGTCAAGTTCCTCTGTGGGAGGAAGCCGGAGTACCCGGTGAGAATACACACATACATGGAGAGATAATGCAAACTTTATGCAGAAAGGAACCCAGGACCGTCTTGTTTGCAAGGCAGCACAAATGTAGGAGTGCTACCAATGCACTACTGTGCAGCCTAAGTTATGAATACATCAAATTCAGTGGAAGTTAGTAACATTAACAGATATTAAATATTATAATTATATTAGTAAGCGTAAGTGACAAAACGCTCCTTTTGCAAACCTAAATTCAATAGCCAGATTGGTTTTAGAGACTAGAAGATCCCCATATACCTTCTGGTAGGTGTAATAAAGGACTTGCATCCAATCTTGCATCTCTTCTTTAGAAGCTGGCTACCGATGAGGTGGAATCTATTGAAGTCTTTGGTATGAAATACAGTGTATACAGCCCAGAAAATAAGTGCTAATCATGTCAAGGTTCTTCCAAATAATATTTCTAATGGCTCTATTGACATGAACATCACACCAGATGTTGTTAACATTATGTTCTTTCTACTTCCAGATTATGACCCCATTGTTCCTTACTGGAACATTTAAATGTTTAAAAATGCATGTATAATTATTCCCATCCATATGTTTCACAACTAAATGGTTGAGCAGGTATTTTGGGAACGCTTTGCTTTTAGCCATCATCAGATGTTTCTGGTGGAATGCCCTGGTGAAGAGAAACTGTTTTACACACCATTAATAAGAACTAAACCAGCTAATAATTTGCACTGACAGGGGGCAGGATTACTTTCTAAGTACTGACATATAAGCTGGTTTCATGATTTCACCTATTTACTGCACCTGCTATCTATACAATGGATGGATGGGTAATAATTGTATGTATTGTATGCACTTTGGGGTAAAAAGGATCGTTTTTGAATGGTCCTATATAAATAAAGTGACTTGATTTGTTTCATTTATACTATTAGTGTAGTTTTCTTTTTAAACCTTGGAGATTTGTATTTATTGACAGTCTATCTGTTGGTATTAGGGCCGCACAGTACAAGGAAAACAGGACATTGCAATATTATTGTTCCATATTGCAATGACAATATTGATTCTAATTAACCTACATTTTCCTCATTACTCTCTTTGTAGTTCATCATAGACAGAAGACCAAGACCGTAAACCTTTCCCTGGCCTTTTTAGTGTTGGTCACTAAGATCCCCATCAGATGTGAGTATAAAGTCTTAGTCCATCCAATGTTTCATGCATAGAACCGTATGGATACTAGCCAAACAAAAATTGCATCCAAACAATTCCCGTACGATGGTGAAACTGGACACATTGACACTGTAATGATGGTTGTAATTCGATATGTTGTGTCGCTCTAGTTGGTATAAAATGTATGTGTCTGCTTGCATCAGCAAGTAATGTGTTATAACTAGGGATGTGAATTGGTAAAAATCTGGCAATAAGATATGTATAATGATACATTTAAAACTGAATTTAACTGTAGAAAAACTGTCACAGCATTCTAAACACTCCTCTGGTTAATCCAGTGGAATGCAGAGGGTGAAAACAGCCGCCAACTACCAGTCATACTTTTAATTTTACTTCAAAAAGTCATCATTAATGGTTCCATTCAAAAAAAAAAAAAAAAAAAAGATACATTGCTTTTGAACATCAATACAATATCCGTGACATAAAATATAGCGATATATCGGCATATATTGCCAATTTTCTTTTACGTCCCTAGTTATAACAGTGAAATTATCATTTGAGCTCTAACATAAGACAGGCTAACATATTTTTTTAAGCTTATAAGATATAGGACGCTACCCTTTCCACTCAGGGAAATACTAAACAAAATATTTTCAAAATACTTTTAGGTTCAATAGGGTTTAGGTCCGGTGAGTTGGCTGGCCAGTCAAGCACTGTGATGGCATGGGCATCAAACCAGGTTTTAGTTCTTCTGGCGATATGGGCAGGGGCCAGGTCCTGCTGGAAGATGAAATCTGCATCTCCATACAGATCTTCAGCAGAAGAAATCATGAAGTTCTCTAAAACATTCTGGTAGACTAATGCGGTGACCTTAGATTTAAGAAAGCCGAGTTTACCAACTCTTGCACCGGACATTGCACCCCAAATCCTGATTGACTGTGGATATTTCACACTGGACCTCAAGCAGTTTGGGTTCTGTTACTCACCCATCTTCCTCCAAACCCTTGGACATTGATTCCCGAATGAAAGGCACACTTTACTTTCATCTGAAAAGAGGACCTTGGACCACTGGCCAACAGTCCAGTCCTTCTTCTCCTTGGCCCAGTTGAGACGCGTCTGAATGTGTTGGTTTTTGAAGCTGTGACTCCCGCCTCATTCCACTCTTTCTGGATCTCTGCCAGATTCATGAATCTTCTCTGTTTGATAATCTGCTGAAGCCCACGGTCAGCTCTTCTCCTAATGCATCTTCTCGTGCCACATTTTGCCCTTCCACTAGACTTTCCATTGATATGCTTGGACACAGCACTCTGTGAACAGCCAGCCTCCTTAGCTATGAACTTTTGTGGCTTACCCATCCTATGGAGGGTATCAATGATGGTGGGCCGTCGCGTAGCGTAGTGGTTAAGGCAGGCGCCCCATGTTCAGAGTCCTCAGTCCTCGATGTGGCTGTCCGGGGGTTCACTTCCACCCCCCGGACATTTTCCAATGTTGCTTCCCCACTTCTCATCCCCTTTCTGTTTGCTGTCCACTTCACAATAAAGGCCACTGTGGCCACCAAAACTTAATAAAAATAAAAATAAATAAATTTAAATGATGGTCTTCTGGCCAGTTGTCAAGTTTGCAGTCTTCCCTATATTGAACCTATCTGAGACAATTGAACTAAAGTGAAGCAATTTAATGACGGCTGGAAAAACCTGTGCAGGTACTTTGAGTTTAGTAGATTAGTAAGTGACACTCCATTTAAAAGATTAATTCCCTGTAAAATTTGGGCTGATTTCTTTACAGTACTCTAATTTTTTGAATTCCTGTTGTGGTGGGTTTTATGAGCTGGAAGCCCAAATTATGTACAGATAAACAACTAAACACTTGAAATCATTTAAGTTGTGGGCCCTGAATCTATAATCTATGGTAGTTTAACATTTTGAATGGAATTATGGAAATAAATCTACTTTTCCATGATATTCATATTTTTTGGAAAGGGTCTGTAGTGTGAAGATAAGGTGTGGCTGCTAGTAGGTGTTTATGTCCCTAAATTAGCTAACTCCGGCAGAAGTGTCTCTTATAAGCTTAATGATGGGTTTGTAATAAACAACCCAGGGTTAATTGAAAATACTTAATCTTCCTGTTCAGGCTTTATGTTTTGGCTGTTTTACCTTTCAGTTCTGATTTACTCTTTCAAAATGTAATAATTTGCAAAAATTCATGATAAAGAGTATGCTTAAATAGTACAATTATGATAACACAATTAAAGTATGGATGATTTATACCTAGTTTGAAATGTATATTGATTTTAGAAAAAATATAATCAGATCCATTGTATTTTGAAACAAAGCATAACGTTTAAAAGTGTCATTGGGACAGAAACATATTTTAAGAGACAAAACTTGACATACTGTTTGGGATTGTGCTGCCATTTTCATGGAGCGAGAAACCTTCTGGTCCAAATCCTCTATGACTCCGTCCAACTGCTGTTTCTTCTGCTTAGGGCCTTCATCGCTGTATTTTGCCCACTCTTCACTAGGCCACAGCATCTGTGCTAATGTCCATACGCTTGACACCCACCTACAAACACATATCAAAACATATTTTATATGGCAAAGTCATGTAAAAGGGTTTCACAATGTACATACAAACGGATAGATGATCCTGACACAGAACATTATGAATACGCCAGCTGCTGCCTTTTAAGGCATCGTTTTCTAAGCTCTGTTTCTATTAGAGCGCAATATATACTAAATCGCTAAAACTGCTGGGTCACTTGCCTTCAACAAACATGAACTTGAGTGATAACCCATTCTTAATCTGCAACACTTAATATGATGTTAACCCATACATTACAGTTACAATAGCTTTAGAAGACTGTTTATGGTAGTATTGGACCTTTCTTCCAGATGTGTATTTGTGAGGGCAGACACAGATGTTGGACAAGAAGACCTCACTTGCAGACTCTGCTCTAATTCATCCTAAAACTGTTTTATCGGGTTGAAGTGAGGCTAGTCAAGTTCTTCCACACCAAACTGGCACATCCATGTCTTTATGGACCTTGTCTTGTCCACACCAGCACAGTCATACTGGAACAGTCTTGTATTTATAAATATGGATCAATTAACAAAGCTTTTGGGGAGACTGTACTATAACCTGTAATGAGTAGCATCTGTTCTGTTCTGTGCTATTTGCATTATTACACTAAGTTTGAAAATAATTTCATTTAACTTGTGTGATTTTGGCAGGAAATTTTAGGGTCATATTACTGTTTAACATATATGTGGTCAGATTATTGGTCAGAGGGATTTATATGGGTCTCGTATCATAAGCTGTAATTAATTTTTCACCAAAGTACAGTATTTATATCTCCAATTATGTGGGCAAAACTGCACTACTGAGTTATGTGGTAAAAATGGCTGCAAAAGGAGTTACATTTCTAGTGCTGTTAAAGGAGAGATCAGAGTCTGATTTACCCTTTGCAGCTGCATTAGAGCTGAACATAATTACAGTGACGAAACAACTTTTAAATATTGTGATATCTACCATGTTTCTGTCATTAATCTAAAAAATGTCAATGTCAAATTTATTTATATAGCATATTTAAAAACAGCAGCAGTTTACCAAAGGTCTTCACAAATACAGCAACAATCATAAAAAAGCAAACAGAGTAAAACAATTAAGATTTACATAAGTAATTAGCATCTCATACACAATCAGTCATAGGTCAGAGAAAAGAGATTTGTTTTTAGCTGCCATTTAAATGATTGTATGGTCTGTGCGGTACGGACGTGTAGAGGCCAGTTATTACACAGTCTTGAGGCGACCACGGCGAATGCTCAATCACCTCTAGATTTTAATTTGGATCTCGGAACGTCAAGGAACAACCGGCTCTCCAAGGTGTGTGGATGTTAAGGAGATCTCATAGAAAAGTTGGGGCTAGTCCATTTAAAACTTTAAAAGTGAGCAATAACATTTTTAAAGGAATGCAAAGACATGCAGGAAGCCAATGAAGAGATTTTAAGACTGAGATTACGTGTTCAAGCTTCCTTGTACTAGTTGAAAGACGAGCTCCAGCATTTTGAACTATTTGTAAATGCTGCAGAAATTATTAAAACTAACCCGACGTACAAAAGTTGAAAGAAGAAAAAAACTTTTCATTAAATTAAGTGTTCCAATAAGGGTCGTTTGTCAGATTACAAGTACCTTTTGAAAGGAAGAAAAAAAACCTTTAAGTAGCCTAGGTATTAAACATGCTTTTCATTAAGCCTACATTTCTTTAGTAAAAATGTGGTGGTTTTATTTATTGGTCTGATATAATATTCTAATCTTAAGTGTCATGTTTTGTATAGCTGGTAGCAGAAAATTATTATAATTGACAGAAATAAAATGTTGAAAACATCAGTGTGGGTGATTAATCTATATAATGTGTGTGACTTAGTGAATTGAGTTACTGAAATAAGTTAACTTTTCACTTTTCTAACTTATTGAATATGACTGCATAATAAACTATGTTTTTAGGCAAAACAGCTAAAGTGCTCATTAATAATTCAACTCACTTCAGTGCATTTCAAGTAATTGTCTGTGGAGAAAACCTATAGAAAATGTTCTTTTTCTGCTACATAAAGTTAGTGCTTTGCTTTGAAGTTTGTAAAATATCAATGATAACTTTTCTAGCTACGCTCTATGCAGATCTACCTAATATGGAAACTGCAGCAACCAATACAGTCTTTTCCTTGTGAGCGCCATATATTGTTGACTCTTTCCCTTTTTTATTTCAATGTGGTGGTAAGGTGTAGTGCCTCAGGAGAATACCCCGAATGTGAACCAAAAACATCCCAAAAATAACTTAAAAATACCATTCCATCCATCCATCCATCCATCCATCCATCCATCCATCCATGTGTAATACATTTCCTTCATGTTTCACCCCCCCCCCCCAAATAAAAAAGACCAGTAAGTCAATAAATACCACACCCGTGATCCCTATACACACACTATTCAGAATGGAAATGCATCATCATCAGGGACACAATCAACGGCATGGCAGGACTTGATGCTCAACAGAATCCCCTTTCTTCGTGTTAAGACTCACGTAATGCATGTACGCCCGCATGAATAAGATAGGAAACAGTGTGACAAAAGCTTTGCTTTGCCTGTGAAAACCCAGTTTCTTTAGGTCAACAGCCTTAATACAGTTTTGTAAGCCTTTACCCAACGTTGATAAAATACTGACAACATTTCGCAAATGGAGGCTGAGGGTTGTAACAGTTCTAAGAGGGAATGAAACGGAGAGCAATCCCTTAGGAGAAGATTAAGAGAAGTATGAGCGGTGTGTCATTTTTGTCTTAAAACACCGAAAATGTTTTGATAAAGTGGAGGTAGTCAGAAAATGATTGACCCCCCCCCCCCCCCCCCCTCCGAATAGTTTATAAGCAATGTTCTCTAAATCAATATTGTAAAAGATTTCAGGTTTCTTATTTTGCAGTGCAAAGAATTATTGAAGGAATTCAATAGGATTCATTTAAAGTCTAAAAGTTTATGACAACCACCTGAGTTTGACAAATCCTGAATTTCACTAAATTAAGACAGAATCCTTAATAGCTGATTCCCCTCACTAGGCAAGTGAGGACATTCACGACAATCCTACAACTTTCTTACGTGTCCGTTGTTCAACACACCTGAATCAAATGATGAAATTACCTCTTCATGTACACAGGTTCTAGAGTCCTGCTAATGACCTAATTATGTGAATCAAGTGTGTTGACTCAGACACGCATCTAAAAGTTGCAGGCCTTGAGGACTGAAGTTTGACCCCTTTGCTTTACACGGGCATCCGTGTTATGTAGCAAGACGAAGAAAATTTTGGATAGATTATAAAGGCTTGGCTGCAGTACCTATACTGGTCTCGAGTGTCTGCCATCCTGACTTGTCCTCAATGGATAACTGTGAACCAAAATTACAAGGGACTATTGCACACTGTAAAACTTGTTTCCAGGTAGATCAGGACAAAGTACCACACTAAAGTGCTTTTTTCCCTACTATCCTTAGACAGAAAGATCACAGAGTTAAAATATACATGAATGGAGGTTTATTGGATTGTGCTTTAGGTTCTTTAAAGCAGTCAAAAGAAAAAATACAAATCTAATCAATATTTGTTGTTCATATTAGTACACTAACACAATGTCAGGGGTTTTGTAGAAAAGTATTCAGTCAGGTGTATGATCAAACAACAGTTCTAAACAGGGGCTAATAATCATCAAGTTCACATACAGGTTGAAACAGTCATTAACTGGAATAGAAAGTTGTTTATCAGAAGCTTAAAACTGGGAAATTAATAGCCAAACTCTGCAAGCAAGAGTTTCACATCACTGTTCAAACACCATGGCAAGACTGAGCTCAGCCTGAAGTCCCAGGGTGGTTGTTACGTATCAGCAAGGTCTCTCCCTGAAAAAGATTTCAAAACTGACTGATGTCTCCAGACAAGCTGTTTAAACTGTTTTGAGGAGCCACAAAGAAACTGGCCAGGTTGCGAAGAAGTCGCAGTAATAGGCCAAAGAAACTTGCTGCAGCAGTAGCAAAACAGATCAAGCTTATTTTTATATGAAAATCTGAAGATGTCCAACTGTGTCATAGGCTCACACATGCCAGAATCTAGTGGGACCTTGGAACACTCATCAACCGTCTACAGAAGTGTGACCAAGAGGTCTTGGTGTTGAAGCTAAAAAAAGACCATAGTCTCCACATGGAAACACAGCCATGAAAACGTAAGATTAAGGGTTACATAAAAAAAAATACAGCAAGTGCTCTGGTTTGATGAATAAAAATTTCAAATACTTAGCTGTAGCAGAATACAGTTTGTCTGCTGAAGGACTGAAGAATGGTACAACATTAAAATCATGCATGCAAGACATAACTTTGGGGCTGTATTTCTGAAAATGCAGGTGGTGATTTTCTCAGAATGAATTGTTCATCCCAATGCTGAGCAATGCAGGAAGATATTTATCTATCATGCGACGTCATCAAGGAGGCGTCTGATTGGTACAGAGGAATGACCATAAACAGTCAGGCAATGTCATTAAGAACAGCCTTCAGTGTAAGGAAGAACAAGAAGGCCTGGATGGAATTGTATGGCCTACACCGTGAACCAGACGTTATCAAGTATGTCTAAGAATATAGGAGGCCCATATTAACAGAAGATCTGGGATTAGCAATATATATATTTTTAAAAGGTGCCCCAGTGTACCTAATGTGAAAATAAATACTCTACAACCTCCTGCTTGAAAACATCTGGGTTTTGTGATGTGGAAAATTACACCAAGATCAATAACTTCAGAACTTTTTTCACATTTTATGTGAGCTGTTGTCACTTTTAAGTATGCAAGTATGCATGTTTACAATTAACCTGCATGTACAAACCCATGCTATTCGGGAGCCAGTACACAGCTTGAAACATTTAAGCCAGAGCTGCCCATCTCCAGTCCTCAAGACCTACTAGCATACAGATTTTAGATACATCCATTTTCCAACATATGTAGATCCATTGAATGGCTCATTACCTGGCCTCTGTAGAGCTGATTGAAATGCTAATGAGAGAATTCAGTCATTTGATTCAGTGTATTGAACCAACGTCAAAAAGTTGCAGGACAGTAGATTTGGAAGACTGGATTTGGGCACCCTAGATTTAAGGTATATCTGATTAACCCTAAATATGTTTCAGCAGTTGCTTTTCATATAATTTTCTTAATTTGGGGACACACCACTCAATTCTTACAGCCTTTGAAGATTTTTACACCAGCAGACTGGTTTCAGAAGATTCTTTTGTTTCAGAACCTAAAGACTGGGGGTCATGCACTCCACAACTGAACCACATGAACAAACTACAGGACTTCACAAACTAAAGCCAACTGACCACAGCAACCTTTTCGGATAGCGGTGGTTTGTGTAGGGGGCATTGATATACTTCACAAAATAAATCCTCTTCATGGCATCACAAAACAACATCTCAAGAAATCACCCAGGAAGTAAATATTAAGGCACAAATGAGTCTTCCAAAGAGACAATGACCCTACAAGTGGGATTAAGGAAACAAAGTCAGTAGTTTGGAGTAGCCGTCTCAAAACCCTGATCTCAATCTCATAGAAAATTGATGAGCAGAGATGAGAAGGTTGTAGAATACTCTAAGTGTTTGACCCATGTCATACACTTTAAAAGGCAAAAACTGATACACATAAAAAAAACGGTAAAAAAAATCTCTCACCCACTATTCTGGCCTTAAACTAATAGAAACAATGTTGGTAATCCCCTAAAGAAATAGATCAGTCTGATTAAATCTAACGGAAAAACCTTCTCTCTTTATACAGTGTATGTCAATATGTGGTTTCAACTGTACTGCCATTACTACCCAAAAGGACTAAATGGTGTCATGAGATGAAAAGGTGCTTCAACAATGCATCAGTTTTTTTTAACATCACAAAAACCTCATATTTTAACAATGTCATGCATACTTGCTATATCCAGTGTAGAACTGATGCTGTTTTGAAATAAAAAGTTTAGAGTTTTCTGTTGATCATTTACAGCATTTCTTTAGTTGTCTTCCATTTGTAAAATTTCTAAGTTTGCAGGATTTTGATGACAGCTCCCTAACATGTTCACATAGTTTTGTACATTAAATTGAAGATCTTTGAGATGATAAATCATAAAATAAAGTCCCCCAGATAATTAAAAAGTCAAGAGTAGGAATCACCTTTTCTAACTAAAAGTGGGGAAAAGTGAGATAACTTGGTGAGGACCCTCTCTAAAAGGCAAGTTTTCTGCTAAGGGGAATTATATCCCCCAAATAGCCAGTCGTAGGCCTCTGTTACACTTTATTAACACCGAACAAAGATGACTAAAAAGTAAAGAAAAACTTTGGGTGATCGCCACTAAGGGGTCGTACAAGGTACCCTAACAACCCAATCATTAAATCAGATAAAGTCCCAGCAGACACTAAATGGCACAGCCAACTTCAAACGACACAAAAGGTCCAGTAAAAAGCTCCTTTTTGTGCCGGCCCCATCGGGCGCTGTCTGTCTGACCAGGGGCGCTTTCCTGTGACTTGGTGCTGAACGTCTCTTCCTCCACCCGGCTCGCTGCGAGAAGGAAACTACTAGTTTTCAATGTTTCCGAGAGGCACGGTGAAAGTTCACCGCTGCCGAATCATGTCATTTCTCCAAAACTTTTCAACTCGACCCGCCCTGCCGACAGGACGCACCTGAAAATAGTTCAGCACCACCGCGTCGAACCCGACTCCGGGATCCCTATTGTTTTCTACTGCCGTACTATCAAGGCAGAGGGGGAATGGCTCTTTAACGCCAAGAACGCGGAGAGAGACGATCTACGCCGGAGAGGCTCTCCGTTTCTTCCCCCCCCACCGCCTCAGCTTCCCGGTGTTAAAATGCCTCCGTAGCTCTCTTTCAGCCGCCGCTCAGCAGCCGGAGAAACGCTCGACCATACCGGGAGCCGTCGGGGTTGAAATAGGTCCTAAATTCGGCTCAGTTTCTCTAACATTACGGCTCATTAGATTCCTCGTTTTCGCTCACTTACCTCCGCCATTCCGTTTCTGCGCAAGCTTACTGTTGCCCGGATGTTGTATGTCTGCTCCTCTGTACAGCTCCGTTTATTGCCGCAACGACTCAGCAAGAGCTGCTCTGCCTTAACTTTATTTTCCTCCGCTTTTTCTAAGATTAAAATAATAATAATAATTTTCATGTGGCAAAAAGTGTTTTTTTCATAACTGTATGTAATTATTTGAAAAGACACGCACAACAACCGCAACTTTCACTATAACTGAATTAAATAATTTGAAGCACTTAACATTTGAAGCATTCTACTTAAATAAATCCCTAAAAAATTTTAATAATTAAAAGCTGTTTTGTATATTGAGCAATAAACCTAAGAACAAGTCAAACGTCTGTTTTTCTACCACGTTTAAACTAAACAACCTTATTTAATGAAAATGGGTGAGATTTAAATTTACCACAATTTACATATAGCTACACAGGTCCATGTGGTCTGAAATGCTGTAGAGTACAGGCCCACTATAGATTATACTGATTAAATGCATGAAGGGAAGGCTGGACATGGTCAAAGCAGAAAAAGATACCATCCTTTTGAGACCCAGCCCATTCTTTCTGTGCTACTGTGGACTTTTTGTTCACCCTACAGTAGGCCTACTTTAAATAGGACACCCTGGGCTTTCCAGGGATGTGTCATAGGATAGGTGTACATGCTGGGAACTAACTTTCTCCAATCAAAGTGGACAGCTTACCAGCAACCACATTTATTGGAAAGAAGAGCGGTAAGTCCAACATTTTTAAATATTTTGCTATTTTTCCTACAATGATTGTTTATTTTTGTTTATTAACATGTATATAACAATATTTTTGATCTCTGAAAACAGTTAATAGTAGTGACCTCCTTCAGTCAGGTTTCAGAGGTCATTATAGCACTGACACAGCACAGCAGAAAGTCAATAATGATATATTCTCATGGTTTTGGATAATGGATTTACGTCTGTAGTTGTTCTGTTTGATCGCAATGAAAAGTCTCAAATAGCTTTTAGGGATCAAGTAATCAGGTCTGGTCTAAATCTTAGTGCCCAACAGATTCCACTTTGTTCATATAAATCTTCTTCACACTTCAGGGTTCTTTGTGGAGTACAAGGTTCAGTGTTTCAGCCAGTTCCTTACTATATATATATATATATATCTTACATCTATTTATTCATACCCCAACAGGGGAGATACATGGTAGGACAGCGTGGACCGACGGGACAGACGAGGAAAGACAAGTTTAAGACGAGATCAGAGGATACACCAGCAAAGGATGAGAGGAGCACGGGGGATTAAATACACATGAGGTAATCAGGGAGACACATGACAGCTGGGGAGTTGAAGAACAAGCCACAGGTGAGACATAAGACCAGGAAGCAGGCAAGTAAGGGGAAAATCACACTGAAACAGGAAGGAGGAGACACAGGGAAGACACAGATCATGACACCTTGATGACTTTACGTGTTTTACTGTTAAATTCAGAAAATATAGAAGTTATTGTCTTTGGACCAGAGTCTTTGAAAAAGAAACTGTTTGGTCCTACCTGGCATTAAATTGGACTCCAGTGATAAACTGAAGAACCTCTGTGTTATGCATGACCAGGACATGTTATTTGAATCCCATATTAAACATGTTTCCATGATTTCCTTCTTTCATTGTCGGAATTAGAAATATCCTCTCCAGGAGTGATGCTGAAGAATTAGTTCATGCATTTGTTACTTCAAGGCTGGACTACTGTAATTCTTAACTATCAGGAAGTCCACAGAATGCACTTAAAAGCCTTCAGCTGATCCAAAAAGCAGCAGAAAGAGTTCTGTTGAAAATAGATATATCCTATTTAGTTTTTATTTTAACTTCTTTTTCTGGGTTGCTGTTAATTCCAAAATATAACTCAAAATTCTCCTTCTCACATTTAAAGCCCTCATTAATCAAGCTCTGTGTTATATTTGGGATCTGATTGTTCCATATGTTCCAAACAGAGCACTTCACTCTCAAACTGCAGGTTTTATGGATGGCTGCTTAAGGTAGAATGACAAGCAGATCTTTTAGTCATCAGGCTCATCTTCTGTAGAACCAGCTAGTGAGGCAGACACTCCATCTACTTTTAAGACTAGGTTTAAAACTTTCCTTGTTGATAAAGCCTATAGTTGAAGTGGCTTAGATTATCCTGAGCTGTCTCTGTAGTTATAGTGGCTTGCAAAAGTATTGGGCCCCCTTGAACATTTCCACAATTTGTCACATACAGCAACAAGCATTAATCAATTTTATTGGAATTCCACTTGCAAGACCAATACAAAGTGGTGTACACGTGAGAAGTGGAACGAAAATCATACATGATTCCGAACATTTTTTACAAATAACTGAAAAGTGGGGTGTGCGTAATTATTCAGCCCCCTAAATCAAAGCTTTGTAGAACCACCTTTTGGTGCAATTACAGCTGCCAGTCTTTTAGGGTATGTCTCTACCAGCTTTGCACATCTAAAGACTGAAATTCTTGCCCATTCTTCTTTGCAAAACAGCTCCAGCTCAGTCAGATTAGATGGACAGCGTTGGTGAACAGCAGTTTTCAGATCTGTACTTTGACTGGGCCATTCTAACACATGGATATGTTTTGTTTTAAACCATTCCATTGTTACACTGACTTTATGTTTAGGGTCGTTGTCCTGCTGGAAGGTGAACCTCCGCCCCAGTCTCAAGTCTTTTGCAGACTCCAAGAGGTTTTCTTCCAAGATTGCCCTGTATTTGGCTCCATCCATCTTCCCATCAACTCTGACCAGCTTCCCTATCCCTGCTGAAGAGAAGCACCCCCAGAGCATTATGCTGCCACCACCATATTTGACAGTGGGGATGGTGTGTTCAGAGTGATGTGCAGTGTTAGTTTTCCGCCACACATAGCGTTTTGCATTTTGGCCAAAAAGTTCCATTTTGGTCTCATCTGACCAGAGCACCTTCTTCCACATGTTTGCTGTGTCCCCCACATGGCTTGTGGCAAACGGGACTTCTTATGGTTTTCTTTTAACAATGGCTTTCTTCTTGCCACTCTTCCATAAAAGGCCAACTTTGTGCAGTGCACGACTAATAGTTGTCCTATGGACAGATTCCCCCACCTGAGCTGTAGATCTCTGCAGTTCGTCCAGAGTCACCATGGGGCTCTTGGCTGCATTTCTGATCAGCGCTCTCCTTGTTTGGCTTGTGAGTTTAGGTGGACGGCCTTGTCTTGGTAGGTTTACAGTTGTGCCATACTCCTTCCATTTCTGAATGATCGCTTGAACAGTGCTTCGTGGGATGTTCAAGGCTTGGGAAATCTTTTTGTAGCCTAAGCCTGCTTTAAATTTCTCAATAACTTTATCCCTGACCTGTCTGGTGTGTTCTTTGGACTTCATGGTGTTGTTGCTCCCAACATTCTCTTAGACAACCTCTGAGGCCGTCACAGGGCAGCTGTATTTGTACCGACATTAGATTACACACACGTGCACTCTATTTAGTCATTAGCACTCATCAGACAATGTCTATGGGCAACTGACTGCACTCAGACCAAAGGGGCTGAATAATTACGCACACCCCACTTTTCACTTATTTATTTGTAAAAAATGTTTGGAATCATGTATGATTTTCGTTCCACTTCTCACGTGTACACCACTTTGTATTGGTCTTTCACGTGTAATTCCAATAATATTGATTCATGTTTGTGACTGTAATGTGAGAAAATGTGGAAAAGTTCAAGGGGGCCGAATACTTTTGCAAGCCACTGTATGCTTCTATTTAGGCTCTTTTCCTCAGTCAGTTACATTCTCCTCCCACTTTTCAATTTGTATTGTTTGCTGTTATTTATACTTTTAACTTTTGTGTTCTCAAACTTCCAGACAACTGCAAAGCTGCTGAAATACTGAGTTCTTTTAAATCACAACTAAAAACTTATCTGTTTAGAGCTGCCTTTGAGTAATGTTTTCATGTATCATGTTTTGTGTGTGCTTCTTCGTTTATTGCTGTTTTTACTTCATTTGCTTTGTCTGTGTTTCACTGCTATTTTTCTTTTTACCCCTTAATTATGTAAAGCACCTTGAATTACCTTGTTGTTGAAAGTGTGCACTACAAATAAAACTGCAATGCCTTGCCTTCACTCTGTTTTTTTCTCTTCATAGAAGCTACATTTGCCGCTACTGCTGCTTACAACTTAATGTTCTCTTTCCGTAGATGATTTGGCACTTGGCCCTGTCTATCAGTGTTTAACCCACGTCTCTCTCCTAGACAAAGCTATTGACCAAGCTTTAGCTGCAACTAACTGTATGTTCTTTCTTTCATCCTATAGTCTGCTTAGCTTTGTTTCTCTCTTACATGAAGACACTAAAGGAACTACTATTGCCATTAACAATTTACTTTTTTACCATATAAAGTACTCCTGGATCACTGCTTCTATGTTTCTTTTTTGTGTATGCTCTGTATTCCTCCCCAATTGGTCATGGCAGATAACTGCTCAAACTGAGCCAGGTTCCGCTGGAGGACTCTTCCTGTTAAAGGGGAGTTTTTCTCATGCTCAGTATGAGAGATTGTCGCAAATTTAATGACACAACTCAAGCAACTGTCCACTGTAGCTACATGCTCATCCAGGAAGAGCAAAT
This sequence comes from Valencia hispanica, assembly GCA_963556495.2. Taxonomy (NCBI): domain Eukaryota; kingdom Metazoa; phylum Chordata; class Actinopteri; order Cyprinodontiformes; family Valenciidae; genus Valencia; species Valencia hispanica. The sequence goes on along the minus strand of OY747705.1, from coordinate 24,492,411 downwards.
GCTGCAATTCTGTGATTTTTTTTAAAACCAATATGAATAATAAACTAAACTCAATTGCATTGTTTGATAACACGGATCAAACAAGAATGTATGTAATTGACAATGAATCTGTCCAGATGACTGGATTGACTCAACAAGTGCTTTGAGACAATATTTTTGTGAATTGGCACTGACAAGGAATAGGATTTAGAAGTTGAGCAACTCAAAATTGTCAGTGACCTTGATGTCACTAAAGAGGGAAACATGTCAGACATTCTTTGGAGAGTCAGACCATTGCTTGATCATGTGATACAAGGTTGTCTCAGTCCTCCTAGACATAACAAGGTCTGCATTGATAGGCAATTTATCTCTTTCACAGGCTGCTGTCCAGTTAGACAGTATGGTCCTGGCATGCCAAACAACCCTACTGGCCTAAAGGTTTTTGTTTTTGCCTCGCCACATGGTTTTGCACTGGATTTCCAGGTGTATCAAAGAAAGAAAACATTCGGTACTCAAAAACAATTGATCTCATGGATGCACTGCTGTCAATGTGTCTTCCAGCAACTTGAACAATTATGAAGAAAACAGCACTAAAACCATGCTGACTGCCAGGAGATAAGCAATTGTGACAGAGGGGAAAGGAACACTAGTAACAGTGGTCCAGTGGGGGCCAGAGGTGGCATTCACAGAATGGTTTTAGAATAAACCAGTGGTGATGGCTTCTGCTGTCTATGTGAAAGATCCAGGGTGTATTTGTAGAAGATTCTCCAACAATGAATAAGTTAATGTCCATGTGAGATAACCAGCAGTGATCAAAAAATACATAACAACATGGGTGGAGTAGACCTGTGTAACCTTTATCACATGTCAACTAGGACCAAGAAAAGTACGTCGTGTGATCACATAATGCTTCAATGTTGCCATCACAAAGGCTAAGATTCAAAACAAGTCTGACATTAGAGCATATAACCAACCAGCTAAGAACTCTCAATTGTACCTTGACTTCAGGCTGCACCTGACTGAGGAACCTGTGGACAGTCCTTCATTTGATGACAACAGAAGAAAAGTAAACAAGTTTCACCACCAAAACAAGGATCCCATAACCAGAGTCATCTTGCACAAACTAAGACCTTGGCACAAGCCACAGATGATGGATATAAAGAATGCAGAAAGATGCAGGAATAAGGGCTGGAGGGCCATGACATACACAGTGTAATAAATGCAAGATGTTTCTATGCATCAACAAAAAGCCAAGGCAAGGCAATTTTATTTGCATAGCACACTTTCAACAACAGGGTAATTCAAGATGCTTTACACGATTTGGTGATTTAAAAAGAAAACAAACAAACATGGAATATAACATGGAAGTTAAAAGTAAAAGTAGCATATTAGCATGAAACACACATTACACATGATGCACAATAACACATGATACACAATAAAGCAAGAGAAAGAACAATATAGCAGGAGAGCATGAACACATTTCATACATATGACATCAAGCATTTACTCGAAGGCAATTCTAAAAACAGATGGGTTTTTAGTCTCGATTTAAAGCAGTTCAGAGTTTCAGCAGCTCTACACTCGTCAGGAAGTCTGTTCCTGATAAGGGGAGCATAGAAACTGAAAGCTGCTTCTCCATATTTAGTTCTGAGTCTAGGGATGTTTAGTTGGGTAGAATTGGAGAATCTGAGTGGTGTTGGTGGTTGGTACCGTGACAACAGGTCTTCAACATATTTTGGTGCTAAGCCATGTAATGATTTATAAACTAATAGGAGTATTTTGAAGTCTATTCTCTGAGCTACAGGGAGCCAGTGTAATGACTTTAGAACTGGGGTGATGTGCTCTACTTTCCTGGTTCTAGTGAGGACGCGAGCGGCAGCGTTCTGGATCAGCTGCAGCTGTTTGATTGACTTTTTAGGCAGACCCGTGAGGACGCTGTTGCAGTAAGCAATCCGACTAAAGATAAACGCATAGATGAGTTTTTCCAGGTTCTGTTGCAACATTAGTCCTTTAATCCTAGAAATGTTCTACAGGTGATAGACCTGATCCTCCAGGGTGACATAAAGTCAAGAACAAGGTCAGCCTTCTGAGTCCATAACTACACCTAGGTTTCGTGCCTGATCTGAAGTTAATAGCTGTATTAATTGAAGCTGTGTGCTGACTCTTGATCATTCATCTTTGGGTCCGAAAATTATTACTTCAGTTTTGTTTCTATTCAGCTGGAGAAATGTATGGCCCATCCATCCATTTAACGGTTTGTCATTGTTAGGAAGCTATTTAATTGGTGAAACACAGCTTTTTCAATAATCTTACTGATTAATAGAAGATTGGAGATTGGCCTGTAGTTTTGCATTAATGTGTTGTCCGGATTCTTCTTCTTTAGTAGTGGTTTAATAACTGCTGTTTTTAAAGCCTGGGGGAAGACACCTGATAGCAGGGATGAGTTCACTATTTGAACCAGATCAGACCCAATGGCAGGAAGAACTTTCTTTAGAAAAGCTGTGAGTACGATATCAAGACAGCAGGAGGAGGAGCTTAATTGGATAATGATTTTTTTTCAAGGTTTTTTTGGTTTAATTCGTGGAATTCAGACATTTTCTCCACATTGTTGTTGATTGGGGATGGCACTGGTAGTGGGTTCGATATTGAGGTACAGATTGACCGTCTAATTGTTAGAATCTTTTTAGTGCAAAAGCTGGCATTGCAGGCCCTGGTAGAGTTTAGTTCTGGGGCTACTGTCACTAAAGGATTAGTTAGTCTTTCCACTGTTGCAAATAGAGTCCGTGCATTATTAATGTTTCTGTTGATGATTTCGGAAAAGAACGATTCCCTAGCTTCTTTTATAGTTAGCTGACATCTATTCAGTCTCTCTTTGTAGATCTCACAGTGAACCTGGAGTCGAGTTTTCCGCCATTTTCTCTCGGCTCGTCGACACTCTCTTTTTTTACTACGTACCAGTGGATTACTTGCCCACTGAGACTTCTTTCTAGCGGAGACTACTTTCACTTTAGTTGGAGCAATGGAATCCATGATGTCTGAGATTTTCGCGAGGAAATTATCTACCAGCTTATTTACTGAGTTTGAGTTGGGAGATGAGGGGGATGTGGTGGAAGGGTAAATACGTTTAAAGGTTTCTACTGAACTGTCCCCTAGAAAACGCTTTTTTATAGTGGTCTTAATGTGGCTGGATAATTTAGCAGAGATGGTACTTTCAAAGAAAATACAGAAATGGTCAGATAACGCAATATTAATTACCAAGATTTTGGATACATTTAAACCTTTGCTGATAATTAAGTCAAGATGGGGGGATTGCCAGCTGTGCTTTGTGATCTGTGGGCGGATTGTTAATGGGGGAGGCCCCAGGGGGGATGTACCGGTGGATGGCCTTGGTGCGCCGCTGTGCTGCGTATGTGGTGTGGTGGTTCAGGTGGTTCTGGGGTTCTCATTGTGCTCATTGTGGGCTGGGATAGTGATGGATGTGCTGCAGAGACACTGGAGGTTCATCGTTTGGGTGGCTCGACAAGGGTCAGGTCCTGCGTCTCAGCTTGATCACCTGTTCTGTGTGTTTCTTGCTTGGTCGGTTCATTAGTGGGTTTGATTAACCTTGGTTGGATGCTTGGTCTTGGTGCTCTGTGGTGTGCGGGATTGAGATTTAGGAGCTGATTGAGCTCGATGTCCGAGTGCAGCCTGGGCTTGGCCTGAGGATGCCGTCCATCCACTGTGGCTATTGGTGTGGTGCCCCGACATGGGGCGGAGGGGAATTGATATGTCAGCCGTGGGGGTTGGCCTGGGGTGGTGGCGGCGCATGTTGGCCATTGGCTGGCCGTGGTCCCCGAAGCCTGGTGGCGGCGGGGAGCCCCCATCGGCTGAACTAAGAGATTCTTTTTCAATTCTTCGTGCTCTAATATTTCTGGTTATGACAATTTCCATGTTGAAATGTCCTTTTATTTGATGTTAAAAGACTAAAGACATTATTTTCCTTGATTCAGAGCGAGACATTTCACCCAGAATTTTTTACAAGGTTAGATGAGGGGGACCTTAGAAATAAAACCCATTTCAACATCATCTAGTCCAGTAAGTATTTGCTGCTGATTTGCTACTGTTGCTGATGTGATATGGACTTTGAGAAAAGAATGCTTCTCCTGGCCAGAAAACTAAAGACACGTCAGAAGAGTATATGTTGTCAGGGCCCCAACTTTGACAAGAACATGCCATCTGCAGGACTGTTTGATCCCCTATTAAGAAGATTTTTGTGGAGAGAACCCTGATTGTATATTTTAGTTTTGTCTGTTTTATTCTTGCCATCCTGGAGAAAAACACATTTCTATTCAGATGTGGAGGAGATCTTGCCAAAACATTTCTACCTTTTTGCTGATACCCGCACCAGCCCAAGCAAAGCATACAACCCACACACTAGCTCTGAAAGAGAAATGGGGGCATCTGTGAAACAACCCCACAGGACCAACTGAAAGAAAGTTGTGCCAATGCTTTCATAGTCTTCAGAGAAAGACAGTGGTACTGGACCACACTGCCCATGTGTGACCCCTTGTCAAGAGAGCTTGAAGCATTCTGCTGAACCAGGTGGGATTGTATAAATTACTAATTACAGTGAGTTTGAAGGTCACTAGAAGCCTTGCAGTCTCAAAGATTTGGTGCTCATCACCAAAGATAAATTGTCCAAATATAAGTGAATTACAAGAAAGGTTTGATTGCCGTAATGCCAATTAAGATTTTTTACAGTGAATATTGAGAAGGTTTAACATGTCTTTTTTATTGCATTTAAAAACAGAATTTAAATACTTTTTTTAAAAAATCTGCCCTCTTTTAACATTGTTTTATTGTTTTTAGAGAGTTTGTCCCAATTCCCACTTGAAAAAGTTTACAGTTAAAAAAAGTTTTGTTATTTTTACTATAAAGATTAATCTAAAATCTACCAGGGATATGAATAATCATGGGTTTAGCTGTAGATGTCTTAACACATTGTATACCTATATTCAGTCATGAAGAAAAGTTTTAGTGGTGAAACATTTGGAAAAAGTTATGGCTGCAGTTTTTATTATGGCTGCCATTATTATTAATTCATGCCAAACATACTGTATATTTCTCAGCTTTTAGTATGCAGTGTTAATGTCATAAATACAAGAAAGACTGTCAAATAGTGCAGCTATGAATTTAATTGGGAAATCAGATTTAATAAAAAAGAAGCAAATGTGCTCAAAATAATTGTTTTATTGTTTAAACCTTATAAGAAAAGCATGCTATTAATACTATACTACAGGGAGGATGTGTTCACCCAGGTCTACCTGCCGATATATCTCTGTTAAAAGGTTTGATCCCACTAACAAGTGGAAACAATCTCAGCTGATGTGTGAGAGTAATGTGGAGGATCTGTGGAATGATTGTGCTAAACACTTGTTTAACATCCACATTAAGAATCATTGAAAACTTTTTTTTCCAAGAAAATGAAGTTCTGTTGTATATATTGCTGTACCATCTTAAACATATCATTTGCTGACTGGTTTCCTTGGCTGAAACAATTAAAGGGTTTCAGTAGGAAGCCTGTAGTGTCCCTCTGCTGGGTCAGCTCAACTTTCTGAAGAATCCCATCACTGCCTACATCAGGATGAGAGGCTTAGGATAAAAATGTGTTCATGATACAAGGGATTTCAATCACCAGGGAAATTGAAAAGAAGGGAGATGTGGAATGCTCATGTTGGGTGTTCAAACCTTGCGTCATAATGGCTCCAACTAGTCAGAGAGGACGATTTTGTTTTGTTTACACGGATCCTTTTCAAGTTATTGTTTTTAAAAAGTATTCACACCCTTGGATGTTTTACCCTTTTTTATTACTTTTACAAATCAATCACTATCAACATGATTTATCTTTTTTGACAAAAAAAGAAATACAAAAAAAACCCTTTAATGTCAAAAATGTGAAATTTGATCTCAAAATAATGACGATTAACTAATAAAGTTACATAAAATAAGTGATTTCATAGATATTCACCCCCTTTAAAGTGACTGACCTAATTCAAGAGAGCTCCAGCCCACTGGTGTTAGTAGAGTGGAATACAGATCCCCTTAGTGCAGTGAGTGTCTCAAGAAAAGGTGTCAAGTAACGAAGTACAAATACTTCATTACCTTACTTAAGTAGAAATTTTGGGTATTTATACTTTAATGAAGTAATTATCTATGGGCCTACTTTTTACTTCTACTCCTTACATGTTCACGCAATTATCTGTACTTTCTACTCCTTACATTTTAAAAATAGCCTCGTTACTCCTGTTTCATTAAGTCTTTTATTAAGACACTCAAAAAACTATCTAAAAAATGTGCCAATTGGATAGAAGTTGACAGTGGTTTAATCATAATTTTAAACATCTACCAATCTGACACCCCGCTTGTATGCGATCCATTGCATACTGTGCACACAGGGGTCACGTTAACCGAATATTTCCCAAATTAGTCCGCTTTCTTTTTTTACAACGGTGACGGAAAATCCGAAGGCCACTTGTCATTTTGACAGATTATAATTCACACCCCTGACAATTTGGTGCAGACGCGCGGACATTTTTAGGTTGGAGTTAAAGCGCGGAGTACAAGTAACTGAATCAATAAATTAATAATAATAAGATTCCCATGAAGACATCTGAGCATCATCTCAGACCGGGACGTTTTGGAACATGACTGTTACCAGTGCGGCTGGTTAAAGACGCACTTCAAAGAGCCCGGCTTTGTGCCAAACACCCGTGCGAAAGAGTGCATGCTCTGACATTTTCTGTTGCTGAAGCGATATGAAGCTGGGTTCAGAGAGTCTTTCCGCCTTCTGATCACTTAAATCAGAGAAATGTTCCCTGATTTAAAAACTTTGGCTGAAGTGGAGCTTTTAGTTCCAATCTCCAGTGTGTCAGCGCAGATTCAGCCTCTAGAACAGTGGTTCTCAACCTGAGGTTCGTGGGCCCCAAGAGGGTCATTAGAGATTGCAGGGGTCTGTACAATCTTGTCTGTGCTGAAGTTGTAAGACTTTTGGTGATACTATTCTCAGTATATATACACACAAACCACTTCACAGTCCAGCCAGGACATCATATCTTCATCATATCTTCCACTCCATGAAGCACTTATTAATGCTCAGTAGTCCACAAATGGTTCTTTAATGTAATTGCATTGCACTAAAATGAATACATTTATATGCAGCTGAAACAGGTAGCCTAGTGTATCCCAAATGTTTCACAATTAAAATTTTTATGTAACATTATAATAATTATGGCCTGTCTTTTTTGGGGGAGGTGTGGCTTAAGCTTTATTCTTTAATGACATTTTTTAAATTACATTACTTTTACTTTTATACTTTAAGTAGTTTTGAATCCAGTACTTTTTTACTTTTACTTGAGTAAAAACTTGACTTGAGACTTCAACTTCTACGGAAGTCTTTTTAAACGCTAGTATCTATACTTCTACTTGAGTATTTAATGTGAACACAGTATAGTATAAAGACACCTGTGTCTAGGGGTCCATTCACCGGTTAATCAGTATTTCTGCCTACCATTACCTCATGAAGAGAGCAGAAAACTCCAGGCAAATCAGATAAAGGGTTACTGAAATCTATAAGTCAGGGGATGGAAACAAAAAAAATATCTTAGGCTCTGAATATCCCCTGGAGTTCAGTTAAATCCATCATCAAGAAATGGAAGTAATATGTTACATGTTAAAATCTGCCTAGATTAGGCCGTCCTCACAAACTTACCATGCAAGAAGGAGACTATTGAGACACCTATGACTATACTGAAGGAGTAACAAACTTCAGCTGCTGAGATGAGAGAGACTCTGTATACAACTGTTGCCCGTGTTCTTCACCAGTCAAAGCTTTATGAGAGAGTGGCATTGAGACAACCACTGTTGAAGAAAACTCATATCAAGGCTCGACTACAGCTGGGTTTTCACCAGTAGCAAGACAATGGAATCAGGGAGAGTAGGTAACATAAGTAGCAGAGGGCACTTAGCAAAGAAAACAGATACATTTCTTATGTGAAAAAGATGTTAATGCATACCAAACTTAACACTACAACAGCCACTACACTGTAACTACCAGAACCGCCATGGACCGTCATTTTGACTGTTGTATTTAAACCTCATTTAATTACCTTGCAAGTTTACCACTGAGATAATACGAAAATTAGTTAAACAATGTTTTAAAATCCATAATGAGGAGGAAGAAAGGCCATTTAATAGACAAAGTTTAATTATGCAAACTTTTACCTGAATCGAACAGGAGCCTCAAACTATTTGTGTAACATGCATAGAAGAGCATATTTTTCAATCAACTCATTCCTTTATCGCAGAAACAAAATAGAAATGATTTTTATATTATCAAAATATATGTACACTATTTTTTGCGTGCTCTTCAAAATGCTCTTCTACGTATGTAGAAAAGCATTTTTCATTAGCATGTAACCAATAGTTTGAGGCTGATGTTCAATTCAGGTAAAAGCTTGCATAATTAAACTTAGTTTATTAAATGAATGAAATCTATTTACAGCAAGGCTTTGTTTTTGTTTTTCATAAAGTAATTAAACAAACAAATTGAAAAACCATAGCTGTTCTAGTGTGAGTAAAATGTTTCCTATTGACCTTTTTATTTTATTTTATTTAAATTGGTTATCTGTTAGTCACCTACAGCAACAAATTAGCCCCAGACACTACAAACTTCATTGTTCACTCTCGCTAAGATGTTGTTTTTCTTAAATGCTGTGTTAATTTACCACAGACAAAATGGTATACACACATTCAAAAAGTTCCACTTTTTGTCTTTTCATTCCCCAAATATTTTCCTAAAAGTTTTTGGGATCAAGATCAAGATGCCAAATGTAAGATGAATCAAGGGTTCTTTTTGGTCAGCAATTGTTTTTGCCCTCTGGGGTCCATATGCGTCTTTTTACCATGTCTGATATGGGATGACATAGCAGCAAGACTCCGCCTCTCTAAGTCTCAGTTTCAACTTTTATTTAAAGTGCGAATTAAAAAATTCACCCCAGTTTTTAAATTGTGTTAATAGTCCAAGTAAAACTGGAGTTGTGCTAAAATAATTAACCATCTTTTTTCAGAATAGTAGAGAGACAGTAAAAACCAGCTATTCTGTGAACTGTGAGAGGGATTGTACTTGTGAACATAAAAAATAAAACAATGCAACATGAGATCTTTTTGCTGTTGGTGGAAATCTCACATATTCAACCAACAACAAGGTGTAGGATTTTGTTGTTGATGGACAAAAGCCTGTGTGAGTAACAGCACGAAAAAGTAACGATTAGGTGTAACGCGGGAAGGGAGTAGCGGCGAGAACGGAATAACAATAAACAGTGAGATAAGCAATGACGGCAAACTTTAGTTATTGGATCGATCTGACTTTTAGATTGTAATTTCTCTGTAGTGTAGTGGGTTTTTTCATGTATAAAGATGATGCGACGGATGAATGTCGAGCAGGCAGCTCAGCTGTTTTTTCAGCTGGAAGACAAAGAGGGAGACTCGCAGCCAGAGTCTGAGGCAGATAGCGAGGTTTTTGATGATGATGTGGCAGATCCAAAGATTCACACTGCCCAAAACGTCAACACCCAGAACGGCAAGATTACAACTTAAGTCTATGGTTGAGGCCGTCAGAGTCTCCGCGGTGCTTTGTGTGCTTTGGCTGCTGCAATTTTGGAAACTTTAGCTGGTTCCAAGCTTCAAAGCGGCAAATACCAGCAACGTAAAAGTTTAGCAAGCTGAACTTTCGGCGCCGTTCCCTGAGCTCCAACCAATCAGTGTCTAACTGTAGTGACGTCACTACACATTTCTGATTTGCATTCATTCATTCAGGACAGGCCAAGGATATTGTCTGCTAAGCCATCTCTATTTTTTTATATTTTGCCAGAGAAAATCAATGGGGAGTAGGCTAGTAAATGCAGATTTCAGAAATAACACTAACCGAAGACAGATGGACAGGCGCTCTTCAGGAGGGATTGAGCACCTATTGTTGGTGTCCTGGTAGGTGATGTAAGCACCGATGTGGGCCAGGAGGTTGTCAAATTGGGCGCGGGACAGACGAAAGTAGCGCTAAAAGCAAACCTCATCCATATGCAGCTCCTGGAGCAAATGGTTAAACTCTCCAAACTCAGAACGCCGCTCAAGAATGGGGTGTATCCACAAATGGCGCTGATGCGCCCGGCGACGACGTTGTCTAGCTTTATTTAGCAAATAAAGCCAAGCCTCTCTCGATATGATCCGTCATTGTTTAAAACATCGGGCAACAGAGGAAGCCCGATGTTTTGCTCAGCAAGTGGCGGGCTTTGCCAGCTTCAGGCATAAAAATGTATAGGCTTCAAACTAGTCACTTTGTGAGTGTTTTTTGACGGCCACAAAGCATGTGGTGTGAATGCAGTATTAGACACTGAGAAAGAGGAGCCGGGTTGTGAAGAGAAAGATGAGGTCCTGGCAGGCACAGAGTCAGCTGCTCGGAGATCGAAAGAGAGGAGTGGGCGGAATGACGCACCATGGAAGTGCTAGGCCTGCTTAGTGGTGGACAGAAACTGCTTCTTAAAAGTGGCCCAAAAAAAATCTTTGTGTTATCTTGAAAAATAATCCTGATCCTTCTGTAAATAATTGTAAATATTTGTTCAAATATTGATAAGGAATTAGCAGCATTTTAATTTCTTTTGGCACAATGATATATTTTTTGCCATCTTGTTTTTACCTGTGTAAATAGCTGTACAAAAACGAATAAAAAGTTTCTTTCATTTTTCTGCTAATAATTTTATAAAAACTGTGTTGTTTGCTATATTTGTTCATAATTTTTTATAAATTTATAGTACACATTGGCATTCTAAATTATTTTAAGAAAAAACATTCGTCATACATGTTTGTGGGTTTCACAGTAAAAAAATTAACTATTTTCCAACTCAGATTTTATGTTTTTGTGTGGCTTGAGCCTGAGGTCCAATATGTAATCACAGTATGTCAAAATGAAAAAAAAAAGTATAAATTCAGCCAGTCCAGGTTGTGCTGAAAGAAATGACACGGCATAAGGCTATATTAATGCTTTTTATTAGGAAATATACAGGCAAAATCAAAATTAAGGCCATTTACACCCTGGAACTCAGAGGATTTTAATCATGGATTTCATTTTTGCATAGTCTCTTTCTCATTGTTGAATCATAAAAAATAATCTTAGCTGAGGCAAGTGAGGTCTGCTTTAGCTTATACTTTTGGGTGTTTTGTGACCTCTTGGATGAGTTGGCAATGCACAATAATGACTTTGTTACCCTTTCCATACTGATACATATCAGTAGGTGGGTTTATATGCAGTAAGAGAAAATCAAATTATTGCCTAAGTCAGACTAAATTCAGACTTTTGAAATGTGTGTACACCCTAGTCCAGCTGAAGAAAAACTGAACTGACCTACTCCTAATCAAGCTAAGATACAAGGACTTTTACTGCCGCCAGCATTTCTTTATTATCTGTGTGACACTTAAAGCCAACCAGAAGAATGCTAACGCAAAAGAGCACATGACACCTACCGCAGCAGAGTCAAGTGCACTTCATTCAATAATTCAATTTTCTAACAGATGTAAACTGGGATAAAGGCTCCCATTCCAGTCAGGGTATTAGCTCATTTATTGCCAAAGCTCGATTTAGATGTCCATGTACGCACAGAGTGACTTTGTTTCTCATTTGTTCTTACGTTTCTTTAGACTGTAGCATGATGTGTTGCTTTCTTAGATGTTTTAACATGGTTCATGTTATTAAACAGGTTCTTAGTGGTTTTCACAATTCTACACACCTGGTTGTATTCGAGCTTTGGTATAGCCAGAGAAATTAAACTCAGCTTTCCACAGAAATGCAGTTAATTACACTTAATTTATGATTTAACAAGTGGAGTGATACCTTTATCACAGAGGACTATGTTAGGCATCATCCTATAATAAATTTGTGTTGTATTTCATCACGCTATATTTGATATAAAACATTTTTTTTATCTCAAACATTTAAATGTGAAAAAAGCAAAAACAAGGGAATTATATAAAGGAAAGATACTTTGTCATAGTACTGTGCCTTTTAAATGTGACAGTAACAGAGTTGCAGAAGTGGTTGAATTTCCCTTGATGCTATGGGAATATGCTTTGTGTGTCACTAAGGCCTGCTCTACACGGAGACATATATATAAATATGATTGTTTACGGTGTACTGAAATGCCGGCTCCCTGTGGATGACACACCTATTTGATTAAATATCTTTGCTTCTACACCTGGTTTCATCTCCGTGTAGACAGGGCCTAAAACAGAATATGCAACACACAATGAGGAACTGGGCACTAAACCATGAGCCTGATAAAAGGCAGATGTGAAGCAGAGATTATTTGGGCCAGGTGTTTGAGATATTTATCTTTTTTAAGTTGACTTACTTCCTGGTATCCACAATGTACTGTAAACTCAATGTTGTGTTTAAAAATAGTTTTTAGCCAACTTAAACCACATAAATAGTTTGATTTGATGGCTGATGTTCAGTTCAAAGTAACAGTTTCATTTTCTGTTTACTACAGCTCAATTCCATTGCTATATTCTTATAGCTATCTCTTCTCATTTCTGAACACTCCCATGGGCCTGAATTCCTGTTAGTATCACCACAAGACAAATTGCTCTATCTCTCCACCTGCATGCACCTTTATACAGTCATGGGCCATGAACTGTAGTTCTATTTTACTTTATTTTCACTTTTTGTGGTGTGTGTACTCATGATTTCTTTTTGTTTGTGGACTTTTTTGTTCTGCAGTACATACTCTATTTACTTAGTTAATTTTTGCTCAAATCAAACCAAGATTTCAGTTTAGTATATTCATGGCAGTTACTTAAAAACAAGTGTGTCTGTGGCGCATCTTATTTTGCTTAATTATAATGGACTGAATAGACAATAAGTAATATATCAAGTAGCCTAGATGTATGTGTAATACTTCATCATAAAACATCCAAAGTCTACAGCAGAATATTTTGACAAAACCTTTGATAAAATGATCATAATTTTATTTATATGCCTTTAAACTGAAGTACAGATGGCACAAATATTTTCAATATAGCCTATTGTTGTCAAGAAATCATCAGGACCAACCAGGAGCAGCTGCTCCTGATGTGATCCTCACCAACCATTGGCTGGATCTCCTCATCCATACACTCAAAAGCTCCACTCACTCACCTCTATGATGCTCAGTCATCAGCCTTGCTCTGAAGCTTAGCTCCTGATCTGCACTAGCGCATCACCCAGAACCGTTCCAGACTCCAGCTGCTTCCTACATCTAGGAGTTTGATCCAGGCAGCCTGTTGGAGGAGTTCCAGCAGTCCTGCCCCAAGCTCGTCCTCCACCCCTGCTCCTACTAGACCATCGGCTCCAGTCTCGCTCTGCGTTTGGAACATCCACCTTCCCAACAGTGATCTCTGTCCGATCACCGTTGCATGACAACTGTATTATCTCAAATATATCACAGTCAATAGTCAGATGAGATTAAGCTCAAGCAATTTCACCACAATGACAAGTATTTTGGACGAGTCACGATAAAATCTAAGAACACTGGATTTTATATTCATATCGTGCATTTTCTTGTCTCTGTGTAGTTGATCATATTCTTAGATTTGCAATATCCTTTGTTACAACTTACAAGTTTTGTTTTATTAAGTTAGTTTTAGCCCATCAGCTAACCTCCTCATTAAGCTAGTCATGCTGGATGGTTGTGAATCTGTTGTCCCCAGTAGTGTTTAATGTCTCACCTGTTCTCTTAATGACAGATATGTCAATTTTTACAGCACTCTGCTGCATCTGTGGCCAGTGTTTGTTTGTTTTCTTTTTAAGTCTCTCCCCCTCTGCTCTACCTTTCTTTTTTGCCTGACATCACAAAAAGGCAATAAAGAACCATTTAATCCCTGTTGCACAATAAGTGTGTTGGCTTATTTATTAGCAATATTAATTGTAGTTTAAAGACCATTATTAATTATCATTATTACTTGTAATAGAATGAATGGTTAAAAGTACCAACTGCTCAGCAAGAACAAATAACTAAGCTCAAATGTCAGTCTCAATTGACCGTTCAAATGTCAGTCTCAATTGACCGTTGGAGTCAACCTGCAAAGCTTTAACTACAGGTTAAAGAAATAAGGTTTGAGTTCATGCACTGGCTTGTGTGAGTCAGAAAATCACAATAAATATCACACAATAATGACAGATCACCTCTTCAGAATAAAGTTTTTTTTTTTACAGTTTATCAACTGATTGATATATGACATATGATAATGTGGAAAGCAAAATATTAAAAAAGAATTTGTATGATTAACAGTGAAATTCCTGTGGACATTAGCCTCAAACTCCTTTTTGTGCTATTAATATTTTTTCTCAGTTACTTATATTCTCTTTTCACCTGTGTGAACCCCCTGACCCTAATCTGTATTTTTTTATATCAATAAACATTTCTTGCAAATATGTGAGAGCAATAGTGAGCACAAGTTCTGCACAGAAATTAAAGAGGATTGGGTTTATTCCTAGCATGAACCATGCTTTGAACCATGAACTATCCCTTACTTTACTTCATAAAGTAAGGGATGTAAAATAGGCAACATTAGTATTGTTAACCAGCTTAACATGGTATATGGAAATGTGTTATCTAATCATTTAGCTAACATTATTGGCATGCAACAGCATAACTCAATTTACACAGCTTGTTTGAAATAAAAGGTCAAAAGTTTGTTGCCTTTTGCTTCCTCCTTCTGGTTTGCTGAACATGCTCTACTCAGCAGCACCTATCTGTCTGTGATTCACTGCTGCCCGCGTTAGCAAGTGTACAGTTGTGGCCAAAAGTTTTGAGAATGACACAAATATTAGTTTTCACAAAGTTTGCTGCAAAACTACTTTTAGATCTTTGTTTCAGTTGTTTCTGTGATGTACTGAAATATTATTACAAGCACTTTATACATTTCAAAGGCTTTTATTGACCATTACATGACATTTATGGAAAGAGTCAGTATTTGCAGTGTTGGCCCTTCTTTTTCAGGGCCTCTGCAATTCGACTGGGCATGCTCTCAATCAACTTCTGGGCCAAATCCTGACTGATGGGAAACCATTCTTTCATAATCACTTCTTGGAGTTTGTCAGAATTAATGGGTTTTTGTTTCTCCATCCGCCTCTTGAGGACTCACCACAAGTTCTCAATGGGATTAAGATCTGGGGAGTTTCCAGGCCATGGACCCAAAATTTCAACGTTTTGGTCCCCGAGCCACTTAGTTATCACTTTTGCCTTATGGCACGGTGCTCCATCGTGCTGGAAAATGCATTGTTCTTCACCAAACTGTTGTTGGATTGTTGGAGGAAGTTGCTATTGGAGGGTGTTTTGGTACCATTCTATATTCATGGCTGTGTTTTTGGGCAAAATTGTAAGTGAGCCCACTCCCTTGGATGAGAAGCAACCCCACACATGAATAGTCTCAGGATGCTTTACTGTTGGCATGACACAGGACTAATGGTAGCGCTCACCTTTTCTTCTCCAGACAAGCCTTTTTCCAGATGCCCCAAACAATCGGAAAGAGGCTTCATCGGAGAATATGACTTTGCCCCAGTCCTCAGCAGTCCATTCACCAGACTTTCTGCAGAAGATCAATCTGTCCCTGATGTTTTTTTGGAGAGAAGTGGCTTCTTTGCTGCCCTTCTTGACACCAGGCCATCTTCCAAAAGTCTTCGCCTCACTGTGCGTGCAGATGCGCTCACACCTGTCTGCTGCCATTCCTGAGCAAGCTCTGCACTGGTGCCACTCCGATCCCGCAGCTGAATCCTCTTTAGGAGACGATCCTGGCGCTTGCTGGACTTTCTTGGATGCCGTGAAGCCTTCTTAACAAGAATTGAACCTCTTTCATTGAAGTTCTTGATAATCGTATAAATTGTTGATTTAGGTGCAATTTTAGTAGCCACAATATCCTTGCCTCTGAAGCCATTTTTATGCAACCCAATGATGGCTGCACGTGTTTCTTTGTAGGTCAACATGGTTAACAATGGAAGAACAATGATTTCAAGCATCACCCTCCTTTTAACATGTCAAGTCTGCCATTCTAAACCGATCAGCCTGACATAATGATCTCCAGCCTTGTGCTCATCAACATTCTCACCTGAGTTAACAAGACGATTACTGATATGATCTCAGCTGGTCCTTTAATGACAGAAATGAAATGCAGTGGAATTTTCACGGCAAAGAAGGACCATGCCATTCATCTGATCACTGTTCATAACATTCTGGAGAATATGCAAATTGCTATTATAAAAACTTAAGCAGCAACTTTTCCAATTTCCGATATTTATTTAATTCTCAAAACTTTTGGCCACGACTGTACGCTTAAGGTGCGTTTAAAGACGGCTCAGAAGAGTATTTTACTGTAGGCAATATAAACGGATTAAGCCGCAGTTACGGCTGAAAAAAAGTGTGGGGGAAATGTGTGACGCGCACCCCGCGTCTCTTATGCCAATGTACAGCGGGGCAGATGCCCTAATGAGCCGCAGGACGGATTGTTTATGTAAAAATTAAACACGGCCTGACCTGACTGTTGGCAATCGCGGAGCAAACCAGTTCGGCGACCAGGCCACTGAAAATGGAAAATGCCCCGGCACGCCCGATGGCCAGTCCACCACTGGGTGGCGGTATTATATTGTGATGAAATCTAAATAATATATCCTGATCTTATTTGTTGTTTGTTCAACTGAAAAGCTAAAGCTCAGAGGTGACAGGGCCTTTCCTGATCTGGCCCCTAAGTTGTGGGACAGGTTGCTTCTACGTGTTAGGTAGATTCCTACACTGTCTTCTTTTAAATCCTTTTTGAAGACTTATGTTTTTTCCCTGACATTCAACACTACATGAGTAGATAGTTCTTTTGCATGAGCAGTTGTGCTGTCTAACATTGTTTATATCTGTTTTTAAATTATTTACAATTTTTACTTATTGTCTTAATTCACATCACTTTAGTCAATGTTTTGTTGTTTTTAAATGTGCTTTAGAGATCAATTGGATTGGACTGGACAGAGTAAGTCACCTATTTCTGAGTGAGTTACAATAACTAGAACTGTCTATACTTTGTTTTCACAATTTAAGTTGTAATTTTAGGATGATTGAATCAGGTTTAGTCTAACCTGTGCCTGAGATAAATATATTCTCCCAAAAAATGGAATCGTTAATAGCAGCACATTTCAGCATTATAGCTGCCTTTCCACAGGGGGGCAATACTGTCTTGAGCATAAGTCCTGAAAAGCTCAACATGGCAGCAAACTCTTTTTATTCAGACTAAAGCAAGTTCAATAGTTTGCACATACATAAGGCCGTTGTGGGGTTACTCTAACGTAATTCTATGAAGGATTGTTTGCTTGGTTTCAAATTGGCTGAAAATATGGTTGAGCAAATTACTCTAATTTGTAAATAAAATTATAAGCAGTTGATTGGATTCAAAACTATATTTTTCTCTTTGTCTCTAGTCCATTTAGCAAGTCGGCATGAGTCTAAACTAAAGACTATTCAGAATATTTGAGTCAGAGTGTAGGCTACATTAGTGTTTCTGACTTTCTGATCAGCACCTCCGCTTTGTCTGCTGTCGTTCACCTTTTTCTTCCCCACTCCCTCCCTAGACAGGATGTTTGTGTCTCAGCGGAGTAGCAGCAGACAGCAAGCCATAGGAAAGCTGATGATCAGATAGGGTGGCTATGAAGCACCCAGCTTTCCCAGCGATGTAAAAGATTATGTGGGATTTAGGACTTCCATTTGGATTGCCCTCCTAAACTAAGTCACTGCAAGAGACAGCAAAACAACATGAGGCCGCATGAGGCCACAATGACCCAAACAGTGAAGCCCACCCTTCCCATCCCCTGTCATGTCAAGCTGCCGTTCTCAGCCTCATATCCTAAATAAACAAGGCTCCAATTGTGAGAAAAACCTGACTCAGAAATGGAACAATGTTCTCCATGGAGAAGGAAATGACCAAAGGGCTCTGCAAGTGTCTCACTTATCTCAAGCAGACATTGGCCAACATGTTTGAGTGATGATGCACTGATCGTCAGTGAGGAGCTATTGAGCCTGCTGTCATTTTTTCTTGCCAAGAAATTCAGGCCACATGGATGATTATGCCAGTAGGTGATATCATGAGACTCCAGAGGTTTGTGTTTCCTTGTATTGTAATGCCTTTCATCTGAACTCCCCACAGTTAATGTTCGACGCCTGGTTGGGCAGTGGCTTGTGCTACACAGGATCTGAATCATGAGCACAGGCTGTTTCAGGGCAGAACAATTTCACTCCTGGATTGTTAAAGCAACTTGAAACAGAAAGATAATTTACAACTTGAAGTGGAGGAATAAATAAATCCAAACAGGCATAGTTTAAATAAACAACTGACTGTTAGATTTATAGTGCTTTGTACATTTGGTTTGTAACATTACAATCACAAAGTTTGATAATTTGCTTAGGGATTTATGAAATGGGAGTTGGATGATAAATCTTATATGTTTAATTCACTTTTATAAATAAGAAAATTAAAAGTGTGGCATGCATTTGCAGGTTTTATGGAGTATGTCTCAACTATTCACCAGCTTTGCACATCAAGAGACAGACATTTTTCAAAATAGGTCAAACTCAGTCAGACTGGATGGAGAATGTCTGTGAACATAATTGTTTGCTTTGTGGAACATAAATCAATTGGATTTATATCTGGACTTTGACTGAGCTGTCCTAGCACATAAATATGATTTGATCTAAACCAATCAGTTGTAGTTCTAGATGTAGTTTTGGGGTTGCTCAGCTTAAAGGTGAACCTCCCTTCCAGTTTAAACTCCTTTGCAGCCTCTAACAGTTTTTATTTTCCAAGACTGTCCTTTATTTAGCTCCATACATGTTGCTATCAACTCTGACCACATTCATTGTGCCTGCTGAAGAAAAGCATGTCAACAACATGATGCATGGCAAGCATGGTTGGTTTAGGGTTTTGTGAGGTTTTAGTTTTCACACAGTTAAAATTGCTCTCACCTGACCAGAAAGCCCTGTTCTATGTGTTTGGTGTATCCATTACATGGTTTGTGGTCAACAGTAAACGGGACCTCTTGTTGGTTTCTTTCAAAAATGGCTTTCTTCTTGCCTATCTTCCATTGAGGTTGGAATTGGGGAGTGGATGACTAATAGTTATGAGCACAGATTGTGCCACCTGAGCTGTGGATTTTGCTGCTCCTCCAGAACAAACACAGATCAGTCAGTTTAGGTAGAAGGTCATATGTTAGTAGGTTTACAGTTGTGCCATTCTCTTTCAGCTTTTGGATTATGGATTCATCAGTACTTCATGATGAGTTAAAAGTTTGTTTTTATACTGTGGTTTTAAAATGTGTAAACAATTCAGGCGGTGTTAATTGTTTTGCAATGCACTGTGCTAAAGACACCATCAACACACCTTTTGTTAATAATCTGAAAGTAACCCAAAGTAAAGTGAAAATCCTCAAAACAAATCTGACATGTTTGCATTAATCTTCAAACATGCTCTCTTTTTTCTTATTATTGTGAAATATTTTGGAACAAGAAGTTTTTATAGAAATGGTGGAGGGCACTTCCTGTGAGACACAGCACACTAATAAAAACACAGGAGTGAAAAGATGTGTGCAGCTCTGACTTGTCCTGTTTTAGACTCTCTCCACCCTCCCAACCTCTCCATATCACTGCCTGTTCTCTGTAAATTCCCCAGCCAAACAGCTAGTTTCCTCACCCAATACCATTTTTGGGCCTAATTCACTTCAAAAGTAGCCGGAAAGCAGAGATGGCCTGAAAGCATATTCAGCTGACTCAGGGTAAACAAGCTAAAATAATGTCTGACAGATCAAATAAGGTGAAAGAAGAGCCCTAAAAGTGTCTCCAATCCGACTCACACAACCGATTTACTGTTGGTAGGATTTTCTTGCAGTGATGTTTTTTTCAAACCCCATACAAGAGCCTGAGTGTGAATTAAGCCTTTAAGTGGTATAATTAAGTAAGTAACTGACGCTAAGACACATGGGCCTTTCACACCGAAGACTCACCAGTGAGTGTACACACATGTGCCATAGATGCAGCGCACAAATAGTCCTCTGTTCAAATCCAGAGTTAACCTGCAATCATAACTAACCTCCTTTCACCACCATACAGTCATAAGGGTTAGGGCTGGATACAGTGTTACAAATCCAATGTTCACAGGGTCTTAATCCTTTAAATTATCTACATTTATTGCATGAACTACATGTTTTTGACACAGTATGATTTGTTTTGAAATTTATATTATAATTCATCAGTCCCGGAAAAATCTACTTCTCTACAAGGAGGTAATTTAGTTCATTTTCCATGAACGTGGCTCGTGTTTCATTCCCATCAGCAATGTTAGCTCTCGTAACGCTCCAAATCAGCACGTAAAGTCTGCAATTGCCTTTCTGGAGACAGTCTCATGGCAGTTGGCAGTAAGTCGATCGAGAGGTCATGTCTTTATCTTTTGGTCCTCGTCCACAAAAAACAATCCAGCAGGGTGAGGGCTGCAAGGAGGGAGCATGAATTCGAACAAGCATTACACTCCTGGAAAACACAAGCTTCAGAATGTTTTTCTTCAATCCATCTCCATTAGTTGTATTTCTTGTAGAGTTTATCAGGCTGATAACTAGGATCAAACTGTTCTTCAGGCCCAAAATATTTAAGATGGACTCAAATATAAATGCAAAAGATCGGAGTCCATTCTCCCTTGTCATTTGTTGTATTTCAGCTGTCATAAATATCATTTTGAGAGGCTGGATTATGCTTAGGAAGCCTGAGTATGATGGCTTGAAAAAATTATGGCTGTTTCTGAGATTTATATTCACTTTCCTGTGTCCATGGTTTGATTGTTTTGGTTAAGGCTCTAGGGAAAATGGCCGGAGGTCCAAGGCGAGGGCAGTGTTTGTGTGCATGCGTGTGTGTAAATTGGCAAATGTCAGGTATACTTTAGCTCTTTCAGAGATGCTGGAGTGATTCTAGGCTTATGGTGGACCAGTGCAAACCAAAACTGTTGGAAACAATGATCTCACAAAGCAGACAATTCTTTGTTTACACAAAGTTTTCACAAAACCTAGATGAACCTGCACTAAAGAGGCCATTGCTGGCTCCCCCGCTAGCAGCCTGTTTAATTTATTTTCACACCACATTCCCACTGTTGATCAGGTCTTTCCCCTCCGATCCTTTCCCTTGTTCCCCCCACACTCCATCAATAAACAAACCATAATCCTCACAGCAACTCTTTCTGATCAAGCGTTGAAGCATGCTGCTATTGCATCCCCAGTGGTCCCACAGTGCAGTTACAGAAGAGAGAGCAGGACACATGTGGGTTGACTGGTAGGCAGAGTGGGAGGCGGCATGGACTGTTATGATCTTAGCATTTTAGTGGACCATAATGTTTTAGTCTCATAAACACAGGTGGGTTACAGTACTGCAGGCCACAGAATCAAATATGTGCCTGCATATGTGTGTGTATTTCTGTGTGTATAAATCACCAGAAGAAATGCAGCACCATATGCTCAGCAGATGCTGAGGACCTTGGAAACATATTACATATACAGTAGTACTATCTGCGTTTATTCTATGTTCATCTCGATAGCATAACCTGCCCTTAGATTTGTGCAGCTCCTTAGACATTTGCTTTAGTAAAAATCCAATATAATGTTAAGGCACTCTGTTGCATGATTTCTCTTTTCACGTGTTTATTCAAAGGGATATAAACTTGATTATTTTTCAAAAAAAGGGGAGATTGTTGTTTTCTTTTTCACAATAAAAATATTACTATTGGTATATGTGCAAAATGTGATTTAGCTGAGACACTCTTGAAAAAGGAACTCACCTGATTTAATGTTTCAAAGCTTTTAATGTTATTTTTATCCTTCAGATTTTTACTATTTAGAGGGCAGCTAACATCATTTGTAGAGCTTCGCCTTTTTCAAGGCAGTTTGGGATTGTAGCTAACAATAAAGTTCCCTCATTTATTTTCATGTCCACAATGGAGAAGTTAGTAAAAATAAAAATAAGGTAGTGATGGCACTGAATATGGAGCATCAAATATCAGCATCAGTACATAATACAATGCAACACTAATGGTAGCAAAGGGAAAATAGCAATAGAGATATTGTTTGAGAGCAGTAGCTTGAAAACCTAACTAACTGGCACCCTGTCTGGGGATTTAAAAGCACTTAGTGGCAAGACCCCTCTGCCAGCAAGTCATCACAATGGACAATGGCTAGCCATAGAGTAAACAAAACTACCTGGTCTAAAAGTGGTACCAATTAGTGGTAGTAATTAATAGTAGTTCAGGATGTGTACTGACAGCAGAACACTTTTGAATATCAACAGAGACACAATTTACTTGGCTTCAAAAATGTATAAAAAGTCTGTTATCCATCAAGAATCACAAGCTCCAGGCAGAGCTACTAAACACAAAGCACTTATGCGATAGAGTTGTTTGGAACACAGGGGACACAGCACTGACACCATGTCGCTGCACATGAGGAACAGGAATCAATTTGTAACGAAAAATAAGGTTATCAAAGCAATAATAAAAACCTGAATAATATGTTTTGAAAGATCCTGGACTCACAGTTATGTGGACAAGATTATGGTATCTATCTAGAGAAAGGTCTCAGGTGAAAGGATTTTTTATTTTCGGCTAATAAACTGCTAAAAAAACATCTTAAATAAATTCTGGGCGTTTAAAAAAATAACACACAAATAAAAGAAATCCACCAAATTCGCTCTAGTCATAAGAAAAACTGTCATCCAAAAAAACTGATTTTGGCAGCCTGTTAATTGGGTGTAATTTGCTTAGTTTTGACAGGAGTGTCACTAAAAGTACTTTCTATTCGTTTATATACTTCAGAATAGGGCAGACGCTGTGTAAAACATGAATGTAAATGGAAGCAGCTCACTTTTCTACGCATTGGCAGTCAGTTTTGTATTCTTGAAGGCTTAACTGCACAAACAACAGCAAAATAAAATGCATATTCACATGCAAGGAATTTTACTCTCCTTTCCTGTCCTGTTGACCAGTTACAGAGTTGAAATTAAAAAGCCAAAAGGCTTCGTCTAGTTGATCATTATAAGCATAGTTCTGAACTAGTGCAATGCGATGAAATCATATATATATATATATATATATATATATATATATATATATATATATATATATATATATATATATATATATAGCCAATCCAGACTCCAGCCTCATCCAAATAGAAGGAAGAAGATATAATTTTTCCCATAACAGTTGGTGCCCAACGAGCCTTTCAGCAGGTGAAACCGAGTGGACAGGGGCTGTTTCTTTCTCTCCAACATCCAAGTTTTGGACAGAGAAGGACCTTTATGGTTGATTGTTTTTTAATGCTCTCTGAGTCTGTCTACTTTGAGAAGGAGAGAAAAAAAAGACTGAGGCATATGTGGGATAAGCGTGGGTTTATTCCTTTTGCCCAAAAAGAAAAGAGTGAGGCGTACATGGGACATGTATTACAGTACATTCTGCTATTTCGACTGTTAACTTTGTTTTCTCTCAGTGTTTTTCTCTCCATAGAAGATATACCTGGTCTGGTATCCTGCTTGGCTGGAATGCCCTGTTGGATGGGTGGCATCGACTGGGATGATGCTCCCAGTGGCTGAACATCCACTGTGTCCTGTTATCAACTTTTTACTTTCTGTAACATAGAAAGTTCTCTTATATCAGATCTTCTGTTCCTTCTATGTCTCTGCTCTGTCTTCTCAAACCCCCAGACGGTCGTTGCAGATGGCCGCTCCTACTGAGCCTGGTTCTGTTGGAGGTTTCTTTCTGTTAAAGGGGAGTTTTTCCTCTCCACCGTCACTACATGCTTGCTCAGTATGAGGGATTGCTGAAGGATTGCTGTGGTTGGAAAGTCTGCCCAACCTCACGCCAATGACTGACGCAATCTGCTAGGATTCCTTAAATAGGAAACTTTTTAACTGATTGGAATGTTGTATAAATGTATTGAAATTACTTCTTGTTAAGTGCCTTGAGATGACATCTGTTGTGAATTGGTGCTATATAAATAAACTGAATTGAATTGAATGCATGGGTTTATTATTTTTTCCTGAAAAGAAAAGAATGAGGCTTACATTGGGGTTTATTCCTTTTGCCTGAAAATAAAAGAGTGAGGCATATGTTGACTACGCGCAGGTTTTTGTTCCTTTTTGCCTGGAAGGAATTGGAGAGTCTTCTCAGGGTAGCTGTGCGTTCAGCCAGACCATTGGGGCTCTGAAGCTATAACATTTCACCAAGTTGATTATCAGCTGGGGGAAGGATTGGTCGGCTTTATTATGATCAGTAATAGGGTTTTTCTTCTCTTAAAGGGAGGAATAATCCATCTTAAAATTCTGTGGAAAGAGAAAAAAAACAGACTGTTTGGCACCAAATTAAATTAACCACTACAGCTAAAGGCAAATGGCAATGAAGACAGAAATTAATAACAAACTTTCCAAATTAGTTACCAGGGTCAGAGTCCTTGGGAATTCTGTGTTCCCCATCTCATCAATTAGATAACAGCCATCCGCTTCTTACCCATGGGCCGCAGCTTGGGTAACTGTTGAAGTTTTTTGGAACAGATTCCATTCAGCAACAACCTGAGTGAATGGAGAACGATTGAGTTTTGGAAATAAATTATGCTGATGAATAAAATACACCCTGGGAGTGTTTTCAAGGATTGTTCTGAACTAATTTAGAAGTAATTAGGTAAAATAAAGATAGAGCTTCGGAGTTGTCTCATGAACTAAAAGCCGGTTCTGAAAACAAGTTTGAAAAGCAGATTCTGAATAAACTGGGGATTTCAGTAAAACATTGTTTTTAAAAAGCGTGTTTTTAAAGAAAGAAGTACTGGAAAAATTGTAATATGGCTATGATGTCTCAAGGGATCCAGCAGCAGAACTGGGATCCCACAATGATTATTTGGAACTTTACAAGTTACGTTCATAACCTTTGACCTTGATCCTTTTTTCCCCAGGTACAGAAGAAGCAGATGAAGCCAATTTAACAATTGAGATTTACTTTATTGTTTACTAACTTTTATCTCCACAGCTCTACTCAAACAGCGATCACTTTAGGAAAGTTTTCACACTTGCTAATAGCCTTAGACCGGGGAACAATATTTCCAAGAATTAGAGGGGATTGGATTGCTAATAACCAATTGGGAGATAATTGGGAGATAATTGGATAATTTCAATTTTGGGTTCAATTGTAGAAGAGTTTATAGTATAATGGCATTATACTAGAAAGAGAGGAGAATAGGGATTGATTTCCTCTTGCGTAAGAAGTTAATGAAACATGGCTCATTAACTTACGTGGTGGAGTTGGTTTAGGATTGCTTGATGCAACAGCTGCGTAAAGGTAATCTGAACCAAACTCACACATCCGCTAATTCTATCTAACCTAATCACTTGCTTATAATCAACTAACTAATCCTTTGAATTAGATCACATATGTTTGGACTAGCATGCTCTAACAATTAATAACTCAGCAGGAGATCACATCAGTGGCCCTCCTGATTGGTGATCCTTCCCCTCCGAGGGGACGCAGAGGCTGAGGAAGACCAGAGGAAGACCAGATGAATGAAGTGGTGAACAAAAGAAACACTACAAATGGGGTAGCAAAGACTCCTTGGTGTGGGTTTTTTAGTTCTGACAAACAAGTTATGTCTCAACAAGGTAATCTAAATGCACAATCCCTGGTTACATTGAGCTAATTCCTTGGCCAGCATGATTAATGTCTGATTATAAATTGATGGTTTGATGTCTGATTATAAATTGATTGTTTGATCATTGTCTTTCTTTTGTCAGCCCTCTTCACACCGATTAAAAATTGTATCAACATCTTGACATATTTCTGTATGTTTTGGGCATTACTGTAGTGAAAGACAAAGAGGGGACTGTTACAGAAACATTTCAATGTTATGTCAATTAATTGATTAAGTAATTATTAGTAAAGGCTTTTGGGGAATATGGCATAGTTATTAGTCAGGGAAGAGGTCTTTCACCTACTCTGATCTAATTGCGTAACTCCTCAGCTGTGAGGAGAGTTTTGGTTACCCTTACAATGAAGACATAATATTAGGAGACGGAAGGCAGAAGCTGCTTGCAGAGAAGACACACA
Organism: Valencia hispanica; assembly: GCA_963556495.2. Classification (NCBI taxonomy): domain Eukaryota; kingdom Metazoa; phylum Chordata; class Actinopteri; order Cyprinodontiformes; family Valenciidae; genus Valencia; species Valencia hispanica. Next base: position 24,466,224 of record OY747705.1, on the reverse strand, counting down.
TGATCAAGGGTGCGAGAGAGTTCGAGCGTTGGCCCAGATGGGCTCATGTGCCGTAGTAAAATATAAGACAAGCCAATCCAGACTCTAGCCTCATCCATATGGAAGGAAGAAGATATGTACACAATAAACACAAATTCAAGCAGGTATTAAGCTTCAGATATCGAACATGACCCAAACTAAAAAATCTGTTTTAAATTAATTCAAACATGAAGATTTTTTGTATTAGAGAGAAAGACAAAAAAAACCTTTAAAGTGAGTGTACCCCACAGATTTCACATGAAATGTTTGGCTTTTAAGATTTGCATGTAATACATTTTACTTGGTTTACATGATTGAGCTGCCCTGTTTTAGGCTCTCAGTCAGCTGTCACTAGGACCTTGACTAATGAGATGCGAAGTGTGTTTTTTCAGCCTTTATTTAAACCTACATGTCTCTGGAGCCAGGGAGCTTTAGGGTGTCAGTGTCTGATGGCTGGCCTGTCTCACTGTTGTTACTGGATGAACAACCACCACACTAGCCTTTACTACCTCTGCAGATCTCTATCGAGCTTTTTGTACTGTGAAGCATCACTGTTTAAAACATGACCATGGAGCTTACTGATAGCCATAGGCCGTAAAACTGTCTGATAGTCATTCACTGAGTAATTCATTCACAAACAAGCATCTTTTATTCAAAACAACTCTCACACCAAGGTTACAGATTAACATGTAAAGTGCTATACAAGTTTGGGCCATTTACCATGGGAACATACTCCAAAACTCCTGTACTGTAGAACAGGGAACAAAAACCCTTTCCAGTGTTTATCTTCTAACATTGTTGTATTTACTTTCCCAGTAAGAAACACTTGATTCACTTATAGTCTGTGAGAATGAAATAGTTTTGCCAATTTAAACACATATATATCTTATATAACTCGGCCAGTAATGAATCAAAGTAATTCAACGTGATACAGAAAAAGGAAAGTTCAGGTTAAAAATGGCATCTACTTTTTAAGTAAAAGTATTTTTAAATGTTTTGTGATTAATCTGTTATTTTTAAACAATGTAAATAATTTCCTATATGTGAGACATACACATTATTAAGCCTTCAGTTAACCAAACAATAGAATTAATGTGAGTTTTAGAAATTTATGTGATCATAAATTTTGTACCAGTAGTTTAAATCGAATAAAATAACTCTGCTTTTTTTAGTTTGATACTTTGATTTTTTTTAAAATAGCTTCTCTCTTTAATAAGAATTTGATTTAAAAAAATGCATTATGCATGAAAGTTCAAAATTATTGATGTTTTTCTTTAGATTTAAATTTTTACATGGCACATGTCCATATGGGTTTGCACATGTTTACTATAATGTTAGACATGTGAACTGCATTCATTTTCAGCTTACATCATAATTAGTAATAAAGTTATATGTTTTACTTTTTGTTCAATTGCTATGTCTTTTACAAAGGCTCAGGATTCTTCATTGCTAACCCAGAAAGGATTTCCTGAATGGTAGATGCCACATTCGGATTTTTCTTGTGCTAATTAAATCATTTATCTACATATAATTATATTGTTTTTCTCTTGAACCTAACCTAAAGGTGTCATGATTAGCAAGGAAGGAGGACCCAAATTCAGTGAATTGTGGATGATGAAAAAATAAAAAGTTTAATTAAATACTAGTGATGTTACTTGTGACACGCAAGATTCGAAGCTTGTATCACAAACATGAACCACTGTGTCGGAGCTTGATTCGTTTGCTGATGGTCACGTGACCAATGACATTCATAGCTTCATTTCACATACCCACCCACGTGACTGCTTCAGACATTGGTTCAAATCTTTAAAGCATCCCAAAAAGGATTGCGCTGTTGTTGGTGTTTATGGTGTTGAGATACTTAGAGTTGCATATCAGTGATGGAACCTGTTGCAAAGAGAGGGCGTTCTGAGATGTGGGAATTTTACAGTTTAATTTCTCCAAACAAGGTTGTCAAATGTATATGGTCTACTGAAGTACCTTTATTGTAAGTAGTAGAATAGTTAGCTTCGTACCATACATGGATAAGAGCCTTTTAGACTATTTGTTCATTTGTCATTCCTTATAATTAAAACTGTTAGGTTAAAAAGTGGTTGACCTACAAAGAATCACACACAAGGGTCGGAGAGAATATGGAGTCAATAAGCTCTGCAGAGGTGGATGTGGATAATCAGTTCTGCAGAGGGAGACCAGGAAAATACTATAAGGAATGAGCCAACCGTGTCTGTCTGTTCTCAGCCTCCCAGTGTCATAGTCTCTGGTCTCCAAGAGCATCCCCTCTGCAGTCTCTCTTTATTTAGTCACACTTCATTAACATATTAAAAGAACAGGATGTCATGCAAATGAGCATGTGACTGAAACCAAAATGACATTTAAAAAGTACATTAGAAAGACACCCTAAGAAAATAATAATACAACATTATTATTTTACCTAACAAAAACAAATTCTAGTTTTGTATTATATTTTTACTGTCCTTTTGATGAATAGAAATGTAATTTAGATAAAACAATTTTTGGATAAGGTTTTCAGTTTGGCTTTGCACGTTCTATTTGCAAGAAATAGTGGACTTTGATATGTTCTATCCTTTTTTCATGTGAAAGTTGTTTTGTCATTGCATTAATCTATTTTTGTAAAAGCATGCATAAAGTGAGCAACATTTATTAGGAAGGGGGTAGGGATAAATAATGATATACTTCTGCCTACAAACATAATTCAATGGAAATGTGAAAAGTATAATAATTTGAATATCTACCTAATGTTAATGTGTGAAATAGAATAATAATCACATCCTCATCCCATAAAAAACCAATCCTTAAAAAAAACTGTGTTATGTTTTGCAGGTGAAGTGTGTTATTTGTAACCAGCAAATGGCTTACAATAACAATATGCCATAGATGTTGAGGCACTACTTTATTCATTTCCTCCATGATAAATGAACTCAAGTATTCACACCAAGAATATTGATTTTATTGTATTTAATTTCATTTGTAAAATGCCATAAATTTTTATTACATGGTCCCGGGTAGGCTTTTTGAATGCTTTATTTATCCATAAAGTTAAAGTGCAACTAACCCCCAAATCAAATTCGTTTTTGCTGTTATATGTCTGGTCATTATTTTTGGTATTTTAGTAAAAATATAAATTTTCTACCAAAAACCATCAGTGGAGTGCCATATTTTACACAGGTAAGTAGGCTGTCTATTTCTTAAAGGCCGGTTTATACTTCTGCGTCGTGTCCCTCGCGTAGGGTACGCCGTAACCGCCGTAACTGCCGTAACCGCCGTAGCCTCTGCGCAGAGGCTTGATGTGCACCTCCTCGGACCTGACGTGCAGCCCGACGACACGACGCAGAGACGCGGAAGTACTCCCATGTGATTGGTCAGTGAGATTACGTACGCACGTACCATCTTCTACGTCTCCGTCTTCTCATTTGCTTGCATTGCAAAGTGTTCAAAAGAAGGATAATTTGCTCATCTGCTTCCACTATTTCGTTGAGACACTGCACCAAGTCGGCCGCCATCGTTGTTCTAAAACAGGAAAAACTTGCCGGAATTGAAGCAAACATAAGCAAACCATCAGAAAAACTCCGCCCCGTGGAGTTTGACGACCGATACCACCCTACTGCCACCTGCAGGTCTGGAAATGAAACAGCAACACGACGCTTTCAGCCCTACGCACAAGTATAAACACAGCAGTGGGTACGGCGGGTACGGCGTAACCTACGCGACTGACGCGACGCAGAAGTATAAACCAAGCTTTAGGGTGCTTTCACACCTCTAGCATTTGGTTCGATTAAAACGAACTCAAGTACGGTTCGTTTGCTAGTACGGTTAGTTTGAGCTGGTGTGAATGCGGACCAGTGAGATTTGGTCCGGACTAATGAACCGGACCAAGACCCACATTTTGAGGTGGTGTGCCATAGATGTTGAGGCACTATGGTCTACTGAAGTACCTTTATTGTAAGTAGTAGAATATTTAGCTTCATACCATACATGGTGTGAAGCTAAATACAATGTATGGTATTTACCTTCATACAGCTTTAGCATTATCAAGAAGTTCGGTCCAACTTCCTGATAAAAGCCCTTTTTGTTTTATGTAGGCATCCATAGTGCGCTGCGCTTTGCACTGTTGGAGGCACCGTTTCTGTGTTGTAACTTGTTAGCATTAGCGCCAACAATGAATTGTGGTCAAACGTGAAGTCGGGAGAAAGTTCAGTGCTTCATCGAGATTTGATCAATGAACGATGTATATGTAATATATTACGACCACCACAACAAGAAGACAAGTGCAATCCATCTGGGTATGCAGAGCTACGTCTGTTTATGTCAGGGAGTTTCACGGCATCTGCTGCTGGACCAATACAGAATGACAGACATCACGCATCCGTTTTCTGTTTGTCTTTTTCTTGGACTTTCTGGCTGCAATTCTTGCTACAGCGCCACCACATGCAAGGGGGATATACAACATGTAAAAGTTTAGTTCGTTTGTCAAAAGTGCAATGTGAACACAAACCGCACCAGCTCAAAGTTGCAACAATGTTGCAAAATTGGTCCCCAATCACACAGAGTCCAGCCGACTAATAGGTGTGAAAGCACCCTAAGTCTTTGGCTCTTGGATTGGTGTGGATTCGTTAGGCGTTTAAGAACTGAGTTCTGTAAGGAAGTGACATCAGAAAACACACGCCACAGCCAGCTTAATAACGACCGGTGACCACTCAGAGGTAAACAAAGAAATCTCTCTTCTTGTAAACAGCCATTCTCGATGACTTTGCCCAACAAGTCGCAGATCAGAGATGAGCTTCTCATATATGTGGGACTGCGTGTTTTTCGCACATGCCAACTAGGTCAGGGTTGCGCCACTGGCAGAGGGGAGGAGGGGGTCGTAAATGATGCTTCGGGTATGTGTTGACAGGTATAAGGTTTGGTGGGAAATAAACTGTATAACCTTAACCGTGTTAGTGTAGAAGGACCCTAAAACAAGCCCAGTCTTGGCCACACCTCCGTAGGGAGTTGGAGTTGGAATAGCAAGGAAGTGTTGACGCTGCCCAGCCCCCAGCGCATCTCACAATCCACCAGGCAATGCCTCCTTTTGCTGCATTTTTCACACCGGAAATGTAGGGGGAGAAAGACTCTGGAAGGAGGGTGGGTTGCTCTTTAAAGCTGAAGTAGGTAACTCAGAGAGGAGAGCAGACTTTGCTTGAAAATGTAAACCCAAATAAGCTTCACATCACTCCCCCTCCCTCTCCGATGCACTCAAGCCCCGCTACTGGCGTAACAACTGCCAAAGAAAATCAGCTGACGCGACTTAGAGAACAAGCTTTCGTGAATATTTCCTAACAGTAAACCACATATGACAACATTAGGTGTGAGTGCACAGATGATCGCACGCGCTGCGGAGGTTTACTGTAATACCACCACCAAAAAACAACAAAAACAAAACAAATATTAATCAAGCAAGGGTAATTACCTGTCAAGCAAAAACATTGCCAACTCGGAATCGGTTTTAATCGCTTTCAGGTCCCATAGCTCCCTCCACCTCTCAAAGGCTACGCCAATATTTACCCTCGTTTTATCTCGGGCTCGGTCAACTTCTTTTTTGTTATCTAAGCCGTATATGCTGTTGTTGGCAGCAGCGGTACGGGCAGCCAGTTGCGTAACGGAGCGAGGGGCGGGTCGCGGTGTGTGTGTGAGGAGTGATAGACAGATGTCAGACACTCCTTCAGACGCTGCTCTGGCTCTGATTGGGTGTTTTCTACCAGGCGCGGTGGATTCTTGCAAATCGCAGTAGGGGCTGTAGGGGTGACCAATTGAGCTGCTTTTTTTTTTTTTTTTACCAGATTACAAATCTCATTTCCTACTTTCAGGACATATGGACAGTTAAAGGAAATATCACAAAAAGTTACTTTTATTCAAGTTACCTACTGCAGCTTTAAATCCATCATTCATCTTCAACAGAGTGCAATTGACTGCAAAAACATTAGTAATACAATGCCTTCACTAGCAGATGTCCTCATAGAGTTCTGAAGCTTCGAGCAAAAAAACTTTTTTCAGTACAATTGGATTGAAAGATTCATTGGTTCAAAAGGCTTCACATCATCATCACTACTAAATACACAGGAAAAAACGTACACAGAAATACTTGTATGCCACAGGGAAAAAGATGGAGGATCCAGCGAGGTGTGACTGAAGGCAAACTGCTTAAATACTGAGGAGGGAGTAAGAAATTACAGACCAGACCAGAACGAGAAAAAGCAATCGGAGGTAAATGGATACATCTGGGAGAGGGAAAGCAGGGAGCAATTAGAGCATGTGAAACAACTGGGAAGAGGGAGCAAGCTGGCATGCTAAGGAAAGGGAAGGAAATATCAACAAAGTAGAGACACATGAAGGAACAGACAGAAAGAAACATAAGAAAATACAAGCATAAACACAAAAGGGAAGAAGGAACAATAATACAGAATAAATCAATTAAAATGGAAAAAAACACAACCACCAAAATACTTAAACCATAAGGAACTAACCAAACACAAACCAAACAACTCTGAACTGTGACAAAAGGTCCTAAACATAACTACAGTGAAACTAGTGATGCAATTTACTTGTACTCAAACTTTGTATCCCCTTTGGAACTAGAAAAACCTTCTGGAGTCGGAATTCCAACGTGGAAACTCAAATGTTTCTCATCAATCCTGGCATCAAAATCTGAGTTTTTGCTTCTGCTGTAATAAACCTTTTCCTTGCACCTCAAACAGTTTTCATTGCATTGAGTCTATTCCACACATTTTATTTGCTGCTTTGGTCTCCCAAATGGTGTGCATCAAAAATGTATGCCCTACTCCTTTCAGGTGGAGGCAAGATTGATTGTTTTTGTTGTTGTTTTGGGCACATCCAAATTTTTGTGAAGCTTTCACATATAAAGGAGGGGCAGTAACGTCAGCGAGCACTGTCTTTTTTTTCAAGCCTTTGTAAGATTTAACACATCAAATTATTTCATATGTTACATACATGTAGTTTAGGTTGTATATGATGAATATGTTCTCCTTGTACATACGTGGGTTCTCTCCGGGTATTCCTGTCTCCCACAGTCCAAAAACATGACTGTTAGGTTAATTGGTCTTTCTAAATTGCCCTTAGGTATGATAATGTGTGTGCATTGTTGTTTGTCTCTGTGTTGCCCAGCGATGGACTGGTGACCAGTCCAGGGTGTACCCTGCCTCTTGCTCGATGACTGCTGGAGATAAGCACCTGCAACCCTACATAGGCAGCATAGATAATGAATGGTTGATGAATATGTTTACCTTGTAAAAATTATTTCAGTGCTGCTACTTAAATAGAGGCAGATTTTCTCTGTAGTGACATTTAATGTTTGATGCTAGAAGTCATTTCAGTTTCAACTCAATTTATTTGTACTGTATAGAGATGATTCAAAACAAATGTTATGATGGCACTTTACAACAGATACATATTAGTTGCTAAATTGGTCACCGACCACAACAAATGGTAAGACCATATGCTTCTCCTGCTTGCACGGAACAAGATCTAAGTTCTATGTCTTGAAGCAGCAGCAGGTTTATAAAATAACATCAACAGGATATTGTACTTATCTAAGCACTGTTAAGTTAAAAATTAGTCAGTCAGGCTTGTCAACATCATGTACAAGATTTAAGCTTTAATTTTCAACACAATTGTCCAGGTCAAAGGAAAAAGCTCCTTAGACAGAGTCAGCACATGAGCTTTATACTTAAGGACAGATGCACAGGATAAACAATTGGGAGACAGACTGTTTTCTTTTCAGGTGCAAAGTCACATCTCTAGGACATAACCTTCAGTGTACAGACTTAGTCAGGTTTATTCTACAAAAGTCCCTAAAAATAAAGAATTCAAGACATAACATGACATAAGGTTAATAATGTAATAAGACATTAGCCTGTATTAAAAGAAAATCCAACCACAAACTAATTTTTCCAGGCATAGAACTTTGCCAGGAAACTTTGTTTTGCTACCCTCTGAATATTTGATTGAGCTCCAGGGTAAAACAAATCTATGTCTATCTAAGTTCTTCTGGAAAGGAACCTACTGAAGGTAAGCTGCTGACTGCCGATGAAAATACCATAGAGCCACACTTGAACTATTGTATCAAAACATCTCAACACTGTAATTGCTAAAAGTTTGTTTCTGTAAATGTATTGAGTTTTGTCAGTATAGCACATTTTCCAATAATCTAATGTGAAACAAAGTCCTGAAATATAACAAGTCAGCAGGGGACTTAGAAGAGAAGCTCAGAACTTGGAGGCTGGTGGTTGGTGTCTACTTGGGGTTGCTAAAACATATAGAGCTATGTAGAAAAATCTCTCATCTAACATCCAGAAACTTCTAAAAATAACCAACACCACTGCCTGGAAAAGAATGCATATAGGCTTTTCTTTTGGGTGGTCCTTAAATGTCTTCATGTTTAGTTAAATAATCATTGTGTAAAATAAACTTGAACACACAAACAAAAACAAGATGACTTCTCGGAAAAAAAAACATCTCTTAAATTACAGTCTGGGTATTAAATTAATTTTGTTTATAAGTATAAACGGTCTCCTTAATGTGATTCTGTTAACAGATTTTAGCCCCAACAAAGATGTCTAATACCAGGGCTTTGCACATACATATAAACACACATGCACACACACGCACACACACACAGGGTTTTTTCCCAGACATCAGACAGGCGGTTCTGAGGGGGAAAAAAGGGCATGGTTGTTTACATAAGACAGCTTAGAGTTATTTTTAATGTATTTTGGTGAAGAAGGGACTTGAAAACTATTTAGAGTTTGAGGCTCTTTTCATAAAGAAAATAAATAAAGGCATACAGATCTTGACATTCCAGAGTGATTGTGGGAGAAAAGTGACGTTGACGTGACAAAGATAAGAGCCTCTTATCAGGCGTTTGGATATGGAACTGGGTTTTATCACAAGTTAAAGTGAAAACTGGAATACTATAAAATTTCCCAGTCATGGCAACTTCCAAGCTGAAAAGTGCTTAGAAACAGGATGCAGTCTGTTAAAACTTTTTTTTTTTTTTTACACGTGTCCTGTTTGGCAGTGTGGAGCTCAGAATTGGTGTCTGAGTACCAAGTAGAAGCCCAACAGATTTACTTTCACAAGCGGAGCAGTACAGCTTTTGCTATAGTACTCCACTTGATATATGTGTGAATAATCTTTATTATGAATTGCTGGGTTTTTTATTTCCTGATGTTATGGACACGAAGACGGAAAATTAAGGGGAAGAAAGAAAGAAGATGAAGAAGAGAGGTAGGAAACAAAATGTCATGAGAGAGGGTGAGTTGAAAATACAAGAGAGGAAGGGGAACAAAGAAAACACAGGAAAACATTGAAGTCTTCCTCCATACCCACAGGACGGCAGAGAGAGGGGAAAAAACAAAACAAAACAAAACACGAAAAAGGAACATTGACTAAACAAACCTAACATCGTGAACAAAGAACTACACAACCACATCACACAAGAATGGATATAAAAATATAACAACAATGTCACAGAAAAACTCATGGTACCGATTAATCAAGCTCTAGTAATGATAACCTCAGCCCAAGAATATATCTGTAAAGACCAGAGACCCCACATCAATGTGTGTGTGTTAGCATGCTGGTGCTTCAGTTTCTCCATAAGAGTGTTCGATAGCTGGTGTGAGCAGGCATCAATCCGTCTCCCAGGAATCGATGCAGACATGAAAGAGATCGGAGCCAAGAAGTCCAAAGGACCCCCAGAGCCCCAGGCGGACCCGGGCGGGGCCGACCGCATCCCCCAAGAGAGGAGCAAAGGAGAACCCCAGGGGAACGTCCAGCGGCTACTATGCAGGGGCCCGGGGGCAGCAGTGACAATCCTGGCACCCTTAAAAGAGGTGCCACAACCAACCAAAGGAAGACCTGGGAGATCGGCCCAGCGCATCGGCCGACCGACACCGGCGGGGAGTGACGGAAGGGAAATAGGCCCCCCATTAAATGTAAAGCCTGAGGTGCGCCAGGCGAGGGGGCAGCCCAAGACCCAACCTGACAGGCAGACAAAGACATACAGACAGTCATACGTTCCCTCCCTCTTTAACACATACATTCTCACTAACTCACCAAGACACCCAAGAAATGACGCTGTACCCTCACTCACACACCCCATACACACTTCAAGCTGCCAGGTCCAGGTACCGATGCCCCAGTAGAGCCACCAGCCCCCTGACCTGGGAGATGGACCCCCTACCTTCTAGGGCAGAGGCAAGCAAACCGCCAAGGGCCCCACAGTGGCGAGGCAGCAAGACAGCACAGGACCCGACCAGACCACCTGTTCCTCCTCCGGACCCCAACCCCTGATGGCCGGTAGCGAACAGGGGTGTAAGAAGACCCCTAGCCTCTATCCTCCCGCTCGAGTATGGTGTTGATGCGTGTTGTAATAATGTGCATTTAAAACAGAGGGGTGGGATGTGGGGAAGGCAGCCACACATCCCCCAACCACCACCCCGAGCCCTCAGTGTCTATATGTGGTTTAACAGTGGGCACCGGCACCAGAGGTGAAGCTGATTGAATCGCTCTCCCTCTGGATGCCGAAAAGTGTGCCCACCCCAAAGTCCCTACATGTGTGTCGCATGAAAATGTTATAAGTGGGAGTGTCTAAGTTGTATATTAAAATTGGGACGCAGGACGCCACGGGACAGTGATGTGCCCATGCCCCAAGACCCTATATGAGTGGTAAAGTGATGGAGCGGGTGGACAGAGGGGTTCGGGGATGGGGAGGGAAGGACTGGGAGACAAAATGTCTTCCCAGGGAGCCAGCTCCCCCACTGACCCCAATAGGCACCGCTGTTCACTGGTATCCACCAGGGGAGGGAGGCCATGGCACGTTCAACCCAGGGCCCACGGCCACAGCACCACCAAGCCCCACGGACTCCAAGGCAGTCCCTCCAGCCCCATCCCAGAAGGAGAACTAACCCCACCCTGACATTCGCTCTACTATCAGAACACAAAAGACACTAGACACCCAGGTTGAGTTCGCCCCCCCACCCCAGACCCTACCCAGGCGCAGCACGGCCACCAGGCCAGTAACCCATGTCCGTCAGGATGCAGTCTGTTAAAACTCCTCACATTTCCAAATCTTACCTCCCCAAATTGTTTTATTTACACCTACAGAAAATGCAAACGTCCATGTTGAAGCTTTTCATCCCCAACAAAATTGACCTCTTTACTACGGTTATGTGTTAAAAATCTGTCTCTTCCAGGTTCTATCTTAGCTTTCTTTTGCTGCTACTTTGCGATGAATCCTGATAAAGGCTTTATCTCAAAGAAGCAGCACGACCATCCCTGCACCCACTGCCTGCAGTTTTTGTGACAAGCAGTCACCTTGTGTCCTAAAAGATTTCAGACAGCTGCTGATAGCCCAGCAGCAGCACCTTGGCCCTACAGATAAAACCATCAGACTTCACTCACGACCTCCTGTAATGATTTAACATGTTCCATTTAACAGAGTATGTGATGGTACTGAAGATTCAGATAACAATCCTCTAAGTTACTTCGTTGTAGTAATTTATTTTTGGTTCTGTATACTGTAGTTCCAGTTAAATAAATGCTAATGAACACAAGGAAACAAAGATGTGGTAATCTTTGGCTCTGAACCAATCAATCTTAACCAATGTAAACCTATGAAGGTAAATTGACAGAAATAATGTTAAACAAAACTCAAATATTAATAATAATGATGATGAAAAATAAAGAAACATTAACAAAATCAAAGCAAATAATAATGTTAGTTCTTTTTAAAGCAGCATCTATCCTGACTAGAGGACTGTAAACATCCAAACAAAATGAATAATAATCACTGTTTTAAAACTCTGGCCACATAACTCCTTAATGTGACATGGGATGATACTTGCAGTAATTTAAAAATGATAATAAAATCAATCATGCAGCTTGCAAATAGCCAGTGGTCAAGTTGGGCTATGGGATTAATATTTTATAGTTTTTATGAGTTTATATAGATTTCTTAGAGAGGGCTGTAAAGATTGCTGTACAGCACTCTTGACAATTGTGTGAATTAGATTTTAAAGCGGGACTATGAGAGAAATGCTATTTGACTGGTAAAAAGTAAATATTCCCAAAAGATTAATGTCTGTGTTGTCTGTTTTCATTTGGCAACATTTTAAGCAAATTGATTTTTTATGAATCCCAACATTAAATTTGTTTTTACAGACAGACAGACAGACAGACAGACAGACAGACAGACAGACAGACAGACAGACGAAACCTGACATTTATAAAATCATATAAAAAGACTCACACTGTAACCTTTGTAGGTTTGTCAGGATAATCAAATGTATTCCCATTTGCTAAGCTCAACATCATTATTTAGAAAGAGAGATTTCTTTCCAAACTTTCTTAAAATTTGGACATTTTGGCTTATTACTCCTGACAGAACTGCTATAACGGAGTCAGGTTTGTAGGCCTTCTTGCTCACACACCTTTTCTGCCATGCTCACAGGTTTTCTAGTGTTTTCAAGTTTTCTGTGACTGGGATCAGGGTTTTGTGATAAAGACTCCAAAATATTGACTTTGTTTTCTTAGAGCCAAATTTCAACTAATGTCTTAAGCTATTTATGCAATTATGTTCTTTTCTCATGATGCTATTTAATTTACCAGCTGCTACCACAGTAAGACACCCCCACAACATTAGGGCCGAAATTCTTTTACTCAGTTTGATCAAACCTTAGGATATGTCTCCAAAAGTTAGGGTATTTGTCCCAGAGTAGATGTGCATACTTGAATTTGTTTTTTAGTGATGACTTGTTCCTTGAGCCTTTTTTTCTTTTTGTTCCTTCTGCAGCACTTAATGATATGCTGAGGAGGTAATGCATTCATTCTATTCAGGTGTGCTGGTGCAGGGATACATCTAAAACATGAAGGACCGTAGGTCTGTGTTGTCCAAATTGGTCCGTCAACCCCTTAAAAAGTGCATTTGAGATGTTTCCATTTGTGTGTTTTTATGATGGATGATCCACCACCAAACATTTTTAAATGCTGTGGGTAAAATGCTGGAGAAGGGTGAGGGTCGAGGCCTTTTTCTTTCATTGCCACAGTTCCCGCTCTGTTCCCACTGCACTTTGCATTCTTACACATCTAACTCACCAATGGCGTCTGCATCAGTATGCCCTGCCTCCCAATCCTCCTGCTCACATGCACACATGCACAGGCATTATTGGTGCAACTGTTGCTGAACTTTATTACAAGGTCAGTTTTTCCCACATCTGGTAACCTGCACATACATCTTTACTTCTAACACAGCACAAAAAGAACCCAGAAGATCTGTGTCCAGCCACATAATACATACAAGGCCTTTGGGGTGTTTTTATATGGTTATAAATTGGCTGTCAGAATGTCTGTACATCTCTTGCTGCTCAGGGTTAGGTCAACAGCTCTGAGGGTCAGTCATTAATCCACACCAGCCTGATTTAGGTGGGCTAAGCTCCCTGTGCCCTTCAAACTGTGACACCACAAGGAAGAGCAGATAAATCTTTCTGCTCTTACTCTTCTGCTCTTTTTTGCCTCTCAACACCCTTTCTCATTTTCCATCAATATTAGTAATAAGTGATGTGAACCAGCACCATCATCTATAACAATCTCTTTTTAATCCAGCACAAACAAAGAATAGAAAATCAGAAAAACACAGTTGATGGACAAGCTCAAAAAAAGAGTATTTGTTAGGAAGAAAAAAATTAAAGTAAATAAACCTTGTTTTTTTCCCGAACATTCCATATATGGATTGCTGCATGCTTTTAGCTTTATTTTCTTAGGCCACACACGTAATCAGAACCCCAATCATGATTGTTGGAAGGTTGCTATTATGCTTTTCTGATGATTTTATTGTGCAGCTGCTGTCATTTCAGGTCAAATTCTGTCAGAGTTTGGACTTACAATTCTTTTTCATGGTAAAAAGCATGACTAAAAGGTCTAATGTGTTATTCAAAACCAGATTGTTCCAATAACATGGAGCAGGACAGATGTGGAAATGTTGATTTCTTTAAAAAGACTTGCTGTTTATGTTTAGACTGAGAGAAACCTCTTGACTGCAAACAGTGGCAATACAGTCAGAGTATTTTGAAATGACGACAGGGGAAGTTGGAAGGGATTTACAGAGGCTCAAAAAAGTATTTGGCAGCCACCGATTGTACAAGTTGTCCCACTTAAAAAGATGGGAAGTTTGTAATTTTCATCATCGGTCCACTTTAACTGTGAGAGACGGAATGTAAAAAAAATCATATGTATGATTTTTAAAGAATTTTTTTGTATAATAGTGCAGAAAATAAGTATTTAGCACCTACAAACAAACAAGAATTCTGTGCCTGACAGACCTGTTACTTCTTCTTTAAGAAGCTCTTTTATCCTCCACTGTATAATTGCCACCTGTTTGAACTTATCCGTATAAAAGACAAATGTCCACACCTTCAAACAGACAGACTCCAACCTCCACCATGGTCAAGTCCAGAGAGCTGCCTAAGGGCACCAGAGACAAGATTGTACACCTGCATAAAACTGGGATGAGCCAATCTTCAATAGGCAAGCTGTTTGGTGAGAAGAGATTAACTGTTGGAGCAATTATTAGAAAATAGAATAAATACAAAATCACTGACAATTTCCTTTGACGTGGGGCTCCATGCAAGATTTCACTTTGTGGGGTACACGTGATCTTGAGAAAGGTGAGGAAGCAGCCCAGAACTACATGAGGGGGGGGACTGGTCAATGACTTGAAGAGAGGTGGAACCACATTATCAAAGGTTACTATTATTAACACACTACGTCGTCATGGATTAAAATCCTGCAGCACCATGAAACATGTCCAGGCCCTTCTATAGTTTGCCAGAGACCATCCAGAAGATCCAGAAGAGGATTGGGAGAATGTCATGTGGTCAGATAAGACCAAAATAGAACCCTATGTTATAAACTCCACTCGCCGTGTTTGGGTGGGGAAGAATGCTGAGTTGCATCCTAAGAACACCATACCTACTGTGAAGCATGGGGGTGGAAACATTATCCTTTGGGGCTGCTTTTCTGCAAAGGAGACAGGACGACTGAATTGTATTAAGGAAAGGATGAATGGGGTTATGTATTGTGAGATTTTGGGCAAAAACCTCCTTCCATCAGTGAGACCATTGAAGATGAAACATGACTGGATCTTCCAGCATAACAATGATCCCAAACACCCCACCCAGGCAACGCAGGAGTGGCTACGTAACAAATATTTCAAGGTTCTGGATCGGCCTAGCCATTCTCCAGACCTCAATCCAATATATACACTGTGGATGGAGTTGAAAGTCCGTGTTGCCCAGCAACAGCTCCAAAACATCACAGCTTTAGAGAAGATCTGCGTGGAAAAATGGGCTAAAATACCAGCTACAGTGTGTGCAAACCTGGTGAAGACCTACAGGAAACATTTGACCTCTGTCATTGCCAACCAAGGTTACATTACAAAGTATTGAAGTTAACTTTTGTTATTGAACAAATACTTATTTTCTGAGCCATTATACACATAAATTCTTTAAAAAGTCATTCAATGTGATTTCCCAGATTTTTGATTTTGAACATTCTGTCTCTCACAGTTGAAGTGCACCTATGATGAAAATTATAGACCTCTCAACTTTTTAAGTGGAAGAACTTGCACCATTTGTGGCTGCCAAATACTTTTTCCTCCACCTTATTTTGCAATGGTTGCACTCTTACTGGTTTCACAATAACAGGTCATGTACCTTAAAACAAAGACATAGCTTAAGAGTGAAAAATCTGTTACCCATCTCTTTGCCATTTTATTGTTCATGTTTGTGTTTTCATCACATAGGGTCAATCTTCATGAAGAAATTATTCCATAAAAGTACAATCATGATCAGAGATTGGTTGTTATGGGTCTATCATCTCAGGGTGGGCACCATTTGTTACCTGGTGAGGAAACTGATCCACTAAGTGACTATATCACTAAAAGAGAGTTGTTTGGTTCAGAGATTAAATGTGCTCTTAAATACTACTAATATGATAAAATCAAGGTTTTGAGTGCGATTTCTTGTAGCTTATAGTTAATCGCACATTTATATTGTCATTGGCATAAGGAACTTTTGTTGTACTGACAGGTCTTCTCTGATCTTGTGGCTCCAGGGAATACTTTGCTCATTTTAGAGGAAAACTCCTTCAACATCACACTCTCCTCATTTTCTTAAGAGTGATCTTCCTGCTTACTATTAACGAATGTGTTCTGTCTCTTTTTTTTACATCTTCCTATCCCATGCAGCAGATTTCCCCAAGCATTGAGGGGATTCAAATACCTGTAATCAGGCACTTGAATAAGCAGCGTGTTATCAAGTCACACTGATTAAAAGGACTGGTGAGAACACAAACTAGCTGCCAGATTGTCATCAATGGTTGCTGTAATCAGTTCTCCTTGTTGAAATGCTCCAAGTTACTCCTTGTTGCTCATTCTATGTTCTTGCTCTACAATACATCATGTGGAAGGGACCCAAGTCCCACAAGTGTCCATCACTGGTTCTATGAGCAAAACTTTTTGCTCCCACCCTAAGATCTTAAGTAACCTCATCCAGCGTCACCTCTCAAACATCCATCCAT
Organism: Valencia hispanica; assembly: GCA_963556495.2. Lineage (NCBI taxonomy): Eukaryota > Metazoa > Chordata > Actinopteri > Cyprinodontiformes > Valenciidae > Valencia > Valencia hispanica. The sequence goes on along the minus strand of OY747705.1, from coordinate 24,449,556 downwards.
CCATCCATTATCTATACCGCATATCCTTGCAGGGTCATGGGGGAGCTGGAGCCCATCTCCAGCAGTCATCGGGCGAGAAGTAGGGTACACCCTAGTCAGGTAATCAGTCCTTTGCAGGGCAACAGAGAGACACACAGGACAAACAACCATGCACACACAGTGCTCACTCCTAAGGATAACGTAGAGAGACCAATTGACATAACAGTCATGTTGCGGAATTATGGGAGGAAGTCGGAGTACATGGACGAAACCCACACACGCACAGGGAGAACATGCAAACTCCATGCAAAAAGACCCACCCTGGGGTATTTTTGCTGCAAGGCAACAGTGTGCCACTGTGCAGCCCCAATGTGCAGGATCCCTGCACCTTAAATCAAGCTGCATTTATTCATATCTTTACAGTTTAATTAGTATTCCCATCATCCTATTTTCAACAGGCTGCTTAGTTTTGGATCTTGCACCAGAATGTACAAGAAAACCTTAAAAACATGACCTGCCATCTGACTTCACAGTTTACAGATGACTTTGTCTCTAAAAACTACATAAAAGGAAAACAACGAATGGCTGATCTCCTCCCATCCTTTCCAGTTGGCTCCAACAGAAGAGGTCAGACCTATCTCACACTATCTTACACTATAAAGTACCAAAGGGACCAAGAAATCCTTTATTTAAACAAGAAAAAAAAGCAATGACTCATCATTTTATAGAAATAACTGAAATTCCAACTTCGTAGGTTATGAATAGAAAAGATAAAAGTCTTGGAGGGGCCAGGGAAACCATGTGAGAAAAGACATGGTCAGCTCATTCATTTAAATACTCCTGCAGAATTCCAAATCTTTTGGTTATCTTAGTGATTGGTGGAATTCATTTCTATTACAAGACAATGTTTACTGTTAAAAAATTATAACAACAACAGAAACTACTAAAATGACTGATCAAAAGCTTACCTGGACATACAAGCTGAAAGGCATGGATTTAAATAGCACGAGTCTCATTTATAAAACTTCGCATAGAATCCTTACTAAAAGTTGATTTTTCCCACTCCGAAGTCGGAGACCGCACCATAAATCGTGGTGATTGGTTGTAGAGTGAAACGAGCAGACATCTCCAAACAACTGGCTTTGTAAAAGTAAGAAGAGTTGCTGGTGAAGCAGTTTATAACAGCAAAATAAACGTTCAACCAGACCTGCTTTTTCCATGTAGATCTCTTATTTCTGCTTTTTTTGCACTGATCAGCGACACTCGCTGCTGAAACAGTATGTAGCTGTCTAACTAATTCTTTAAAGGGCCAATTGCGTATGGAGACACAGAGGAGTGGGCCAAAGGATTACCACAAAAGAAAAGTATCTGGTTAAATTACCCCGAAGTTCCGATATGGAAATGTACCTTTACATGTTGAGCCTGCAACTCGAAACTTAAAGCTACATTGTGTAAGAACTTCTCCCATCTAGCGGTGAAACAACCGACTGAATATAATATTCTAGCCCCACCTCCCAGCCCCCCATTCCGAGCGCATTTTAACTCCTATGGTGGCCGTTTCAGGCCAAGGTTAACATGGCTTCCAGTACTACAATTTCGTCCAGTGTTCCTTCCAGTGATGAGATTACTTTAGAAAACTACATTGCATTTAGTTATATAGTCAGACGTCTGCCGCGTCGTGAGTAGACAATCTCCCTCTGGCATTCGTCATAGTGCAACTGAGTGTAGCAAAAGCACTAAAGGCGGAGCTACAATTTCCAGGAATGTCCCTTGTTGGCGAATGTATTTAAAAGATGGAGGCTTAACAGGGATTCAGCCATTAGCGCGACTTGCGCGTATGTATTCTGAATAGCAGATTCTACACTTACGAGAATACTTTCATTAGAAGGTGGAAGTAATTACACATGAATGAGCACATATTTTTGAAAGAACAAAGGGTTTTCCTAAGTATTAACTCAAAAAAATACACAACGTAGCTTTAACAAAATAAAAGGGTCCCGACTTCTAAAGTAAATGGAACGCACCACAATTCACTGACCGAGCAGCAGGATGGCTGACGTCAGCCATCACCTCAGAGTGAATAGCAATGGCCGATTCAAATGCAGCACTATTCGATACTCATTTATACAGTTTATCAGCAAAAAAAAAGAAGTTGATTTGTGGGTGGCATGTTTTTGCTTACATTACTTTTACTTTTATACTTTAAGTAGTTTTGAAGCCAGTAGGCCTACTTCTTATACTCGAGTAAAAAGCTTGAATGGATTCTTCAATTTTTACAGAAGTCTTTTTAAACCCTAGTATCTACTTCAGATCCCACCTCAGCTGGAGCTGGGAGGAGGAGGAGGAGGAGGAGGAGGAGGAAAGTGAGTGGAGCAATTCAGACTGAGGACTCAGTGTGCGCAAAGGGAAACAGAAAACTTCACAACAGGATTCACTGTGGATCTTTGTAGGATAATGCTGAACTATGCAACGCTTTTATGTGCACGAGTTTAAAATACGGACTTTTGACTTCACTTTTGACTTTTTGAAATCTTTTAGCGCAGATGCATGTCTTTACGCGCGTATCCAAATCTCGCCACTGCGATGTTTTGAAGAAACCAAGTAATTTAGAAAGGTAAGGTTGTTGGCCAAAAATAGAGCCTGATAGTGGGAAAAATAGCTGTAGATATATTTGTGACTTTATTATCTGAGCGCATTTCGGGGAAGTTTAGGACACTTTTAAAACTGGAACGTTGAAACTTAGAAAATTGTCGTTTTCTCCCCGACAGCGAAACAAAACAAATATAAACAGCAATAACATGGCAATGATTGTAGTCAACTTCATTTAGATGAATATGAATATACAACACGCTATAGCCTAGTGTCATTGAAAAACCCTGTTTTGAACACAGGACATTAGTTTTTGTTTACACTGATATCGTTTCATTAACGATCTAATTTAAAGTCACAAAACAAAACAAAAAATATCAAAGTCAATATGTTTTTGCTGTTTGTATCTTCTTTTCAGTGTTTTAAGGTCTGATTGATGTAGTTTACCTCTTAATATTGTCTCACATACCTAAGCTGTACTGGTGAAAATATTACATTTTTGAATCAAAAATTCACTTTTCTGTGCAACTACCGGACTAGTTTTCTTTAAATTAGATTTGTTTAAAAAAATAGGATATGCTAGAAGAAACCCTGTTTTATTAATGATTTTGACCTAAATGGCAGGTCTGTGATGGCTGCAGTGAGACTGACAGGTTAAGCAGCTCCTGTTTCCAGTGCTGTGACGCCCTCTGCTGTGCGGCCGAGGAAGGTTCAGGACTGGGAAAGCCAGGATGGGGAACCTCATCAAGGATGGGATGAACACCGTCATCGTCAACCACTACAACCACTCGGGGAAGTGGGACCGACCTCGTGGGGTGGGTACCTGCAAGACAGCGGTGCTGCTCCTCATCTGCGTGCTCATCGTTCTGGAGAACATTACGGTTCTGCTCGCTCTCTGGAGGAACAAGCGCTTTCACAGCCGAATGTACTTGCTCATTGGAAACCTGGCCCTGTCTGACCTCCTTGCTGGTGTAGCCTATGTGGTAAATATCTTTACTTCGGGGAATAAGACCTTCTACCTGACACCAGCACAGTGGCTAGCCAGAGAAGGAAGCATGTTTGTGGCCCTCAGCGCTTCCACCTTCAGCCTCCTGGCCATTGGCATCGAGAGGCACATGACGATGGTGCGTCTGCGACCCTGTGAAACAGCCGGTCGAGGGAGACTCCTGGCATTATTGGCAGCATGCTGGTTTGTGTCAGTGCTGCTCAGTGCCCTACCCAGCCTCGGCTGGAACTGCCTAAAAAATTTGGCTTCCTGCTCCACAGTGCTGCCGTTATATTCTAAAAGTTACATTGCCTTCTGCATTAGTGTCTTCAGTGCGCTGCTGGTTGCTATTATCATCCTCTACATCAGGATTTATCGCCTGGTGACTTCCAGCGGGCGCAGGGTGAGCAGCCGACCATCAGAGTGCTCTCTGGCCCTGCTGCGGACAGTTGTAATTGTTCTCGGGGTATTTGTCATGTGCTGGGCCCCCTTATTCCTCTTGCTCCTGCTTGATGTCGGTTGCAGCCCGGATAAGTGCCCAGTCCTCTACCAGGTGGACTGGTTTATCGCCCTAGCTGTGCTCAACTCTGCCCTTAACCCTTTGATATACACTCTGTCCAGCAGGGAGATGAGAGCAGCTTTCTTTCGGTTGCTGTGCTGCTCTCAAACCAACATGGAGCCATCTGGGACACCTGCAGTGGGTAACCCCCACCTGGGCACGATTATCCCCACAGTGGAAAACAGCAAGAGCAGTGTGGGTGGAGGTAAGGGCAGTGGTTCTGGCAAGCCAGCGTTAAACAGGGGGAAGGTTCCCACACCTGCAAACTCTGACAATAAGCATGCAGATCCCTCTCCCACTGCAGTGATTCACCCAACTGGGCCAGCGGACCTGCTCTCAGCTGTGCTTGTTAAGGCGGGGGCACTGCCATCTCTAAACAAGTTCTGAGTGGAAGCTACTAAAAAATAGATTTGCATTAGGCATTGTCTCACTATCAGCCACTTTTTGTTTATGCACTAAGGCTTATGTAGCCCAGATACTCGGATACTCACTACAGGCCACTACTAACACAAGTACGATTATCAAAAACAAAGTAGTGAACAGGTGTTTACATTATTTGATATTCACAGCTCTTAAGTTAAGTAACATTACTAACCAAAAGATTCAACAGGACAGTGTCATGTATGCCTTGATTTAATCTTTTCACCAAGCTTATTGAACAGGCTTCAGTTTAAAGCAGATTTTAAACATGTTTAATAATGTGTCCGTCAGTATATTTATTTGTTTTTTATTTCATCATAGGCTAGGAGTATTCAAATTGTGGCACTTTTTACATACGTTGTTTGAATATTTCATTACGTCTAAATTCTTCAATATTTATTTTCTGTGAAAAAGAACCCAGTATTAATTCTCTAAATTGTTATATTTGTTTTCTTTTGTTTTCTTTGCTCTGTGTGCTACAAATTTATTAGGTCACACTACATATTTACAGCCATCACTTTCTTGGAACCCAGGAGTTACTTTCCTAGAACTTTCTTTACATGGACTGGTTACTTTCCCTAAACCTAGGGGTTACATTCTGGAGATCACCAGCTACTCCCCTGGAAGCTGCCAGTTACTTCCTTAAGGTACTTTGGCCAAGTTGACAGTTTTTTCTTCCTGATTTTTCAGAAAAGCCCCCATAACTTCTAAACAGGGCCTTCCAAATTGCAAAAAGGTTTCTGGTATGCTCTGGAAGTAATATCTAAGTTCTGGGTAAGTACTTTGTAGGTTAAAGTAACCAGTAAGCCCCTTAAAGTACCTGGTAAAGTTCTGGAAAGTTTTAGAAAGTAAATGGTAAGTTCACTGAATGTACGAGATGTATTATGTAGTTCTACCAACTTTTATGGTACTAGGAATTAGTTGTTTTTACTGTTATTTTAGCAATTTGTTGTGCACTATGGAAGAAAAGTATAATGCCGGACTAACGGCCTCATGAGGCTGTGATGAGTTCTAAATACACAAGATAATTTTGTGTTTGGAAATAAATGCCGCTGTAATCTCGCTAGATTACAAAAAATGTTCAGGTGGAACTTGAGGATCTTAAACGCTTACCTTGTCACCAGGTGTGGGTCATCATCCAGTGGTCTGTGAGCAAGTTTTGCATAGCTAACCACAGACAAAGACACTTGCTTCTCACCAGCACACGCAGAAACCACTTATATATATCCTAACCACTTGTGAAAGAAAATGTTGGATGTGAATTATTTAATGATAGTAAACTCTTCTGGGTGATGTAGTGGCTGATAATGTTATAGAAAATAAAATTCTATTCTCTTTTACCTGGTTGATTTCTTTACATTTTTCACTCTCAAGCTTTCGGGGCTCATCTTAGCAAGTTGTCCACACCCTTTTGTTGCCATCAATACATTTTTGGTTATTTGACAACTTCTGTTGCAGATCAGAATTCTGTAAAACTTATTTTACTGGATGGTTTTCTAACACTGACTCTTGAACATACTAAAGTCCACACATTTTCAATAAGGTTGATGTCAGGGTTTTAGCAAGGCCATTTCAGAAGTTTATTGTTTTTATTTTTTATCCATTCAAGAACCCGGTTTTGTGTAAGTTTGTGATCATTATTAACACCCCATTGTGGCATCACTCTATCTGTTGATTTCAGGTGAAATTGTTTGGAAGCCATCCTTCTTTATTCTTCCACCCATTTTGTGCAATGCATCTGTACCACTGGCAGTGAAATATCCCCACACAACCTGTTTGGCTTGTTCATGTGGGTAACTGCAAAGTTAATTTGATATTGAGGGTGTTTATAGTTGGGGCTTCTTTACACCCACTCAGTTCACAGTTTTTTAAAAGGCCTTGGTGGTTTTTAAGTTGTTCCTGAATATCGCAAATTCCTTTTGATCTGAGGGGCACAGTTTTGGGTCAGATGGCTGAAACTTTGATGCCACTTGGTGTTCCAACTGGAAAATGAAAAGGACAATTACACTGATGTTAAAATTTATGTACAAAGCAGGCAAACATTCAGTATATGGAACGGTCCATGTTTAAACCCTATTGAGAATTTGAGATTTATGTTTGAAAGTCGGCTCCATGCCAAGAAACCTTCCTGTTTCAATGCACTATACCAATTCTGCCAGTATGAGGGAAGCTTGTTGACAACTTTAAAAAGGTTGTAGTTGCTCTGCAACTTGCCAAAAGACATTTAACCACACATTAGTTGGGATGTATGTATATATTTGAGCTAGGGCATGTATTTTTAATTTTACGCTTACAGGTTAGAGAAAACCCAGAGTAAATTCAAACTTGCGCACCCAGTTGTGTTTTTTTTAATTAATTTAAATTGACAGTTGCATAATCCTTTCACCTTGGAAATTAAAATGGTTCAAATGCATCATTTAAAGCCTCAATTTGTATGACTGCACATAAATGTTTTACCAGCGCTGCAGATATTAGCTTATACTAATTTGCCTTATGAAAGCCTAAACGATACATCAATCTTGTGTATTATAATAAAAATTATTCAGCAGCTGGGTTTTATTAATTGCCTTTCAGTAGGAGACAACAAACCTCATCAGATTTAACCTTCTGCACTCCGCTGTGAAACATCCCAATGTAAAGCTGATTGATGCTCTCATATTGCTTTTCATTGCCAGACTGGGGTCAGACATGAATGAATAATGCAAAGAAATTCCTGATATTATTACTGGCACTTTCCAGACAGTCAGGCCACTTATCAATTAGTCATAAAAGCGATATTGCAGGAAACCTCCTTGAAGGAAATATATCCCATCATCGATTAAATTCATTTGAGCTCATTCACAGGTTAAATGATCCAGTGATGTGGCAAGAATTTTTGAAAAGGGTACCACATTAAAAAATCCACTGAAAGACTGAGTTTTTTTTTTTTTTTTACAAAAATTCAGCAAAAGCCCTGCTTCACTAAAGGTTGGTTTAAACTGAAATGATTGGAGACCTGATTACAGCAGAGTCTGTTGCACACAGCACGTTGTGCTGAAAAGATAAGACAGTAGCTGACAGACTGGCATTTCATACTCACCTCCAGTAAAGGATGTGTCTTGGCTCTGCACCTCCAGTACTGATGGAAAATGACAGCGAGGATGCAACACCAGCAGAGCATTTCCAGCTTAAAGGTCACTGACTTCTTCCTGTCAGAAATGTTTGAACACTCTTTCCTGAATTAACCAGGGAGGATAGTGGCCTAATGTCATGCCAAGCATTTGAAAATGCCAAAATGCTGAACGGAGCATGTTTGTGGTCAGTAAATCCATCATTTTCTGCTTTCTTCTTTATCAATTTGCTTCCTTTACACTACTAAAATACGAACTACATTATTTATTAATAATTTTATAAAACAGTTCTATTGTGTGAAACACTAAAAGATAAAAAAATATCCGCACCAATTAGACAAATGTATAAAAAAAATCAGGTTAAGGTGTTCTGTTGGTGAACATATTGTAAAGACAATTTTTCGCAGAAAACAATAAAACTAGAAACACACTCGTAGCTTAGTCCATTCCTAACCCCCCACCCCCCTCTCTCTCTGTTTGTCTGTTAGTTAGCAACTAACAGACAAACAGAGGTAATAATTAAAATAAAGTATAGTCTTTTGCAATGATCTTTACATAGGTGGCATCAAAAAACAAATAAAACAACCACACATCCATCAATTAATTTTCCATGATCAGGTTCTGGGGTTACCAGGTCCAGAAGAGAACCTTTAACCACTCTCCAACACACTCCCTTGCCTATTCTTAAGTAATTTCACAGTATTCTCAGGCCAGAAGGGATTTTAGTTCTTCCAGTGGGCTCTGGGTGTGACCTGGGAATCCTCCCAGTGAGACGTGTTCAGAAAACCTCTAAAAGGAAAGGTTCTCAGGAGGCCTTCTGGTCAGATGCCCAAACCACTGAGCAAGCATGTAGCGACAGTGGAGAGGAAAAACTCCCTTTTAACAGGAAGAAACCTCCAGCAGAATCGGGCTCAGTACGAGAGACCATCTACCACAACTGTCTGGGGGTTCGAGCAGAAACACAGAAATAACAAAAGAACTGATGTAAGAGTACTTTATATATTAAAGAAAGTAAAAAAATTATTTGATGACGCCCAAATTCCTCTACCCATCCCACCAAGATACTTGAACTCCTCTGCATGAGGGAGAGACCCCCGAGCCTGAGGAAGCATATCAGACTTTTCCCTTAAGAAGCATATCTTCAGAGATTGAGGGGCTGACCTCTACAGTCAGTAACAGATAAAACAATTCACAAAAATAAAATATGTTCTATTTACTTAGCAACCTAAATAATAAACAATCTAAAGCTTTAACAAGTGTTCTAAAAATCCAATAGAAAAACCAAAGTTTACAGTATTATAGTAAGATTAATGCAAGAGGTGGAAAACGGCTCAACCAATCAAAATTAAGAAGTTCTAGAGGTCGGTTTATATATGCTCAACTTTTTAGTTTGCAGAAAAGAAAGAAAACTGCCACGAAACTAAAGTGGTAATAAGCATTTAACATGTCATAAAAGGAAGCGAAATGAAAAGACTGATTGAGAATATTTCCTGCTCATTTGAACTGAATAGGAACAAGGAATTAATTTATAGTGGTCAGTTTCTAATGATGTGCAGCAATGGTAGACCAAGTTAAATCAGTTTAAAAACTTTTCACTCTCATATAATCAATAATTAATAAAACCAAAAATAAGACTTGCAGTAAAATGTTGTGTATTACAGATACATACAAACCTGAAACCCTGGCAGAAAAGGTTAATTGTATAGACATGGCAATGAACACACACCTAAGATCTTAACTGTGGGCGTAAGCAAGATAACATAGTGAGAACCCATGTATGAACAGAGTGAACATCCAAATTCCCCCATATAGAAACGGTACACCACTTCTGTGAAAGAGCGAGATTCAGGTTTTTGTGTTTATTGTTGGATTTTAAATTGTCATTGGTTAGTTTGTTGTGTTAAATGTTCGGCCTTTAGATACCTGCATATCTTTTAGGTCCCCACATGCATCTTCTATTAGTTATCAATAATCATCCTCAATGGGGCTCAAACTCTCCAGTTTTCCTGGTTGATTTTTAGTTACCTGTTCTCCTATTTCCAGTGAGGTTGTGATGGTGTCTCTTTCATGCTGTGTTTTTGTAGTGCTGGGTTTCAGTTTAGTGTTCAAAATTGAAAACAACTTACATTTCAGCTGAGTTTAGATCTAGGATGTGTAGATGTCACGGCATATGAGTCGCCAGCCCAACACTCATCATATCAACTTTCCTTTGGTCCCTAAACAAAGATGCATGTTATCCTGGGAGAGATAACTTCTATCATACATGTTTCATCAACACTTTGTATAATTCATATGCAGGGAAACATCCAGGGACAACTGGATGCAAACTGTACCATCCAAATAAATGTAAATCACAATCCAGATTCCCACTTAAAGGGTCTAGTGTTCAGTCTTGTAATCTCCTCTTGGTGAATACATCACATGGATTTTGAAGAACTATGAGATTTCAAGCCTTACAATTAGATAATGCAGAGAGATTTTCTCCATTTAATGAAATGGAAACTTCTCCATGACACTGTGGACCTCATTGGTGCAATCTGGAAAATGTCTAATCTTCAAAGGTATGTTTGTAAATGATCAAATTAGACATATGATACATCTTATTGTGAATGACCTAAACAAAACAAAAAGTTTGCAGTGTAGGTTTTTTTCATATAACAGTTCTTAAAAATGGATGTAGATATCTTGAAAGAAATCTGTATAAAAAAGTTTAGTTTTTTTTTTGTTTTTTTTGCTGATTATGCATTCTGTCATAATTTAAATTTCAAATGTGTCCAAGACATGTGGTGAACTTTACGTTGAACGGTTATAAAGAGAGAGGCATGAATTAAATGTCAAACATAATCGGAATTGGTAATCAAAGCCAATTATTATATTTTTGTTTTTATATTCTATATAATCTGTATTTCAAAGTCTGATAGTTTGATTAAATTCAATAAATGAATGTTGGTAGTTTGTTCCTTCAGGTTCTTGGAGCAGCAATGCACGTGGCACATGTGTCTGGCTTCGTAAACCCACTTAGTCTATTCTCACAATCATTGTTTTCCAGTCAAAGAGATTTTGGTCTACTCTATATGTAAACCTTGATTTAATTTGTGCTGTCTTGGCCCACTCTTTAGAGAAACTCTCCAAATCCTTTAGGTTACTTATCAGCAACTTGACAATTCAAAGCTTCAGCTCCCTCCACAGGCCTAGGGGACTGCAAGATTACAGTCTTCTATAGAATAGCCTGTTTTACCTGGGCTAATCCCAGAACCTTCTCATCGTCATCCTCACAGTATGAGGCAAGACCTTCCATGATGCTCCAGACTGAAGAGGATATTGGGTCAATCTAATTTTTCTTCATTTCTGAATAATCACACCAACAGTTGTCATGGTCTTGCGGCTTTCTCCATTCTTGGATGGATCTACTTTCTTCCCTGTGACATCCTCTGTCACAGACTTTTTGGTATGATCCAAGATGGTGGAGAAGTTAGAATGAAACATTTCTTTCTGTGGACACTGGATGGATTTGCAACATACACCCAAAGAATTAAGGTCCAGAGTCTCTGTTATTGATAGATTAATTGTAATTTTAGCACAAAATGAGCAGTGGCGATATTATTGACTAAAACTGTGACCAAATTATTTGTAAAGCAAAATAAATGTTTTGTACTTTCTAAAATCCTTTAAATACAAATTCAAAGCCATTTTTTACACTCTAAAAAGTAAGACGGTGTAAGTGCATATCTGTGGTGCATTGTTTAGAAGCAGCTGCCTTTGTTGTTCATCTTGCTTTAAACTAGTGTTTAACAGAATGTAATTTAAGATTGAAATGGAAGCTTTGCTCACTAAAATTAAATTAAATTTGATGCCAAAACAAACAAGTTTATTTGTTCTCTTCTTTTCACGATTATGTCCACAAAATGAAAATAGCTACAATAAATAATAAAAATAATGACATCAATAAAAATCTTCAGGTATGTGAACATTAGTTTTATTTGATGTAGCATTCTATGCCTTGACATAAATTCAATTTCTTCAATAACCTGTGAACAATAAATGGCCCGTGCACTAACTGGGCCAAAAACCTTAATAAATCATGTTAACTAAATAGCCGTCACAAGTCCTCTTTGAGGATTTAGACATGGTGGATTTGTGTCTTTCTTTGTGCACAATGTGCATTTGCATATGACTAATGCAAACACAACTGAGGACAAGAGAATCACACCCCCGCCTGTCATCATGATCCTGGTTTTAAACTGCTGTGGGCTGGGTAAAGTGTGCATGCACTCGTGCGTGTGCCTTTTTGTGTGTCATGTTTTTAGCACACAGCCACGTTTTAGCCATGTGTGTTTGAGCAACAGAACAAAGCATCCATCTGGTCCGAGCCACAGAATGTGCCAGTGTGAGACACTCTTGCTGTTCTCAGGTCCCTTTTTGATGCAGCCCGGAGGTGGAGTGAGAGCAGGCCGAGAGCAGAGAGGGGTCTCATTTGATTTGTTCGCTCATGCTGGGAGCCTCCCAGTTGAAGACACCCCCACTCTTTGTAGCCGAGTAGTGCCACTCTCACCCGAGGAGACGGGCTCATTCATTCTTCCTGCCTTCACCTGCACTGCACTCCGGTTCAATGTGGTGTAATTACATGTGGAACAAAGAAAGCAAAGAGACAGGCAGACTTTGATGATAAGCTCCCGGATCAGAGGGCTTTATACAGGGAGCAGCTGGGAAGAAGCTGGGGAAGCTGAGCCAAAGGTCACTTTGTGGGAGGATATTTGAGGGAGGAAGCTGAGATTTGGATTGGTGGACTGTCCTCCCTGCATTCACCCTTAAATCAACACTGCCATTAAATTTCCTGTCCAGCGATGATCAATTTCTAGAAACAGAACTGTTCTTAATTCTCGTAGTATTCTGTGCAGTGCAGGACCCGCTTTTATGAAAACTGAACTAAAAAGCAGTAGGTTATTCACATTCGAAAGTAAGTTTAAGGATTTGTACAATGTTTTCATTTTAAAACAAATTGATTAGAGACAAGGGTGTCTTTTCATGACAAAGACATTTTTTTCATTCAAATAAACAACTTTAAAGGCATACTCTGCAACTTTCATGATATTTGCTCTCTGTCGCCCTCTTCAGGCTCTTACATCACTGTTGTAAAATCAAATCTCTGTCGCTTATGGGAGGCATCTTTCAGTGGCTGCTTTCCAAATTGCTTGCCCAAACAACAAACAAGCGCCGTTTCAGTTCGCAATTCAACTGTAACACCTCACAGCTAGGTATTCAGTTTGTGGGGGAGGTCGGGGTAATTGGAAAAACAGTGAGATTAGATACAGAGAACGTCTAAGCGCCACGTAGCAAACACCTCCCGACACTAGAATCAGCCTACATCTTTAGGTGTTTTTAGGAAAAAATCAAATGACAAAAATTTAAATCACTAGCTTGACAAAACCAAAAGAAAAAAGTTTGACTTATATACTGAAATCCAGCGACTACGCCGGAGTTTGCAGCTTTATCTACAGAACTGAGTCTTACACGTTAGCATCACATTAGCCTCTAGATGGCTAACAGAGATCGACTCGGTTGTGTAATTCACATTACTACTGTAAGGCATACCGTGCAAACTATCTTCATCCACCTCCACACATTATACAAATAGCTTTCTCAGGACTGTGTAACAACATCATGCCAGACCAAACACTATAACCCCGGTGAAATCATTGATTACTTACCTATCCATTAGCAGCACGGCTAACTCGGCGTCCGTAGTACATGACGTTCATTCCAAAAGAACTCTACAACGAGGAAAAGCCGGCCCTATATTTACTCTGGTCTTTGCACTCTCTCTATCACGTTCTCTTTTTCTAGCTTCTTCTGATATGGGATTTCTCGGTCTCTTTGGTGGATCAGCTATCTCTTCAGTCTAAACAGCGAGGCTGTATGACTGCCGTAAAGCAGAACACTTCCAACGGCGGGTCGCCGCTCAAAAGTTTTATAGTGCAGAAAAAAGCCAAGGACCCCTGTAAGGTGGTAATAACTCTAAAAATGAACATAATAGATGATAAAATTCCACCATAACTTTTGAAAAAAAACATGATTTTAAGGTGTAAAAGTTGCGGAGTCCGCCTTTAAGCAGTGTTCTGTGTGGCATGCATTTATATTTACCCCCCTTGTACTCTTATAAAACTAATTAAAATCCAGAGCAACTAATAGCCTTCTGAAGTTTTCTGATGAGTAAGTGTATTCCACCTCAGTCTAATTTAATGTCATTATGTATTCAGCTGTCCTGTAAAGGCTATAGAGGTTTATTAGAAAACATTATGGAAAAAACAGCATCATGAAGATAAAATTAAAGACACAGTTGTGGAGATGTTGAAAGCAAACAATGTGCAAACCTTTGAATATTGCACACAACACTGTTCAGTCCATCATCTGAAAACAGAAACGGGAAGAAAACACTGCAAAACTATCAAGACATCACCCTCCATCTAAAGTGACAGGCAAGGCAAAGATAACATTACTCAGAAGAACCCAAGAGGCTTGTGGTAAGTTGTGAGGAGCTGTAGAGCTCCACAGCTCAAGTGGGAGAATCTGTTGAAAGGACAGCTATTAGTTGTGTAGGCTACTCCAAAAATCAGCCCGTTATGGAAGATTGACAAGAAGAAAGCTCTTTTTTTTTTCACCACCCAAAGCCCAACCCCAGGCCGGCTACGACGTCCAACGCCCCATCCGCCCAGTGATCCCACCCCCCGGGGTCCCCCCCAGACGCCTCCAACCCCAAAACCCCCACATCAGCAACAGTGTCCCAAACGACAAAACCAAGTGCCCCCCACCCCCACTAGGTGATGGAGACGATCAAAGGAGCCCAGAGAGATTGATCAGATATGAAGAAAGCTAATGTTTAAAGAAAGGCACGGCTGGTTTCCATTTACCACAAGCCATGCAGAGGAGTTGACAGATCTGGCTGGATGAGGCCAAAATTATTATTATAATATATTTTTTTGCCTTAATGCAAGATACATCCACCCTGAACAGAACTATCGCCCCAGTAAAACATGGCAGTGGCAGCATCATGTTGTGGGAATTCTAACTCCAGCAGGAACTGAGAAGCTGGTCTGAGTTGATTCAGAGATGGATAGAGCATTACAGGAGGAAAACATTTTAGAGGTTGTTAAAGACTTGAGACTGAGGTTCAACTTAAAACAAGGCAACAATACCAAATATACAGCTTGAGTTACAATAGATGGGTTCAGATCAAAGCATATCCATTGATTGGAATGGTCAAGTCAATGTTCAGATCTAAAACTCCTTGGGACTCTGTGGTAAGACCAAATTGCCGATGTTCTCCATACAATCTGACTAAGCTTGAACTTTTTTGCTATGGAAAATGGTCTCCAGATGTGAAGAACTGGTAATGGTAAACTCCAAAAGATGGGAAGGTGTAGTTGCAGTGATGAGTAATGTTACAAGGTGACTCAGGGAGAATGAATTCAGACTTTTATTTGAAAAACTTTTTAACAGCCATGTATTCTCTTGTTTTCACTTCACAACTATGTACTGCTTTGTGAATAGACAATTATTGTTGATGCATTCCACAAATCTGGTCTGTGTGGTAGGGAGAAGAAAGCCATAATTAAAAGAAAAGCCATAGGTGGCCCCATTTGATGTTAGCTACAACATAGTGCACTCGGTACCATAATATATGTTATGGAAAACCAGCACTGCTCATCAAACTTTCAATAGCATCGGCACTGCAAAACAAAACAAAACAGTGATGGGAGTATTATGCTGTGTGAATGCTTATTAGCAGGGCCAGGAAAGCTGCTTAGAGTTCATGAGAAGACCAATGGAGCAAAATACGAACCAATTCATGGCCCACTTTTCCAATGTTTAATTGTAAAAAATAATAAATCGAGAAGCAAGTATCCGCAATTATGTTGATCTTGAGTCAACATATTTCACAGGCTCTCCACATACACTAAACTAACTTTTTGTACAATACATTTATTGCCACTTTATCAATATGTTTTCTAAAGCTCTTTTGTTGCCTCCTAACCAGATTATCCATCATCACATTAATGAATTCTGTACGCCAGCTAAACTAACAGATAGGTGGCAGAAGTGGATAGGCAATCTTTTTCAAACTGATCCCCCTCTCAAATCCCCCGAAAAACGGCAGCTGCTTTTCTCGCCAACCCCTCTCTGATTGCAGCTCTCTGGCAGTGGCCTGACGACATGCACACACCTGCTCACTCTGCCCTCCAATCTATCTCTTCCACGCCTGCCTGCCACAACTGTAGGAATTAACATGTCTGGGGACGGCAGGGGGATAAATGAGGGGGAGGATGGCAGCCTCCAGTCTGACACGTATGTCCGGGCCCTCACTTGTGGCATTGAAAGTGTGTGCACAGCTGGCTAATTCCCTGCATCTGAGGCTGCAAACAGCCAGGAGGCCTGTGTGCACAGCGTGAAGAAAAGGAGCAACTGGATGTGGAGACACCCTTGAATAAGTTTCAATTGGTTTTGATGATTTCTTTTTTTTCTGACAACTTGCAAGAGCTCCAATTCATGGGTTACAACTCATCGGGACAGACTTAATAGAGTTGAAAGAAAAATGTATTATGTTAGTAGGCAGATTTTCCTTTATCAACCACTTCTGTTAGATTGTGTCCAATATGGCTACAAAGTTATTACAGCATACTCAAGTACTAAATACCCATAATCAGAAGAACCTCATGCGACCAAAGGCTCACAAGAAGGCAGCCAGTGATGCAAAATACAGAAATCTCTCAGACAGAAATCCAAATGACTTTCTTTAGGTAAAAATAGCATTTTACTGTATGCAATTCTTGTAGCCAGAAAAGGAGAAATATTTTGTGCATTTGATTTATGTGGAAGTTTTACCAAAAACCTTTGAGGGAAAATAAACTACAAGGGATAGATCAGGATTTTTAGATCAGGAAGTGATGTTCTGTCAATAGGCAATAAACAAAAACCTCTTACCTGCAACAGGTAACTCTCTTGGTGTCTTCATTTGTATAAATCTAAATTACTTGGTCCTGAAGGCTGAAGCTAACAGCTAGTCCCACAGGGGCCAACAACAAAACAGACTTTTGGGATCTTGAACACCTATAACATTTAAGACATCACAGTAGTTTACACAAATATGAACCTTTAATTCATTATCATAGTTTCATTAGATCTAAGATAAACAGACAGAGACGATTAGGTGGATGGGTTGTGTGCAAAAGAACATGCATCCAAATGCTTGGAAATCCAAACATTTTTAAATACTCCGTTTTCTCCCCATATTTAACCAGATCCAAAAATACATCAAATTACAAACCCATCCACAGTGTACTAGTCCTGTAATAATATAAATAAAATATAAAAAAAACAATATATAAATTCAGAACAATGTCTTCCCTTCTGCTATTAGGTGTTTAATCAGGGTTTTAAAAAATGCTTTATGCATTTTGAAACATACTTTAGATTTAAGTGCAATTAAGTTTTTAATAACTTTAACAAAATGTTTTGAACTTTTCAAGAACAACATAATAAACGGAAGCCAAAGCATCTACAGGGAACTTATTGAAAATTATTTTATTCTTTACAATTGTGTTCGTCCAATAGGGACATATTAAATTACCTTACTTTAGAGGGATATGTAGCTGCTAAGTTGGATATTGTATGTAGTTCTTTGCCACACATTTGAGTCATGAATCTTTTATGGTTTCATCAAATGCTGTAATGCTCAGTGGCAATCACAGGTGTTCATTCCTCCCATCTTATCTGGTGGAATAACAGCTGCTGTCAGCCGCCAAATCTGTCATCCCACCACCCATTCTGACTCTGATGTGACAATGAAAAACACATGGGATGGAACAAACTTCCTGATATAAACCCAGAGAGTCTTTGGATAAGTTTCAAAAGGTCAATGCAATTTGTTCAAAACAGCCAAAATAAACAGATAAAATGAATAAACTACGCAGCAAACGCTTTAGTTTGATGTTAACTAGCCGAAAGAAAAACTCAAAACACAGTCACAAGTTCAGAGCTAGACAAAAGCCGGATGAAAATGAGCGTATACTTGTTTGATTTCTACATGCTGCATTGCTGCTGTCGTTATTATTCATATTCTTCCCCAGGGAGGCTTGTATGAAAAATGGGACTGTATCAGCCCCCACCCTGCTTGTCACCGTCTCACTCTTCCTCTCTCTCTCTCTCTCTCTCACACACACACATACACACACAGACAGACACACTTGTTTAGTCTTGTTGAGGAAGTAAAGCCAGGCTCCTCCTCCCCCCTCCCCCATCTACGTTATTTTTTCCCACTTTTTCTACCCAACAAAGAGTGATCCAACTCGTCTCCTTTCCGTCATGCGGGTAATCAGCCTCTGCTATTTCATTTGGCTCCGTAATGAAAGCAATCCCAGTGCTTTTCACAGCAGCGAAGCCCAAATAATGAGCGCTGCCTTACCCTCCCTCCTCCTAAGCCACACCTCACCCCCCAGTCCTCACCCTCTTCCTCCCAACCCTGCTGTTAATGGATGAAGGAAAGCAAATGTGCGACTGTGTGTGTCTGTGCACGGGTATGTGAATCACGCAATCTTGCCAAGTCCTTTGTGCCTCTTTTTCCCCTCACTGGGCTGTAAGGGAGGTCTATTCTATAAAATTTGATCAGCAAAGCTCATAAACAATTTCTAAATGTTTCCCTTTTTAAATGACTCCAGTAGACAAACATATTTCTCCTGCATTAGTAATTTCCAGCCTTTATTACTTGGGACCTGATTATAGCAGTATACGCTGTAAACATTCAAACTGCATGTCTATAAATTTAATTACCGTAACTTAGTTTTCTTTATGGTATAATTGGAGTGTGGTTTGGAAATCGATAGTGATTCTCATACTCAAAGTGCGAAGTATTTTATCTTGAGCTAAACAAGGAAAAGAAAAACTATACAAGATGTGGTAGTCCTGGGTTTGATTCCCAATCTCAGGCCATTTACTCTATGTCTTCCAGTTCCCCTCCAAAACCGCGATGATCTTAACATATGTTTGAGTACATAAAAAAGGAAGTCTGACATCATGAACCAGACCTATAAGTTTTTGCTACATATTCTTGCATGGCAAGAAATTTACTTCACCAATAAGTGTAGTAGAATAATAGAAAACCAGCAGGTCCAACAGCTATGCCTGTTATCAAAAGTCTTCAGCGATGTATGTACTGACATTGCAATTTGTTAAAGAACACATAGAGTAAAAAAGAAAAAGCAAGATTTTTACTTCTGGTTCTAGAAATCTGACAACCCTTAAACAGTCAATTCAAGCCACATTAAAAAGTGAGGTATGGTGGCTCAGGCATCATGATATGGGAATGCTTTGTACATTATGGTGTCAACCCTGTTTTTGACATTCCAGGAATCATGGAAATGTTTATTAAATCAAAATACTTGAAGAGTTCATGTTGCCTTCTGCTGAGGATGAAATAGCTTTGAAACATGGATGTTTTAACAAGTGAGCACCATCCTGGTTTCAGACCAAAAGAGTTGCCAGGCCAATACCAGGAACTCTAAGGCCGGGAATATACTTGCTTTTAATTACGTGTATGCGTCTTAATCATGGCTGCCTCGCGTAGTTTGCGTTTGTTTCAAGCATATTTTGTGCACGTCCTCTGAAATTAACGCAACGCGTCCGCACGCTGCAATATGTGAGTAACCAGTAGTAGGAGTATAGAGCGCTACTTGACCAGATGTCCACGGCAGTAAAAGCAGTTGTAAGAAAGTAAGAAAATGGAGTGTGACAGCAAGGCGCTGTTCTGAACTATGGGATCACTATGTGTGCATTGGTGTGAAATCAGTTGCGCAATACGTCTGAGCAACTCATCAAAAGTAGATGCAGACATTCGAAAGTATTGATGGTTTTCATCATCGATTTGTCTCATTGGCAAAACGAGCAACACATACTCGCCATACACGCCGTGCCTGGTTTAGGGGTCTCGCATACCATCTACGTAACTGCCGCTGTCTTTTTTTCTGTCGTGACAACAATAACCAGAAGCTTATCTCTTGGTCGCCATGTTTTTTGTTTGTTTTTGCCATACAAATCCGGAAACACCGGCACAAAATCTAGAATGAGTTCTATACTCTGCCTCCTAGTGGAATTTTCCAGTACGCGCGTCCGGCTATCTGCATCGCGTCAGAAGCAGATTTGCGTAGTGCAAACCCATTTCTGCCTCATCAATCAGGTGTTTGACGTGCGTCAGAAAATACGCACGTCATTTTATGTGGTGCATTTTGTGCATTCGCACGAGCGTTCTTTGCATCTGCCGCAAAAAAAAGGTTTGAAAGTTTTCACGTTACTGAACCCGCGCAGGGTACTCTCCATAGTAAATAGAGAATGGAGACTCTCTCTTCCAACACTAGATCGACAGCTGCCATCTGGCAAAAATACCGTCTGGCACTAACTCCTCCCACAAGTTGCGTATTTCTGGCTTGACGCGTGTCAAAATGGTATATTTGGACGCACATCGAGCTGCGAATGTTGAAGCGTCCAACTCAAAGCAAGAACCATTCAGTAGTAAACAGCCACGCAAATATATCAACAGTTATGCTGCTATGCTGTCTTTGGTCTTAAATCTGCTCTGGAGTGCCCACTATCTGACAGGCCAAGAAAAATCTCTGTACTATCCTGCTAAGCCTGATAGTGAGGAAAGGAGCAAACATCAAAATCATAAATTTTCTTCAGAGCAGACAAAAGCCTCCAGTACTAAGTTTAAGATTTTATAGTTTACTATTTTTTGTGTGTGAAACCTATCATCAGGATTGGCAAAATGGTAAATTTTTTCCTTTCTTGTTTTTGAAGACTAAATATCCTTTAACAAAACACATTTTTACTTAGCAAGAATAATTTCTTGCCTACACAACACTGAAGGCTTCCAAACTGTTTAAAAAGAGCCAAAATGCTCCATCTGTACATTTGTATCTTCTGTTGTCATCTCCAAGCAAGGCAGTTTGAGCAAATATATTCAAGCTCTCAGTTCTTCTATGAAGACAAAACACTGATTATCTTTCTAAGGCAGTGCAAGTTTCAGCTGATGTGATTTTTTTAACCCTCCAATTGTAATGTAGCTATTTGGTTTTAGAAAACAGAGGGTCACCTGATTTCAAATTGACTACCATTTAGCTTTCATTCTTTTTCTTTCATTGCTCTGATTTCATTCTGGTCATAGTTACAGTGTATGCAATAGTAATAAATAAAACTGTAAAATAAAAATAACAGTTTAATCTGTTGAAGTATGTGAAAATCCCTTCTTATTATGAAACTAAAAGCTTTTTGTGCATTTTGCTTTTGAAAGATGTCAAATAAAATGTCTAAAAAATCAGATGTCGACCAAAGAAATTGTAATAAGAACTTATGGTTTTGCTGTCATAAATACCAGAATTTTCAAAAAATTTGTTTAGAATCCAGCTAAACCTCAACTTAGCAGGTAAAAAGTGACCAGTGCACATTAGGCACATCTTGATATGGAAGCAATGACTTAAATAAAACAGTTCTAGTGGTATGGAAATGTATTTCCCTAAAACTAGTTTTAACCTAAAAATACTACAGCCCGACAGCTGACTTATAAACCCATTCCAGACGGCAAGAATTGAGTATAGCTTACATCCATCCGTGTGATGAGTTGGCAGACAAAAATCTGTAGGAAGTGAGAAAATGACTTAACACTGCCAACATTTCTATGTTTTTAAAGTTTGAGTAATGCTGAATCTCTCCCTTATAATCTGTAGTTTGTAGCTCAGTTTTCAGTGTGATCTGATTGAAAAGTCAGCTATAAGACAATGGGAGCATTGATGGGTTACTCTGGACAAAGGTAATTGCAAAAAGTGCAGGCAACAAGAGTTAAAACTCACTTTTATCAAGTACCAGTACAACACATTTTTTTAATACAGCAAACAACAAATAACACTGAAATGTGTCAAGCAACCCTTAAAGCTTACAAAATTGGCTGGGTTGAATTCAACAGTTGTGGTTTTGTTGAAAAATATCGGAACAATTACTTGTGTAGGTAAAAATGGTCAGTTTTTAAAAATAGGTTTCTTTCCAGTACAGACTTTTCCTTTAAACAATGGTTTCTTGTGGTATTTAACCCAATTTAACAATTTTGTTATAAGAGATGGAAAAAAGCTGAATAATCCGTTTAAAGGGTTTTCACATCAACAGTTTTGTGTTTTATTGTTATTTAGTGATATCTAGTAATAATTTATAATGGTTCTTCTGCTCATCTTCAGCAAACTGGAGAATCAGTACATTCACAACGTGCAGGCTGTCTTGAAGCGACTGTGCATCTAAGACTTGGTGCCTTTCCACCAACTGAGAAAGAAATGCAATGAAGTGGAGCAGATGTTCTGAAGTAAGCCCGCTTGGTTAAGCACAAAGATGAGAGGAGTTGCAGCGAAGGTGCTGATAGCTCATGTACTGCATTTCATGGGAATTGATCCCCAAGCTGTTATATACATGGCACAGATGCAACAGCTGAGAACTATAAGCCTCTCGTGTGCTGAAACAATAAAAGTAATCCAGTCAAAAAAAAAAAAAAAAAAAAAAGAGACGGAGCAGTTTCACTCCGCTGAGATTTTTCAGTCTAACATTCATGTTTTCTGTTTTTGATCACAATGAAATCATTCAGGTCCGCAGGATTTAGTCAGTCAGAGGGTCTGCACCTGCACTGGAAAAAGCAGGGACAGATGCTCGGCACCTCGGATCGGGAGTTTATGCGTGGTGTAAAAGTGGACGGCCTCGGGAATGGTTTCAAAGAGAGGGCTGTTCTGTCCCAGCACATACTTCCCATCTTTACACAGGGTGAACTTCATGTGCATAAAACCCTGGCAGCTCCTGTGAAGAAGAAAGAATGAAAAGAATTTTGAAGACTGAGTAGATGGCATCCAATAAAAGAAAAAAAACTGTAAAAGAAGTGTAAGGGGAGAGAAGAAGCATGAAATTAAATTTGAAGCGCCTAACATAGCACAGCCTTCCACACATTTGGTCCCATGACGGTGTGTGAGCGATAGCCTGGATTTATGTTCGCTTTTTATTTCACTCTGGGAACATGAATCCAACAAAAACCTAATAACACTGACACAAATTAGGAAGAGAGGGGGTTTTTGTTTGATGGATGAATGGTATAATAACACATAAAACAACACAAAGTCCAAGAGAGAAAAACAAGGAGGCTGTAAACTGTGGAAGTGCCATCGCTGAGAGCCACACCTTCCCTACAAAATCCATGCAGCCTTGAACGGACTGCTCCTTTACAAGTCATCCATCCAGCAATGATGTGTTTAATTATAGCAGCAAAGCTAAAGATAACAGCTGAAACTGGTCAGCAAAGCTGTCATTGTTCAGTAAATTAAATATTGAAATCATTGTGACAGCCAACATTTTCCAGATGAGCCTTTGAGAATTTTACTTACATCACAAAGTATTGGCACAGTACTATTATTAGACCCACTGGATCTAACGTTTAAAGAAAACCCATTTGTTTTTGTTTTCAGGGGTCAGTGTTGTTCCAGTGTCTGTTCTGCATTTCTTTCAGATAGCTATTGTTTACATTTCTTTCTAATCTGGAACACAGTTTTGGCTGTTTAACATTTTTTTCAAAGGATGATAAAAAAACAATGTCAAACACATTCTGATACTGCATGTATTTCCCCAGAGAATTTAGTTGTTTTGCAATGTTATACTACAAAAGTCCTTGTAGAAAAGTTTTATTGGCATGGCAGGCGTATTTATAGCAAACTAACCAAGGATGCAGTTAAAATGCAGCTTGTTAAAGACTAAGCTGATGGATCTAGTTTTAAAGATACCTTTCTTAAAGCAGCTCTTGGCCTAATTTAGTCAGTTTTGTGATGATACAAGACAAGATAGCAGTGATTTGATCAAGAATGTTTAGAATCAGTTATAACATTTTTGGTAATAAAGTGCCAAAGCTCAGCATGACCAACAAAATAAACATGGTTCTCTGCATTAATAATACTAAACAAGGCATATACATGCAGCCTCACTGCTTTGTGCATGTAAAAGTGATGGCAGAAGTAAATCAAAGCTTGATAAACAAGTTCTGTAGTTTCTAAATTCTTTAATCAAAGTTGTGCTTCCTGACGCCATAAATTTTTAGGCTTGACCCAAATCAAGGCTTTAATCCAAAGAAGCTCAGCTATCTAAAAGGCTTTACTTAGGTGGATAAAAAGTTGGGGGGATAATTACAATTTGACCATATGTTAACCAGTTTCCCAAACTTTATTGAAATCCAAAGCAAATTTTATGCAATAACATGTTGGTTGATATTTGCAGAGATGACTCTAAAGCATGACGTGTAGGTGGGGACCTGAGCAGGCAAAAATGCAACCTTTGAAACATACAGACAGTGGCAGAGTGTCATTGTCAAAAGTTTTGTTGACTGAAAGGAACCCCAAAAGTTCTTACAAACTAAATTGCATAATACAGCCTGTAGCCTTAGCTGCTATATATATTGCCAATTAAAAAACAAATCAATTATAACTATTGATTTTTGAAACAGTAGTTTGCTTGTATTAAAATTTGAACATTTGCTTATTTCAGCATCCAACACATCATAGAGCTTCTTTTGTATTACAGGACAGGTTATAATCTTTTGGTACATAATTTGCCTGCATTGCTGATAAGAGATATTTCAATGTCTATGGATGTTAAACAAAAAGAAGTTTGTATTTTTAATAAAGCTTTATTTGCTCTTTGACTAGATCTAATTTTTTCCTTTAGATTACTTACTCTCTCTTCAATAAAGGGATGCTGAGTTGACCACTGAGTTACCAATTTTTAACTCAACTCCGTTGTATTGGTGTATAAACACAATCCTCATCAGAGATTGTTGAGACATTCTGATTTAAGAAAAATTCCAACGTATAGAGGGGACCTCTCTCACAAATAACTACTAGCTTCCTAAATTGTAGTTTCTCTCCTGATTGGTGCTTATTAGATTATCTGAAAAATCTGATAATCTAGAGTTAACATTTTATAATTTCTATCATGATTGTGCTGGACTGAGTAGTCACTGCAGTAGTAGTAATAGTCAGAGAATGTATCAACATTCATTCTCAGTACAGTTTTTGCATATATTGAGTTAATTAACAACAGAAGTAATCCAAGGACCTGAGACGGATCCCATTCAAATACAGTTACTAGAAATCTTGTTCAACCTAGTTTCATTCCATTCAATGCCCATCCATTCAATACAATTACAGCTCAATTTGGCACAGCCGAAGGCTAAAACATTGCAGTTATAGCTTTTAAAAACCGCACATTTTAAAATATACATTACTGTAATATCTCTGCTCAACAGATTATTTAGATGGTTAGTAATTTTAGGTACGACAACACTCATCTAGAAAACCACAGAGGTGGCAAAATTATGTCAAAAATATAGATTATTTTATGGTAATAATATGTAAAATCATAGTCACAAATTTATTATACTTTCCTTCAGTGAGAAGAAAATATGACTAAGCGAAAAAGACAACAAAGCTTGTAGGCTTTTGAAGAGATTTTGATTAATTTGTCTGTTGTACCTGGCAATTTGAAAATCTACACAATTATTACTTGAAGTTCACTCAAAATTAGATTGTTAAGATAAGCTTAAAAATGGTTTAATTTAAAATGTGAACCCCAACAACACTTAAAGAGAAAGTACTTTTTCTGCACAAAAGATGTTGATGCAACTGCACAAAAACACCCCAAAAGAACGGCAACGGACAGAATCTGCTTCGGAGATATTGTCACAAATTCTCTGCTTCGGCAGATCGTTCACACATTCTATCATGATCCAATATCGTCTCATCACCATAGACCACCTTTTTGTTAACTACATGTAGATATATTTTTGGAGAAAACAGTGCATTAAATCTGAATAAATAATGCTTAAAATGAACACAAGGATGATTTCAAAGTATAGTAGGTATGCTATAATAAAGTACCATTTTTGTTGTCTCTCAAACACAAATTGTAATATAAAAATTAGGCTTCAAGGATAAACATATAAAAAATTGGGTGTGCCACAATTGCTTGTAATCCCTGTTGGGTAAGAAATTGTGTGAACACAGAACTATCCAATACCAAGGAGGTGAAACTAAGTCAAACTTCCCAAACTAAGATAGATTTCTTTCAATATTGGTTAATTTAGATTTTCTTCAGTTTTGTTCTCTATTTCAAACTGCTTCGTTCTCTGTTTCCGAGTGCTTTAACTTTTACTTTTCATAATGAGGCTGAAACCTTTTTAACCTTATAAACACTTGGTGTTGTTTAAAAAAAAAAAAACATTCAACAGTTCATAAGGATCAGGGATCTTGATAAATTCACTTCTTTAAGCCTTATGCGTGTCAGTTGGGGAAAGGTCTTAGCACTGACCTTGTTGCCTGAGCAAACATTTGTGCGTGTTTGTGTGTCAAAACCACTCCACTCATTTGAATGAGTAATGCATGAGGTTGTTTATATGTCAGCACAACACCGACTCCACTCTCCTCATTCCCATTCTTCCCTATTCCCTGCCTAATTCCCTTCTTGGGTGTCCCACAGAAGGTAATTCATATTCATTAGTGATTATGTGGAGGATGATGTGTGCACTGAAGTGTGCTCTACCTGACTGATTACCACTTAGAAGGCCCGCTGGGGCCACGAAGGAAGGCCACCAAGGGGGAGGCCAAGGATGCTGAGAGGACAGAGTGATGAGGGGAGACCGGTGCGAGGCCAAGACAATGGATCACGATTGAGATTACAAGGGAGAGATTTGACCTGATAAGCAGTATTGTGCATTGCACATAAGCATCAGTAGGGGAATCAGTGTAGCAGTGATCTTAAGTGAAAGTGAAGGTAAATGGGAGGAAAGACAGAGACAGATGGAGAGGTGTTGGGGAGTGCAATATGAGATGAGGAGCTCAGGCATCTGCACTCATGCAAAAACATGATAATGTGCAATTAAAGTACAGAGCCTAATAATGAACATAGCAAGGTGTTTAACAATATCTTTAGACATGTGTGTGTGTGTCTTACCTTAGGGACAGGGAGAACTCAGAGCGATTGTTCTGACTGTTTCTCACCAGGTAGCTGCACTCTTTACACAGTGTTAGCAGCGACTCTGCCTCTGAGCGCGACAGGGAGCCGTGGTACCATCTGTTGGCGCACACATACATTCAGCAACAACAAGATATGGTAATGTGATAAACAAACAAAAACTACACCTGTACTCTCCACTAATGGTTGTGGAACCTATAGCTAAGAAACTGTGGTGTAATGTTACCTTAATTCTGTTTTTTAATATATATTGTTAATATTTTATTTATACTGTCAATTTACAAAACGTCATCTCAAGGCACTTTCATTATAAAGATTTGATACATAAATATACTCTCGGAACAGCAGCTTTTAAAAGTTTTCTATTTAAGGAAACCCAACAGATTGCATCGAGTCATTGACTTAAAGCATTCACTCCACCTGGACGAACATTGTATCAATAGTAGACAGTTGTCTGTGTTGTGTCATTGGCTTTAGAGCAATACCTCATACTGAGCAAGCATGTAGCGACAGTGGAGAGGAAAAACTCCCCTCTAACAGGAACAAACCTCCAGCAGAACCTGGCCCAGTACAAGCGTACATCTGCCACGACCGTCTTGGGGTTTTAATGTTTACCAATAAAAAAATATTTCAAACACGATAAACTGCATTTGTGCCAGTGCCAATCCGGTTTACAGTGACTTGAATAATAATTCATAACCTCCACACGTTTTCATGTATTGTAGTGAGATTCTATATCACAGAACTACATAAAGTAGCATGTAGTTGTAAAGTGAAAGGAAAGTTTACATATTTTTCAAAATCTCATAACTAAAAATTTGAAAAGTGTGGCTTTTCAACCAACTTGGACAAATATGTTGTAGAACCTCCTTTTGTAGCAGTTAAGCTACAGATGCAACTAGAAAAGCACGCCGAGAGCACAGACCTTCACCAGGGTCACTCATCCCCCCACCCCCTCCCATCCACATGTTATCTAATTCTAACTTTCGGTAATTTTCCAATAAAATATCTGTTACTAAGATGCATGGCCGCCTTCGTGCTGTCGCTGTGCTTCTCCAGCAGAGAGGGAGATTTGCGCATGCACGTTTAATTTGCTGTGCATATGCTCCAAATGTAGTGGGGCTGCTGCATGAAGTGAGCCATCTGTGAGCTCTCTTGAGATGGGAGAGGAGTCCATGATAGCACCTCTGCTTGGTGGATAGATAAGCGCTTCATGTTGGATCAGCCCCAAAATGTAATCAGCTGTTCCTGGTCTCATTGCGGACATTTCCTGAAAATTTATTCGAAATTCACCTATATCTTTTTGAATCATGTTGCTAACAGAAAGAAAAACGAACAGATGAGCTCGAAATCATTACCTCCTTGCAGAGGTAAATATTTTGCGGTATGTCTACAGCATGCATCTTGTCCTTCTTTTTTTTACAACTCTAAGGCCCACAAAAAACAGCTGCATTTGCACAGGAAGTCAATTTGATAAATGTGGACTCTATTTACTGATTGACTTCTCAGGGCAACTGGTTGCACTGGGTTTTATTTAAGAGCATCAGAATAAATGGATGCCACATTTTCTGGATTTTTGTGTGTGAAAACATTCGAAACCAAGTGTTTGACTAGCACTTTACAACTATGCACCACCTTGTGTTCCATCACACAGTATCGCAAGAATATATATTGAAGATTGTGGTTGGAATGAGACAAAGTGTGAAGTTTAAAGACTTAACTTTTCAAATAACTGAAAATTGTTAATACCAATACAAGGAGAATTCATTGATGACTGAGGGAAAAGACATGCCTGCCACAGATTTACAATCATGTTTTACCTTTTAAAACTGTGCTGAAACCACAAACCCCCAAATAGCCCAAAAGTGATTATAACAGAGTAATGGAGCATGGCAACTCTTCACGTGAATACGTTCACGTGCACACATGCTGCGTGTCTGAATTTACATCTGTGCTTAAGGGCTGTTATACTCAGGAGTTTCATTAGAAAAACAGCTCTTTATGTGCTCAGAGACAGCACATAAATTACACCAATGATGTTTGAAATTAAGACCAAGGTAAAAGTGTGTCTTGAATGCTTTGACTTAATTAGTTAATGTTTAAATCTCTCCCAACTCTCTTTAGTTGAAACACGTACCAGTTTCATTTGAATTTGTTCCAGCCCATAATAGAGCAAAGCAGAGCAATAAAAGTGTCATTGGCTTTTTAATTGGGTTCTTTCCCCTACTGTGTGTGCCCTTACATGTTCATGACAACTTCTACATAAAATGTATTAAATGTATCCATGAAATGAAAAAAGAAACATTTACAGCCTTTTGTAAATTAAATTGCATGCAATGTTTTATATGCTACCTGGCAGCAGCACACCAACAAAAAAAGCTGTACAGCACACTAGGTTGAAAATTATTTTGATTGGATGAACGATGTTTTGGTCTGCCCAACTGGAAGAAGTTGGGGCCGACTGTGGCTCAAGTGGTAGGAATTCGCCCCGTAATCGGTGGGTTGCCAGTTCAAATGCCCACTCTGTCCGTCTCGGTAGTTGTGTCCTTGGGCAAGACACTTCGCCCCGTTGCCTGTTGGTGGTGGTCAGAGGGCCTAGTGGCGCCTGTGTCTGACAGCCTCACCTCTGTCAGTGTGCCCCAGTGCAGCTGTGGCTACAATGTAGAAGCTTGTTCCCATCAGCGTGTGAATGGGTGAATGACTAAATGTAGTGTAAAGCGCTTTGTGGTCCATGACTGAAAAAGCGCTATACAAATGCAGGCCATTTACCCAATTGGAAGAAATTACACAGGTGCTAATTTCTTTGATTAATAACCAATTGAAATAAGCTTTCTGACCTATTAATGCTAGAAATTAATATACTTCTAGCTCCTGCTGCTTCCTAGTTGGTGTTTTCACCCTCAATAAATGATGTGCAACTCAGGTAACTTAGAGCAGCTGGAGTAGCGCTCTTTATTTTGTGGACACGCCCTTTAAAAGGTGCCTGCTTCCGCTGATTAACAGCTGCTGCTCCTCAGGCGTTCAGCTCAGCTTTACTAGCGTCTGCTGCTGCCCCAGAGTTGCCTATTGTTTTACTGAGACGAACATTACTCATATCCACGTTGCTGTGAGTCGGTCCATCTTTGGTTGTTGATCTATTTAATCTACGGGAAAGACGTGGATTGAAACCGCTCCACGTTAATTAGGAAGCGGGAAGTCTCTGAAGACTGGCGTACTGATTCTGCCCTCGCAAATTCTTCCCTGCCGTGTGCGTGTGTGAGATACCTCTACCTTTCGGGGGGTTTTTCCCCAGAACTTTTTCAGAAGCATTTTCTCCCCCTTTTCCTTCATTTTTTTTGTTTGTTCTCCTCCTTCCTGGGATCTCCCTCAGTTCACCTTGTGATGGCGACTGATTCAATAAGGCAGCGAAGTTTGTAATCATTGAACAAGTGAAAGAAATCAGAACTGAGCTGGAGGGTGAGAATCCTGAACACCATATATATATATATATATATATATATATATATATATATATATATATATATATATATATATATATATATATATATATATATATATATATATATATATATATATATATATATACACACACACATATAAACACACATACATACATACATAAACACACATACATACATACATATATATAAATAACTGTTAAGTTACCTTTTTGGGTTAATGTATTGTTTGTTAAAAGTTCTTAATACATTTCTTTTTTTTTTAATCACACCATCTTGGTTGTCCATCCTTTTATTCACACAGTATTGACTCAGTAGCGGAATCTACTTCTATGCTGCAATTATTCCATCTATTGGCCACAGTCAGATATGCGCCTGTTTTTTTTAAATAAAAGCGTTACAGAGGTCAGTGTCAGGATCCCTCTTTAAAAGTCTACGGATGCAGAATGCAACCTAAAACGTGCTATTTTCTTCAAACTCTGAGCAACAAAGTCCAGGTGCTATTGGGAGCTGTGAACATTTCCTTCATTTTGGAACCATTGTGGTTGGCTAATCCCAAATCCAGCCAGATCAGGGCTGTAATCCAGCAAGCCTTGCAGATAAAAAGGAGTACGTATTGAACTCGCAATTGGAGTAGGACTTAGAGCCAGTTCAAGGATTTAAGCTTTATATGTGAAAATGTTCTGTTGCTCAGTTTAACCACATATCTCTAAGCGTTGCTCTAGAGTTAATGTCTGTGTCTGCTGAAATGACCTAATTGAAACCTCCAGTTGTTGGTTTACTTGTAATTATTTTATTGCGTCTAAAAAAATTTCTTTATCCCGTTTTGTTGTGAGCCTATTCAGTTTGATAGAAACTCTTATACAGAGTTATCAACCTTTCAGGCAACTTGTATAATGAAAGGTTCCCAACCTTTTTGCTTCACACTGTGTATCTTGCACCTAAAAAATGCTGTCAATATTTTTTGTTACAATCCTCCAGGAAAATTGGCTTTCTCTCTGAAACAGTAAATAAGTCAGTTCATTACAAGTGAGGTTTCTGTTGTCTGTGCCTTACCTATCTCAAACTCTACCCAGAATCTATACTTAACCTTGTTCTTACTTTTATTGACTTCATCGTGCATTTTATGTCTAATTTAGCATGCTTCATCTCAGTATATTTGTAGCATGTACCAAGTTTTGGATTTCAAACCCTCATTTACAAAGGCTGTCTGCTCTCATGCTCACTTCTGATGGCCAGTTGAATTTTAAGATTCCAACAAATGAACTCTTAGTTTAGGCAAAATAAAGCATCTTTCTCTAAGTAACGCGTTTCTCAAAACAGAACATGCGTTTCACTCCTTCCAGACTGTTTTTGTATTGTTCTGTTTATGTGGAAGTCATCTGCAGTCACACTGAGGACTAAGTGACAAAGCAATGAATCATGAATCATTACCCAAAATAGGTCAAACTGATTTTTTTGTTCAGTACAAAATGTTAATGTCAGTGGAAGTATTTAGAATTTAAAATACTTTGAATGGGCCATACATTCAGACAGTTTGGGTTAGTCAAGATGAAATGTTGTGGGTGAAATCTTAGAGTGAAAGGCTCTGACAACAGAGAGGAAGAACTTTAATTAGACTTCCTTTAGCTCATTAGCTGTATAATAGGAGTAGCTTCCACATGCTTCAAAACTCCACATCTGATTGGTTGAGCCGCCTGGGCTGTGGTAGTCAAGGAGAAGCTTCCAGCCATGGTGGAAAAATGGCTCTGAGACTAAACTTCCTAAATGCTTTTCTTTGCCCAAGCGGAAGTCAGATCCAGGACTTATTCAGTTTGGTGTCTGCATTAAATGTTTGGTTTTGTGATGTTAAACTAAATATGTCTATTTTTAAATAAAGTTCTGAGAGATCCCATTTTGAAATTTTCAACTCACTTTTTTGTTTATGCTTTATTCAGTACATATTTGTGGGATCCCTCTTGACATTTACAACATTGATTTTAATTAAAAGTGGAGAACCTCAAGACATCCGTACTCTAAGGAGAGACCATAGCTACTGCTTTCCTTCTCAAACTAAGCTCCATGGGCCGATAGAAGCAGTGCTGTCCTCAGACTACAGATGTGTCTCTAAGCCAAAGAGATGGCTGTAATGGAACTGCATATTGATGGGGAGCAAAGCTGATTCTAAAAGCAATAAAGACGGCAGCGAGTGTCCGACCCATAAAGGCATTTTTTTCCTTGTTCTGGCTGGATCTTGACGGATTCTTTCATGGTTCGTAACCTTTGACTTTCCTGTTCCAATCATCGATCTTCACTTAGTATAGGTTAACAAAGGCTAAATTATACCATGAAAATAACTTATCTCTTGAGTATGTGAAATGGTCTTATAACCTATAGGATTTTATCACCTTTAACCTTTTTTTGTTCTGTAGATTAACAGTTAGTAAACAAATTTTGGAAAGGAATGTTTAGGTAGCAATGCTTGTTGGATAGTATATTCCAGGTGTCAGGAACATGTACTTTGCATAACTAAGATATACAACCTTTTTGATGGAGTCTCACTGCAGGAGATAATCCCAACTATTGTAGTGTAGATGAAAACGACTATGTCACTCAATATAACAGAAAGGGTTGCAAGGACTGGGATGACAGACAAAAAAAGGTAAAGAGAAAAATAAGTGTTTTTTGTAACCGATAGTCAGTGCAATTTTTAACAAAGATATATCCTGATCTTTTATTATGGAGCCTTAGTTATAAACAACAATATAAATTAAAGAAGCCAATGTTTGCTACACATGTTTTCCCCTTTCAAATAAGTCTAATTTATGTACAACATTAGAAGAGAGAGTTTTACGTGTAAAAAGACTTTTCTCGAAAACCAAAATTTGGTTCAATATAACTGCTGTGTGTCACAAAGCCGGACCCTTGACCTCCTGGAGCCTATATTTTGACAATGTGACTAAGAGTAATTACCCGTAAGAGGTTGTGGCTAGTTAATACAACATTAAAAACCAATTTTCCAAAAGGTTATCGAGTTCTTTCTCAGCAAAGGATTTTTTAAACATATTTTATTTAAATAGTGTTTCATTTTCACTTCCGCATTTCATTGGGAACTGGTGTTGTGAACACACACAAATGTTGTACGTAATTAGTTTTAAAGCTAATCTAATCTGGCCTCAACCCCAATCCCTTAAAACAAACCATGGTTCCTAAAAATATATATTCACAATGAACTGTGATATCACACTGTTTTACTGGATTTAATTTTATTTGCAGCCTTTTTTAGAAGTTTGCAGTTGTCCTTATTGTTTTCATTTTTACTTAGTAGTTTAGTTGGACTTTCTTGACTCAAGTATTTTAACTGGAAGTTGAAGTATTTCACTAACAAATCCTTATATTTTGGAGATAAGCTGTTTGTGTTTATCCTGTTGTGCAGGATTTGCTGTTTGAGAATGCCAGTGCACGAATTGACTCTATACTATAATACAACACCTCACCAGGCAGGTATTTATAAAACAATAATTGACAGAGACTGGGAGCTGTTTAGGTATTAATTCCTGACAATAGGTGGTGGCCCAATTTAGTAATTCTAATTTTATTTTCTAACTTTGTTGAATATTGCCTCTTGCAATGAATAGTTATTCATTGCCAAAACAAATCTATTTTTGGACAATACAACTAAATACACATAGGATATGTTAGTCTTTTGTAAATTGGTGTTTGATAGAACTGAACCAAATTAAAGAGATGGTTTGATGCAAATGAAGTTTTTCAATCAGTTTTTAGAATGCATTTTATATAGGTGCAGTCTTTTGGATATCAAATAGTTCTATGCCCCTAAATGAAGTGCAATCTATGCTGAGCTACATTTTTGATGTTGAGTTCCTGTTTGATTATCAGAAGACAGCATACATACACCTGTTGTTCCAGAGGGAGAGCGGGGTCTACTCTCTCCCCCATCATGGTGAGGCTTTCATGAGGCGTTCGGAACTTCATTCCTCCTCCTGCTGCTAGCGGACTCGACCTGGCACCTGAAGGACGCAACCTCTCTGTGGGCGGTGACGAGCGATCCCACTCTGTGCCATCAAACTGTGCTGTTGGCAGGCGGGGAGACAGAAAGAGTGAGTCATGTTATTTACACAGGAATTTGGTCAAAGGGGATTAATCCACTCAAGGAGACGGGAACAAACAACAGACTACCACAAAACCATATAAGCAGCAATGGGGGATTAGCTTTGGAAGGGTCACATTACAGGCCACCAGGTCAGGGTCTGACAAGAAATCTACCAGCATCATCAACATGTTCTGAAACCATCAGGTTGAACAGAGAAAAGAAAGGTGCCGTTTTCTTCTGCTATATTTGGTTCATAGCTCTGTTTTTGGACTATGTTATACCTTTTGTGACAATTTTTTCTAAGTATACAGTCAGGTAAAAATGGCAGACATTCTAATCACAAAGAGTCTTTACACCCCTTACTCTAGCATTCAACAGTGGCTACAGGCAGGTGCTGCTGATGCAAACCACTGAGGGTATAGCAGATGTAAAACAACAGGGTCATGAGGGTCTGGACAACTGCATGCATTTGTGTGCGCAGATAAAGAAAGGGAATGTGAGTGAAAAGGGGTGCTGGGATGTTCAGGGTGAGGGGTCACCTTGCTCTCTGACGGGGGGCTCCTCCTCCATCTGACCCACAGGCGCAGGCCAGGGCAACTCCGTCAACTCCCTCATTTCTAATAGCGGAGGGGGGAGTAGAGAAGAGAGCAAGAAAACAGCAGATGGGCTTTTACAACGTTCACCAAAACGAGGCAGGTGACAGAAAAGAGGTGATGATTAAGAAGTGAGACTGAACACCAGAGGAGGATTTTATTGTAAGGCAGAAGAAACAAGCAAAATGTGAGAAGTGGAAGAGGTAGAAGAAAAGGGGAGCCCCATTGAGAGCGGAAGTGAGAGGCGGTTCAGGCTGTATGTGTGGAGATGACATAGTTGTGGTGTCAAGAATAGTAGTTAACTCTACCTCCTGTCAAGAGGAGCAGTAATATAATCTAACCCCTGTCCCCTTGATAAATCCCACACAAGAAAAACAGAGTCTCAGAGCCCGTATGTACACTAATAAATCAAACCAGATAAGGCTAAAGGAGGCAGGAGATAGAACAAAAGGGAAGGGGAGTACCAGAATCGCATTTATTTATAGTAATTTGAACTTCCCACTTCAAAAAATTGTCTCTAAGCATTAAATGTAATGAAAAAAAAGTGACTTCAAATGTAAGTCAACCCACAGCAAAGTGTGACAGAGGAACTGAGGTGTGTGGGGGCATTTGTATTACTTTATTCACTGCAAAGCAACAGAAGGTGCACTGAGAGAAGGAACTGAAAATAGCTCACTATATACCATGGCTGACTGCTGTAATACCAGTCATTACTGCTGGCTTCTCCACAAACTCGCACGCACAGGTACATTATGCATTTGTGTCAGAACCACAATGCAAATCCAGCTCCTGTTCTTTGCAACAGCGGATTGCAAAACAAATAAAACGAACCGAGGGGTGACATCTTAATGAGCCGACTAATCCAAAGACCCCCCCAGGCCGGCGACATCAAAGGCCGTTTTGAACGGGCGTTTTGAGAAAGACCCAGGCTGTACATACATGTTCCTCTTCCCTGGTTAATTATTGAGTAGGCAGACACACTCTGCCACTTTCCTTGGCTCTCTGTGAATTATTGATGCATGGCGCAGTACAATGGCCCCATCTGGAGTGAACTGCACCTCCACTGATGCCAGGATTAAAGAGTGGCCTGGCGCTTCTCAATGGGAGCCATGCACACACAAACACGTACAGAAAAAAAAAAAAAAAAAAAAAAAGACTCCTGGGACCACCACTGCCTCAATCCGCTGTTTGTCAGATCACCATCACAACAAATTTCACACCTCTAATTCCCAAGAACAACAGAGATGTGTGGAGAAAGATGGGTTTAAATGAGAAGGACAAGAGAGGATTGTTAGGGTAACAGAACATTTGACAAAATAGAGTGCTAAGAAACATGTATTCATGTTTAAAAATGTGATAAGCTCTCCATGATGGAGATGAGAGTCAGTGTTTTTATCTCAGAACTTAATTTTTAAAGAATATTAGAGGATCATGGAAAAAGTAATCAAATTCAGGCTGGGTGGTGCAACTAAATGTCTTGATTAACCTGACAAGGAATAAGTTGAAATGAGTAAAATCATCCAACTTCCACCATCAGTCAAAAGCTAGCCTTACCTGAAGTGGTCTAACAAATATCTGGTTTCCATGAAAGACATGAGAACTTAAAACATTTATGATCTAGAATGAAGCCTGAAGTCAAATCCTCTGGAATTGCGCAACAGATGTTCGTTAGAAGGGCAGCCCCATTTGTATAGAGTATAAATTAAATGACCAGGAGTACAGCCCTCTAGAAGATTCCAAACACAATAAACCATGTACTCTCTTATGTTCACACATGCAATGAAACTCAAATTTTCAACACATTGCTAGTAGGGCTTAGTGATTTTTAAATAATACTGACATTTTGTGGTAATTATTCAACCACATCTTTGTGAATGATCTCCAAATAATTGTAGTATGGAGGCAATATGAGCAAATATCACAATTTTATAACTTGCAGCTTCTGCATGTATGTTGCAATACACAACGGAGTCTTCATTAGGTGGGCCCTAACCTAAAAAGCACCAGTGCCGCCAACCCTCACACAGAGAAAAAAATGGGCTGCCGTTACAAAGGCAGTCTTTTTAATCCTAAGCAATACTCAAAACTTTACATTAACCAGTGGTTTTCCTAGTAAAATTCTGAGTGTCAGGTTGCAAAAGCTCAAAGTTTTCCAACAATCTCTCATATAAATACATCTTATAGACTGATAGTTTGTGTACAAGAGTGTAAATGTACATATTTTCAATTGCTTGTAGTCCCTCAATCAATTAGTGGCAGAAAGTCAATGATTTAGGTATATAGATGAGGTGAAAAAGACTTGCTGAACTTCAAACTAAGCATCATGATGCTAAAGAAAAAGGACTTAAGTGACCTTAAACTAGGCATCGTTTTTTTAATGACTGTTGGCTGATCTGAACATTTTAGAATCTGCTGATTTACTGGGATTTTCATGTACAATCATAACAAGGTTATAGAGAATAATTTTCAGCTGTGTGGGCAAAAATGGCTTTTTGGTGTCAGAATAGAATAGGCAGATTGGTTTGGGAATACAGAAATGAAACACTAGCTCAAATAACTACTTGTTACAACGATATGTAGAATACACAAACACACAAGATGTGAAACCTTAAAGCAGATCACCCATCAGCCAAGAACGGTAGACCAAGGCTAGTTTATACAGGCTCACCAAGATTTCAACAGATGGCAAAAATGTTCCCAGGTCTAATGATTCTTGATTTAAAATACTAGGGTCATAACTTGGTGTTAATAACATGAAACCATAGATCCATCCTACATTGTTTTCACAATCAAGGCTGGTGGTAAAAGGTGCACTAATGAGGGGAATATTTTCTTAACACATTTTGGGCCCCAAAGTATAGTTTAAATGTTAAATCTATGCCACAAAGACAAAGGTGATTTTAAAGGGAAAGGGTGTTCAACACAGCACTATATAGTGATACCAAATAAAGTGGCTGGTGAGTACAGCTTTTAACTAGGCAGCTACATCACAACTTGATGACTGCACCTTGTCCCACTTTGTCCACCTCCTGGATTAGCATAAATTAGCATACATTTGGATTGTATCCTGGGAGAAAAGAACATATTGGGGAACAGGAAAGTGGAACATATTTACAATCAAATTTGTAAAAAAAAAAATCCTAAAAACTATTTCTAAAGAAAATAATATTGCAGGTTATTTAACTTTTTTTTTTATACAATTGAGACATACAAAGTAACAAACTGCTCTAACAAACAAACAAAGACTACTGATTCCTTTCTGAGACTACACTAAATGAAACCCAAGGATAGCTGTTACTTTTTCAGGAAACAGTGACTCATGACCCTCGACTCGGTTGCAAAAACTAAGCCACACTCATGCAAGTCAGATGCTCAACTATGTCAGTCATTTATGAGGAAAAAACATCTGGCTCATTCCTTTGTAATGAAAATCCTGTCATCCATTGTTATTGTTATTGTTTTGATTCCTTTAGACCAGACGGCATGATTGACTGGTTCTAGACAAAAACATACTTACTCTGATGCCCACAGTAGGAAGAGTTGGTGCACTAAAAACATTTAAATGTTAAGGTTTTTTCTTACTTCAACTTGAAACTATGAAACAGGTGACACCAATTGGCAGTGGTAGTTTTCTTTTCTTTTCTTTTTTTTTGGGGGGGGGGGGTTCTGCTGTGGATGGAGAGAACATTGCTTGAGGTGAGAGATAACTGACTTTTTAGGCACACTAGAGCAGCTGTGTTTCAAATTGTGAAAGAGCAAAGACAATAGAGCAGCTACATTTGGTTGATTAAGACAGACATCTGTCTCTAAACACAGCTTGGGCATTAAGTCTCAGCAAACAAAGACCCTCTGTCAAGAGAAAAAGAAAAAACACTCATATCTACTAACAATTACAGGAAAAGGCACATGCATTTGTAAAAGTACATCTTTAATGTTGTGAAACCACACAGTTTTAAAGCATGTGTCGTTTAAATAATTTTAAAGAAATGAATTACTTATGGGATCCACCTATTATTAAATTATTCTATTTCACTTTTGAATATCATCCTTTCATTACTTCTTCCTTTCTTGAAGTGGGGGATTACCTCTTATTTCATATTTAATTCTTGGGTAGGTACACATAAGCTTTCTTGCTTCGACCTACTCCTTTTGAGTTTTTACTATAAATCAACATGAATCTGTAAAAAAAATTATATGAATGAACGCTTAAATAAAAAAATCACAATCGTAATTGCCCTGTCCTATTTCTAATATCTCTTCCCATATCTTCCATATTGGACAAGTTGAAACACAAAGGATATGGCTTTCCATTAAAGTTAGTGAGGGTTCTGGCCAGGAACAGGGAAAGGAAGAAAAAAAAAAAAGAGACAAGCACGCGGAAAACAAGCAAGGGAGAGAAAGCAAGAAGATGACAAGAAAGAGGGAGTGGGAGAATAGTGAAGGGGGAAGCCCTATGGTTATGCCAGTAGGTTGATGAGTAGCTGGTGAGATGGCCCAAGGGTCTGCTTAGAGAAGGATAGAGGACCATCAAGCCAGAAATGGAAATCTAATTTTCTTTTGTTTTTTTCCCCCACTTGCACACATACACACACATACACACACACACACACAAAATGCAGGAACCCTCAGCTTGTCAGAGCATATAATCAAGACAAAGCTCTAACTGACAAATAAAAACCCACCATGGTTCAACTTTTTTTCCCCTCAATCTCTGTATAACTGAGTTTTTCATCGATTAAAAGGCTGCCATTAGAAGAGGAATATGCAATGCATTTAAATGTTTAATTTCAGACACGAACGCCATGCATCTATTATCTATACCATTGGTTCACAACCTAGGGCCCCTAGAGATCACAGGGAGTCCGCAGAATTTTGTCTGTGCTGAGGTTGTGAGGTTACTAAAATTATATTTGTAAATATTAAATTTATAAAATTCAAAAGACAAAAAGAAAGTAAGTCTATATAACCTACACTGTAAAACAAGAAAAATAAGAACAGAAACCCACAATTGCTGTTTAAGTTCTGCAAATAACAGTTTGTAACGAATCACTTTTAATGCGTGTATGCAGGGAGGTTTTGGGGTGGTACCTTCTCTTGGATAAAGGCAAGGGGGTCCTCAAGGAAAAAAGGTTGGGAACCCTGATCTATACCGCCTATCCTTGCATGGTTGCGAGGGACCTGGCACCTTTCTCCAGTGGTCAATCGTAAGTTTTATAAGGACAATGTGGATATTATTTTTTAAAATTGTTCTTATACCAAAATTCTTTAAGCATTGCCAATTTATTAAAGCTTCCATGCTAAGTTTAGGTTATTCAAATGCTTTTCATTTCTGACTTTTTTGGGAACAAAATGGCACAGACTTCCATATTTCATACCAGTCTTGCTACAATCCCAACCTGAGGAAGTCTTGCACCTGCTTTGTGAACCAATGATTTGAATCACTTCTTTATAATTTACAGAGAAAAAAAATGTTGAACGACCCCACTGAATAAAATCTACCATCAGAAGGCAGTCAGAAACGTATGGAACACAAAATATTCAGACAACTATATAAATGTGAGATATGAGTATTCTATAACTGTTTCAACAATAAATTAAAACACTGAACTACCTACCTTTTTACTGTTTACCAAATTAAACAAGTTATGGTTGAGTACAAAATAGCAAAGCATGTGTACAAAATAGGGGTTGGGGAATTGGTAAATTGACCCGGAGTCACTGTTTCACATTAAACTTACTGTACTTTTTTTTAGCAGCCCCTGTCCCAGAGTGTGGGTCTAAATTTCTGCCAAGGACAGATTTAGTTACAAAATTTTATTTAAATCAAATAATTACCAACACCA
The DNA here is from genome assembly GCA_963556495.2 of Valencia hispanica. NCBI lineage: Eukaryota > Metazoa > Chordata > Actinopteri > Cyprinodontiformes > Valenciidae > Valencia > Valencia hispanica. The sequence continues at coordinate 24,408,844 of OY747705.1, read as the reverse complement.
AAACCTTTAATTTAGGAACCCTTAATGAGGTTTCTAGTTTACTACACAGAAAAATGATCTTAGTTCTCCCAGAAGTATAGGTGAAACTTGAAAAATTTGAATATCATGCAAAATTTAGTTCATTTCAGTGATAAATCTTAAAAAGTGAAAAGAATATATGATAGACTCATTACAAGCTAAGCGAGATATTTCAAGCTGTTATTTGTTAGAATTGGGATTATGGTTTACAGCCTATGAAAACCCCAAATATAAAATCTCAGAAAGGTTGAATATTGTGAAAGGGTTAAATATTTTAGGCTCAATTTGTCACACTCTAATGAGCCAATTAATCCAAAACACCTAAAAAAAGGTTTCTGAGGCTTTAAATGGTCTCTCAGTCTGGTTCAGTAGGAATCACAATCAAGGAGAAGACTACTGTCCTGACAGTTGTCCACAACACCATCATTGGTATCCTCCATAAGGAGGGAAAGCCTCAAAAAGGTAATTGCAAATGAAGTTGAATCTTCCAAAAGTGCTGTATCAAAGCGCATTAATAGAAAGTTATGTGGAAGGGAAAAGTATGGAAGAAAAATGTGCACAAGCAGCAGGGATGACCTCAGCCTGGAGAGGATTGTCAGGAAAAGGCAATTCAAAAGTGTTGGGGACCTTCACGAGGAGCGGACTGGGGTTGGAGTTGGTGCATCAAGAGCCACCACACACAGACGGATCCTGGACATGGGCTCCAAATGTCGTATTCCTCTTGTCAAGCTGCTCCTGAACAAAAAGCAACATCAGAAGCATCTTACCTGGGCTAAAGACAAAAATAACTGCAAATTTAGCATGTAATTTGGAAACCAAGGTCCCAGAGTCTGGAGGAAGAATGGAGAGGCACACAATCCAAGACGTCTGAAGTCCAGTGCGAAGTTTCCACAGTGTGTTGATTTGGGGGGACATGTAATCTGCTGGTGTTGGTCCACTTTGCTTTATTAAGTCCAGAGTCAAAGCAGCCATCCACCAGGACATTTTGGAGCAATTAATGCGTCCTTCTGCAGACGAGCTTTATGGATATGCTGACTTCATTTTCAAGCAGGACTTGGCACCTGCCCACACGGCCAAAAGTACCAAAACCTGGTTCAATGACGATGGGATTACTGTGCTTGATTAGCCAGCAAACTGGCCTGACCTGAACCCCATAGAGAATCTACGGAGCATTGCCAAGAGAAAGATAAGAGACATGAGACGGAACAATGCAGAAGAGCTGAATGCCGCTATTGAAGCATCCTGGTCTTACACAACACCTCAGCAATGCCACAGGCTGATAGCATCCATGCCATGCCGCGTTGAGGTAGTAATTGATGCAAAAGGTAACCAAAGCAAGTACTGAGTACTTATGCATGATTATACTTTTTAGAAGTCTGACATTTCCCTGTTTAAAATCCTTATTTTATTGATTTCATGTAATATTCAAATTTTCGGAGATTTTGAATTTGGGGTTTTCGTAAGCTGCAAGCCATATTTACCAAAAATATAACAAATAAAGGCTTGAAATATCTGATTTTGCATGTAAAGTCTATGACATATATTAGTTTCAGCTTTTAAGTTGAATAACTAAAATAAATGAACTTTTGCACAATATTCTCATTTTTTGAGTTTCACCTGTATGTTGAAGCTACCAAAACCATTGAGCAGACAGCCGGGCCAGAGTGGGACTCATTTTCAGCCCTGGAGTTTCATGCCTCAGACCAGCCCATTTTATATCACAACCTATTATTATTAAAATCCTGTAATTATAACCTTACATGTTAAAGCTACAACAGCACATTGTTCTTCCAATTCAGGGTATTTTTCTAAAAAAAAAGTCCAACTCAGTGCAAATAAGGGTTAATTAGAATCTATGTTTTGAGCTGCTGTCTCTGTAATCAGTCCCTGGGTAGACTGTGCTTTCTCTTTCACACTTCCTCCAGTTTCCCTAAACTCACCTGCTGCACCTGTGTCACCAAAAAAAAAATAATATTCTGTAAATCTTTAGTGCATTTAATATTGAGAACACATTTGACTTACCCTACTTTTCAATGGCAAAACATGCGGGCTTATTTTATATTACTTACCATCTATGCTTTCAAATGTGGCTTTAATGTCTTCTTACTTTTAAAGAAAAAATATATAACAAGCCGCACTGTCATTTAGGCATAAAAATTGGTTATACTGGAACCAATGCCTGCTTTTTTACACACTTGTTCCTTTCACTCTGACAAGAGAAATTCCTCATCACTACTGACTCCTGGCTCTATTTCTGAAAATAATTCACATTTAAAAATGGTCAGAATTCTCAGCACTAATCTCCCAATTTCACAAAGCCTCTGATTAACACACGTCAGTTTTATTATTGTAGTTAGCAATGCAGGGCAATTTTCATATGGAGCAGGTCTACACCATGATCTTCATTATATTAATACTAAAAATATTAACTCGATTTGTAATTCTGCCCACTCTTGTGGACTTGTGGGCTCATATTGCTTGGTGCATTGGCGGTTCTAGGGGCGGGGCCACAGGTGCACTGGCCCCTGCTTAAATCTGATTGGCCCCCTGAAGTGCCCCTGTTCTGTCTATCATCTGTCCTTCAATGATCATGTCATAGTGGATGCAATTCCAAGTCCAAACACTAGTGGCGCTAATGAGCGAAATAGCAATTTCCACTCTAAAGTCCTACAGAAGAAGAGGATGTAAAAGATTCTGTTGGGAGAGCTTTTCAGTTGACATATCACGAGTCTGTGTTGAGTTTGCGCTTTGAGGACTTTGTTGGCAAGTCATAAATCACTATTTACCCACAGCTGTCGTGTAGCTTAAGTCTTAACACTGAATTAGGAAGCCATGTAGACATTAGTTAACAACAGTAGCCTAATGTTAAAAAGGCCGAATTAGTGTTAATGGAAAAAAACCAAAAACGTTAGCATTTCCCAAATACATGTACTTCTTTTGTAATTTGCATTTTGTGTGTTAGCATTTACTGTACTATTTGGCATTGATAGAGAACATAAAAAGAAAGGGTCAGTCTCAGGTAGGAATCCTGTAGTTTCTAGCCAAAAGAGTGAGTCTGCCAGCAGCGGAAAACATTGAGGGACAGATCTGGCAGAAAGCAGCAGAAGACGGTGCACCAGTGGCTGCTGGTCGAGAGCAGGACACCTCCAGTCCCCCTTTATCGGGTCAGAAATCATTTAGGTGTACACAAATAAATGCCACATTTTTTATGTTTTGTAGATATATTTATTTAGTTTATAACAATTATATGGAACACATAGCGATGGACTAGTGACCCGACAGTTTCTCAGTTATGTGGCACCGCATCATATTATTATTAAAATGCTAGGTTATGCTAGTTGCGGAAACGTCACACAATTTATTGACTTGATAATTAATTAACTCGAATGGTGCTTTGCAGGCAAAGTTCAACATGTCTTACCCGTTTCATTGTCCTCGTTTGTGGTCACAAACCACAAGCTTGTTTTAGTGAAAAAGTTGCCCATTTTTACACATTTAGAAGCATCTGTATGAGCTTTCCTGTTTCTCTCTCTGCACCATCCTTGCTCTTTCAACTTTCAAATACAGCTGACTGAGTGCTCTGACATGTTACGTCAAGGTCCGCTGGAAAAAAGAAACAAGCTGCTAGTGGAGGCAGAGGCGGCCCAGTACAGCAAGTTGTTTTGGTAAAAACTCCATTTCCTTGATATAAACTGTTTGTGTCTGCCAACTAGTATGCAACTACATGGAACTAGTTAAACATTTTTCCCCTAATAGCTTGAACTTTTGCCGAACTAGTTCAGAAATACTCTTACCAGTAACTCCTTTTAGCCTAGTTGCATCTTTGGCATTCTAGTACGACTTGGCCCACCGGGAATTGTCCCGGTTCTCCCGATTAGCCACTCTGGGCCAGGCAGTAGGGGTTCGCATAGATGTAACGTGTGTTGTAGCCCAAATATTGCTGAAGCCCTAGTTGATATTTTTCAAACATTAAACCTGAAAAGGTGCACTTTTTATAAAAAAATTAAGACCTTATCAAGACATGGCAATTTTATTTGTATAGCACAAATAATTAAACGCTCTATTTCCAGCAATTGATATCCTGAACCTGTAACTGGTTCAGGATAGTGCAAGTGTTTTTGTCTCAACCTTAATTTTAGGACGCACACGTTCATCATACTGCAGAGTTTCTATGAATAGTCCGGGTCTTTGCTGTTGCCTAATGAGCAGCTGCAGTGGAACAAGTGGAGGATAAGTGCTTTGCTCAAAAGCAACACAACAGTAATTGCTAAGGGTGGCAATGTTATTCCTTCTCCTCCTTTATCCAGCTGGTTCTGGCTGTACATCACAGGCTCCACTACGCTAACACTTACACGCATTGGCTCAAAGCTTTTGTTGTGGTCTATAAAACCTAGAAACATTAAAAACACCTGAAACACCCACTCATCTGTTCATTAGGTACAGCCATCAGAGAACTAATAAGATGGTCTCTCTCATTAGATCGCTAATAATGCAGAGTGGCCGCAGGGCTGGTCGTTTAATGCAGCAATGTCTATTAACATCCAGGAATTAATGACTGCTGTAATCTGAGCTAGATGATGACACCTTTTCTTGGCAATTTAAACCATCTACATGACAAACACTGAGGAATTGCTGGGATCAACTTCACAGGACTGCCTGGAGTGGACTCTAAACCAAAAGAAATCTATATATATTAGGCGGGAAACTCATCTGGACCCATTCCAAAATATAGCCGCAGCGTTCAATTTTCACACCAGCGATTACATTTAAGCGTGGATAAGCCGCGAGAATTATAATCAAAAGAAGCTGTTGCATGAATAAAGTGCATATAAACCCCCCCCTCACATCTTCATTTGTGCCAACATGAACACACCATCCTTTCACTCTTGAATTAAGTATGTGGTGATAATCAGAGCTGTAAAAAAAAAAAAAAAAAAAAAAAAAGGCAAGTTGCAAGGAAGTTGGAAACCCACATATGCGTGCACGAGCCTAAGAGCAAGTGCTGATGAGGGGTTCCTGGCAAATTGTGATATCCCCTTCACTCCCCCCACCATTTGCCCACCCGCGGCAGGTTATCTGAGTGAGTATGTCACATCAGCAGGGAGGGGAGGACTGGGGGGACAGCCCTGTCAACGCTGGAGCGCTGGTGTGTATATGTGTGAGAAAGTGGGCCTGTGTTAGGGGATGACTGATTGCGCTCCGCCACAGTGGCCCTGAATCCCCCCTTTCTAGCCGCTCTCCTCACTTCGCAACATCTCCTGACCATTATTACTCCTCTCCACTGAAACACCAGGCCTCCATTAAAATCCACTTAGCTGCCACCAAACAACACACAACATAGGATGTCCCTTTTCATTTGCGTACAGCCTTTCTCTATCCATCCTCCATCTCTTCCTATATGCATTACTCTCAAACCTCCATTCTCATCCCTTTGTTCCGTCTTCTTCAGCCATCCCTTCTCTGCACCGTCCTTTCCATTGCATCCCGCCCTCGCAATGTGGGCCATGCTTACCAATGCCGAGAGGGTCCTTGGGAATATGGATTAAATGTGAGAATGGAAAATACTGCTTGTGTGTTTACACTTCAGTGCCTTGTTGCACCCAGACAGACAGCAAGCCAGCTTGGAGAGTTGACTCCGAATGAAAAAACAAAACAAAGGGTCAGGCAACTGAGGCTACAAGAGCGTTTTCCTACACGTCACGCTCTAATGGTGGTATGAGTACTCCCCTGCAGTGATGCATAATGTATATGTCACAAAGAAGAAACGTGAAACAAGGAGAAAACAGAGATAAAGCAAGAGGGCGTGCAAATCAGGTGAGATGACTTTGGCTTTTAAATTAATATGCATAGAGCTTCATTTGAAATCGTTTCTTCTGTCCAATAAGTTATAGTGCCTCTTTGCTCCTATGCTGGTTAGACTGATTTGAGTTTTAATGTGATGAGAATGGATTTCTGTGTATACGCATGGGTATCGGACAATGCTGTGCTAACCGTGACTTTCCTATTAACACCGGATCAGTCACACATGTGTAGGCATGTAATTAACTGAGGGGAGGGGAGAAGAAATGGAGGTGAGCAAGGATGAGTCGAGGTTGATTTATTATCCCATCACCTTGACCTTGGAGATACAGCTCAATTAAGTGGACTTGGTCTGGCATTCCTTACACCTACATCTCCTTCCTAATGATTTATTCGACTTGTTTGCTTGCACCATCCCATTGCTTAAAAAAATACTATTAATTTCACCATGTTGCTAACAATGTGTTTTCCCCTTCTACAGTTAGCACACCTGCCATACACACAACTGTAAACCAGAGCCCCCGTCAGTCCTGATAATCATCTCAAATCTTGCTGAAACTATGGTCAACCCCATGTCTAAGCAACAGAAATCAATGTTCTTTCTGAAAGAGCTCAAATCTAAAAGATAGAAATATATGTCTTCTGAGCTCAGACAGTGAAGGTCACAGCACTCCATTTCTAGTTAAAAAGGCTGTTGAGATGTAATGATAGGGAGAGGAAGATGATTTTTTTAAAGGTCATGACAGATAGAATATTATTTTTACCATGTACTATCAGCAGAAAGACAGTCTGTGAGCTCAAACAAAAGGTCCTGACCTTTAAAAACATTTAATTTTGAAGAAGGTTTTAACCATTCAACAGCTCAATCATTCTACAGAGCTAGTCCCTTTAAATATACATTTGCTAAGATGCTGTAAAGCAGGGGTAATCAAATGAAATTTAAAGAGGTCCAGTCCGAGAACATTTATTCAGGCTAAGGTCCTGAAGATTATAATGTCCTACAATTTAGTGTGATACTATTTATTTATGTATCTCAGCACTTGTATCAACATCTGCATTCTTGATTAGCCAATCAAATGAAATTAATTCAGTGTTATATAAATATTTTAGACATTTATTGTCACAAAGTACTGAACATGTATGTATATTTCTCAAATGTGTAATGTTCTCGCATTTACTAAATAAAAGTAGGATAACATGTAAATTAAAAAATTAAGACATGGCAACTGTGCATGTTCACAAACTAACTTCAGAAAACAATAAATGTAGGAAAAGCTTAATTTTTATATTTTTATTTTTCAAATGTGGACTAAACTGTCTGAAACATTTATTGTCACATAAAGTGCTGAACGTTTTCTCTCATTTACTAAATATAAACGTAGGGTAACTAACATGTAAATAAGGAAATAAGACATGGCAACTGTGCATGTTCACAAACTAACTTCAGAAAACAATAAATGTAGAAATTTTTAATTTTTCTTTTTCAAATGAGGACTAAACTGTCTCAAACATAAGATGGATTTTTCAAAACTTTTGTTTTGTTTCATAATGGAGTTTCACGTTGCCACTTTTAATAAGTGCCACATTTTCTGAACATATGAGACAAACAGGTTTTGTGCCACCAGTGGGAAAGAGAAAGGACTCTGTCCATTCTGGATTAAATGCTCTATTTTCACTGTCCACTTTGCGTTTTTTAGAGGCTGCCATTTGTTATTTTTCTACTTGTACCATTTCCCTTGCCTGTTTCTCTCCCCTTCTCCGTATCAACTATCAGTTTTTTCCTTTCCTCTGTCTCACCCCTCTGTTTCTCCTTTTCTCTGCCTGTATGACTCATCTCCGCCGGTATTTCTCCTCCTGTCTGCCTGTTTCTCCCTCTCTCCGCCTGTAGCTCAAACTTTCACCGCCGGTATTTCTCCTTCTGGCCGCCTGTTTCTCCCTCTCTTCTTAGCTCTAACTTTCTCCACCAATATTTATCCTTCTGTCCGCCTGAATCTCTCCTTCTCTCCGCTGTGATATTTCTCTTTATTTCGGCCGGTATCTCTCTGTTTATTTTTGCTACGCTTCACTATAGTTTTTTCTAAAGTTTCCCGGCTGGAATGCAAATTGCTTATTGGCTTTGGTGGTATCACGTGGTATGGCAAAACTCGCATACCATTGGCCTGCGGGTTTCCATGGACGCTACAACACTACCGTAAAGAACGCAAAAGCTGCGCCAGCCAGAAGCGCTCATTAAGGTTATAAATTGTACATTCTGTTTTGGCATTCGGCTCGGCTCCACATGAGACAGCATTTCGGTCCGGACCCGGACCACGGTCTGCCTTTAGTGACCTCTGCTGTAAAGGTTTCACTCATTTAGAAAGGACTTAAAGTCCTTGTTTTTTTTTGTAGGCAGGGATTTATATCCTTGTGCTCTAAGACACTTTAATACAATGGAAGACTGTCAATACATTTGGAAGGGCTTTTTGTGAGAAAAACTGAATATTGATCAAGCTTGGCAAAGCTAAACAAGATGAGAAAATAAATGAAACCAGTGAAATCAATGACTGACCATGTCTTCGTAACTTAAATGCCTTGCAAAAGCATTTACTGCCTTTGAACATTTTTATATTTTGTTGGATTACAGCAACATATTTTTCTGTGTTTATTGGAATGGTATTAGAATAACATGAGATAGCAGGAATCAAAACAAAATAGTGCATAGTTATGAAATAGATGAAAAAATATAGTTAAGTGTGCCATCTCTTTATATTCACATCCTTTAAATCTGATACCCCCTTAACGAAACTGCAACAGATTGCTTTCACAACAAAAAAACTATTAGAGGCTCCAACACACTTGAGACTGGGGTGAAGACAACCCTAAGCATAGAACCACAGCAGCAAAGCAATGTTTCAGACCAGAGGAGTTTTATTTATTAGAATGGCCTAGTTAAAGTCTAGAAAAATCCAATTGACAGTCTCTAAACCTAAAACCTGATGCTTGCAGACACACTTCATCCAATCTAAGTGAACTTTAGCCATTTTCCAGAGAAGAATGGGTAAGAATTTCCAACTTGAGATGTTCAAAGCTGGTAGATAGGCTACATGTCCAAAAAAACTGGCATCAGTAATTGCAACGAAAGGTGATTTAACAAAGTATTGACCAGGAGGATGAACACAAAATGGCAGACTTGAAATTTTTATTTGTAAATAAATTTGAAAAATAATTATCTCTTTCCCCCATTTAATAAATACGTATGACCTTCCACTGATCTATTACATTAAATTCCAATTAAAAACTTTGTAATTGTAATGTGAATAAATTAGGAAAAAAATTCAAGAGGTTTGTGAAGCAGCGTATGAAATCCAAACCAACATTTTCTGAAGAACTGAAATTAACTGAAGAACCTTTTCAGACCTGCTGCAAAGGGCAGGTGAATATATTAGAATGATCATTATCTGGCTTTTTCATTAAAATAGATTTTTTTCCTTTACTTTCAGAGCATTTTTTCTCCCTACCTGCAAATGCTTTGGAGATGTGATCCTTTTTCCATTCCCAGGGTTGGTCATACTCGTCAGCTGGTCTCTCGTCATCTTGTGGTAGCCTGCTGGTCTCCTTGCCCTCCTCATGAAGTTCTCCATAGACATACCCTAAGCGCTGTCCTCGCTCATCTTCGTACGGAGTGTCATAAAGTTGCATCCCTCCCCGCATTCGTCCTCCTCCGGGGGTGCGCTGCAGTTCTGTCACAGCACATGCAAAAAGAGAGAAAATCACTGAAACAAAGATTCATATATATGCAATCCTTCATAAATATCTCTTATGTGTCATATTTAACCAGTCAGCAAGAAAAATAGGTCTTGCTAAATATTCGTTAAAAGCAATTACAGCTCTCAGAACACAATGCAGATACTATTCTTCATTCCAAATTTAAAGTAAACAAGAGGCTTGTTGATCTCTGACATGCCTAGAATTAGAGAAATTAAAATAATTATGTTTGCACAGCTTGCAGTAGGCTCAGAAACCAATGTGGTGGGCCATAACAAGGAACTGGGTTAGACACAGAGGGATAAAATGGTGTTTTCTCTCCCCATGTCCAATCTGCATCTCAGCCAGCAGATATCCAGCATGGCTCACAGCACCATTCGTGTCTCCTTGTTAACATTTTCATCAATTTCTCAGTGGGGTCCAGACAACAAATGGTTCTCTGCACCTGCATCTGTTTTGTTGAGTCAAATATGGCCATGAGATAAAAGGCTGTATGATCACTGGGGGTACTAAATGCTTCCACAGAGATCTGTAAACAGGAGACCCAAAATCTCCAGCAGTTTTTGAGTTTTACCAGAAAACATACACTTTTCAAAAGAAGGTGAGCTGGAATTGTAGTGAACAAAAAGCCATGTTTATGTTTTTGTGCAGCAGTTTGTGTTTGCATAAAAATGGAAAAGGACTACATATAGAGTTTGCCATGACAAAACGGTGCTTTCAGGCGACCAGTTATTACCATGGTGACCAAGTGGAAAGACCCTGACAGAGAGACCCTGAGGTTATAAAAAGAATGGTTGAAGGGAACTAGAGAGAAAGGGGGAGCAATGCCAGGAGGGGAGGGAAAGAAGAGGAAAGGATGTGGTAGATTCAAGAGCAGCGGGAGTATGAAGAGGAAAAGGAAGCCTTGATGAAACAAGTGGGAGAAAAAGGCACAGAGAGAAAGAGAGGTAGGGAGAGATGGCATGAGAGATCGAGGAGGGCAGGGGATTGTGGTCTGTCAGCGTTTGATGTTAAGTCATGAAGACAGAAGCACAGCAGGGCTGAATGCTGCTCTACCTGCACTGGGAGCTTGTGGTGTCACGGCAGCCTGGTGACAGAGAGGAGATGAAGGTTGGGAGATAAAAACAAGATTAAAAAAAATAAAATGATAAATTCAAAGGGGGCACAATGGAGAAAAACACAGGCAGGGGATTGACTGAAGATTTAGGGAAACGTTGACAGGAAGGGATGGGGAGTGTGTTTTGGCATGCAGATGTGTGTCAGCAGGGGGACCACTCTTGTCTGCAAGAACTGAACTCATGAATCATGACAAAGTGAAGAAATTTTTAAATTTAAGCAATTTTAAAAACCACATGCTGAGTGATTGATAAATATTATTCCAGTGTCACATTTGGCTGCTGCTTCAATGACTTTTAATGAGAAAGAAATAGACCAAGATACAGACAAAAGCTAGCTCTAAAGTGACAATGACAGAGCTCTGACAAACCTGTGCCATCACCACTCTGAATCTAATCTCTCAAATGGCTCCATCCAGGTGCCGTAAAAAAAGACTTGCTTCAAGGTTGCTACAGATTAAGCTTCATTCTCTTATTCCTAATATTGTGAACTCCCTTTCACGTCCAAAAGGGCACCAAGAGTGACAGTGATGAGAGGGCAAAATATATACAGTGAACTTTCACTAAAGGACAGATTAAAGAGACAACCAAAGAGTTTCCTTGGGGGGCAGGGGAGAGCCCTCGAGATGGAGAAATGGAAAGAAGCAGTAGTGGTGGTGGAGGGGCAAGCCTTTACACTAAATGACTGGGACAGACCAGGGAGAGCGCAGGAGGGGAAAGGGTCAGAAAAACATGTTGCAGAAAGAGGGAGAAATGGAAAACGATGGCTCTGTGATCGATGATGTGGGAGGAAATTGCGAGGGCAGAAAGGGGGTCTGAGTCTGGACTGTGAATGAACACTTCATGATGTTGAAAGCTCACTCAGCTGGGGTCGACAAAAATCCAAAGTAGTAAGATGCATTAACACTTTCATGGGAAATTGTTTATGAACAAAGAACAATAAAATTGGAATTAGAAAGCCAGTCTTTTCAGTCCTCTTGAAAGACAAGTACATCGACAAGCCTTGCTTTGCTCATCACAGAAACTGCTGACACAGTACAGCTGATACTTCATGAACTAGGTCCACATTTTTACCATGATTAATGTCTTCAGATTTAAAATTATGTCTTTCCATTACAAGCACAAAATCATGTTTTTCAACTGCCTATTCGTTCAAATAACCAACTGTAATTATTTGCTGATCAACGCATCACAAAGCGTCACAGGAAATCTATCAGGTCAGTGGCAATCAAACTACGTAACTCCCGCCTTTACCAACAACCATAAGGCATCTTTTGTACCGTTTATCAGCAATAGAAGTTTTATTTATTCTTTTTTGTTGTACATTTCTACTTGAATTTAACTGGAGAATCTCATCTTTCACCTAATCCTTCCACTTATTTAAACTAATTATTTACAGACTGGACACTCTATAACATTATTATTCTCTCTAGTATAACATTTTCTACAATTCCGATGTACATTTTAACTGAGCAACTGTACAATTTAATTTCATGCTGGTAATGATAAAGTACTCCGATTATGGTAGAATGGAATCAATAAACACATAAATGACTGCTTACAAAATGTAAAAAACTAAAATCAGGAAAACTAAATCTGATAATGTCATTTAAAAGTTTTTTTATAATTATCATATTCTGCAAATAATTCCTTACAGTCTGCTAGTCTTTCAACTTTCTATTTTGTGTAACTCTGAATCTGCCCTTGTGAAGCAATACACACAACTACTTAGCCAACAACAGACCCAACAAATTCTGATTGCCTACCTCATTTTTTGTAATTGATAGCTATAAGCAATAGATTTCCAAAGTCCATTTAGTGCAACAAATCCTGCACTTAATTATTTAATATTCATGTTTAATTTTGTTGCATTGGTCAAGCGGATTAAGGCCAGAGAGGTTCAGCAAAACGGTCGTGTGGACAAACAGATCTGGAGCCAGAGAGAGAAAATGCTGGAAATCACATACAAGGAGATTGTATAGCTTTAAAATACAGTTGAACAACTTCATTTGCACTCACTGTTGTGTTCATTTTCATTCCTCAAAAGTCTTCTTCACCTTCATGAGTCCACTGACCTGTTATGACCCTCTGAGCTTCATAAGGTTCCATGTAGCCGTTATTCTCGCAGGGGACAGGACCAAGATCTGGTTCCGGTCGGTGTTCCAATCGAGCATCAAATGGATCTGAATAATCTGTGACCCCTGCCATCGGGGCTGATGGCACCACCTGAAACATGAAACAAAAATCTACCTATGAAGCAGAGGTACTTCTTAAAAGGTACAACTAATTTAAACCTGAGGAGGAAAAGGGGAAACAAGCTGACTCAGGATAATGAATTCAAATCATTCAAAGAACTGCAAAACAAGCTAAAATTCCAAAGTGACTCATTAGTTTGACTTTTTTTATCAGCTTTGCCAACACAATATTGTAAGATTTGCACTAAAGTTTTGAAAACATTGTTAGGTTTCTTATAATGATTCAAAAAGAATTCAGCCCATCTGTTAAAGCAAAAGAAGTAAGAGTCCTGCACAGACAGTAAATCATCAAGATCCAGGGTGACTAATCTAAAACAACTGATAAATAATCCAATCATAAGAGAATGACATTAAACATGTATTTAGCCATTAATAGACAAAATACATTTAAAATTTTGTCAACAGCTGGCCAGGGATCACTGTTCAACCCATTGATCCAACTAGTCTTTACACCATATGCATAAACAGAAACATATTCTGTATCTCCATGTCTTTGTTAAAGCCCTCAGTAGTGAAAGACAGCCCATCCTGAAGTTTTTTGGCTTCAAAAAGAGTGGAGGGAGATAAAAAAAAAGATATGCAGTCGGCAACATTTGTTCCTCCATGCAAGCACAGGAGGGAAAAAGCAGTGGTCATCTGGCAAAGTGACAGAAACACAACCAACCATATGGTCGCACAAACACATGCGTATACAAAAACACCTGAGAGACGGTCTAAAAGCGTGTACATCCTTTGTCTCTCCTTCTCCCTCACAAAGGAAATCACTGTAGAAAGGCTCACTTCCCCAAAATCCTGCTAAACACACACACCCTTGCAAAATGCTGTTCTAATCTCTTGTTGGTTCTATAACAGGTTATCTATTGATGCACAGGAATCTGTTATGTTAATTAGAATGTGGATGTTCCCACAGATCATGGGAAATTAACGTGCAATGGAGGGATAAGGGCAGACAGGGGAGCTATCGACTTTAGCAAGAGTATTACTTCAATCCACTTCAGTATTTTTGCCCTTTCTAGCACTTTCCATGAGCTTATCCGTAGATTAAACTGCTATGATGAAGAGTTTGAGATTTGCTCCAACTTAGTCAGCGTTTTGAGTTAATGTGTAAATTATGTCCTTGTGAAGCTCGGACTTTTGCACAAAATGTTATTTAAACATCTTCCTTATTTGTGCTCAAGGGTTGAGGTTTTCTCAATCGTACATTTGATTCAAAGTGAGTAAAAAATGCCACATTTCTGATTACAAAAACAGCACTAAAGCTTGATATATACCTCTTCATGGCCCTTGGTACCTCTCTAAGCAGTATAATGAATGTGGCCATGCAACATGTGCACGTGTGATGGTCCCTCTCAGCTTGCAAAACCAAACCTCATCTATTATTTATGGACGTGCATAAACTCAGGGGACCATGGCCCCCTCCAACTCAATGGTCCGCCAAAGCTATCAATTTTTTCCCCCTCCGCCTATGGTAGTAAATTGATGTGCAATGTAGGATGTTATGTGATTTATGTAAACAATACATATCTTCTGACACACATTCCTAAGAAGTTGCTGATTGAATCTGATAGTTAAATCTGTCACAGAGATGGCAACGGGATAAAAGAAGTGGGAGTTTTTATGTCTTTTGGTTGGCTTCTATTTATGATTCCAGCCCACTTCATTTGACAAGAGGAAGATCCTACTTGACACCATCTCCTTTGTTGTTTGTACATCTGTAAAGAAGTAAGAGAAGCATCGAGAAGAATAATTTTCAGTTTTTTAACAGCCACATAGAGGAAAACGGCCAGCTGGAAAATCCGAAAATGAAGTCAAAAAAGCACAAAAGGTGGAAGAAGCTATTTAAAAATGAAACAGTTTGTTTTCTATGGAGGCTGCTGGCTGTTTATTAAGGCTGCTACAAAGAACCAAACTTTACTGGGTTTTGTTTATTTTGCAGTTTTAACATTTTTGACTTCAAAGTTATGTCCACTTCTCACACAACATTTTCAGGACCAAAGAGGCACCATCTACCACAGCACACTAAATTGTACCTCCACTGGGGATATTTAATTCAACTGGAGCATGCTGTAAATTGACACCAAACTACCATCAGCAGCTAACAGAAAGGCTGAAGGAAGTACAGCAAAGTTTCTCTGTTTAACCCCTTTTAACTTTTGACCGTATTCTGTAATAGTACATCCTGAATTTAGAAATGTTGGCAATGTTTTGAAAAACCTGTGTAAAAGTCCTCATTCTAGGCACAGAGACCACTGTACAATTATAATGCTAACCATACTAAATTTGTTAACCACATAAGTGCTCAAGGTTGTTTAAATGTCAACTCATGACCCTTTTATTGTTTTAAATATTACAACCTTGCTTTACAGCAACTGCTCTCTCATACACCTACACACACACACACACACACACACACACGGTGAGATGTTAACTCGGCTCCAATCTAAGTAATCATTAACTGTTCATGGAAAGAAAGCAAGAAAAGATTTTGAAAGTTGTTGATTATTGTTCTGATAAAGAAATCAGAAGGTTAAAGGTTTACAAAATCTGGAGCTCTAAAATCAGCTACAAATCTCTGATCAAAAATAAAAAAGTGAGAATCGGTAGGTCTTACGGGTTCTTGCTGGTCTTCCAAAGAGATGGAGCTGAGAAGAATCTTGGTGCGTCCCAGCTCCTGAGAATCCACTTTGATCAGTCTGTGTTTAGGAGACTTCGTGTCCACACAGGAAGACTTCATGGGAGATCCATACACCGGTGAGGAGGTATCAAATGTCCCAGATTCTCCTCTAGATCTGCTCTCCGCATCCTCATATGGATCTTCAAAGTCCAGGTCCCTCTGGAGACGGTATGCTTTGAGGATCTCACTCTCTGTGTAGTCCGGTGTAGGTGGTTGTGGGGGCACCTTCCTGCCAAAGCTTAGGTAGTCCTTCAGCCACTTGGCCATGGCGGTACAGCTTCCAAACTTGGTGCTGGGTAGACAACTGTGTGCAAAATGTTGGGAGGAGAGATGGGGTCAAATAAAGGTTATTGCTTGACCTTATTTCAGATGAGACTGCATAAGATCAGAACTGCTCTGTAAAAGGAATGCTGATTTAAAAAAAAATCAATTTCTATTCTAAAAGCAGCCACAATAATCCCGATCCTTAAATGCCAATTGAACAGTTCTATCTTCTCTTAACCCCAGAGCAACAGTCTGTGTGCTATTACATGCCTCCATGAGACATTAACCTACGGAGACAGCTGGGCTTCATGGGCTCCTTTTGTTTCAGTCATGGGAGCCGAGCGTCTGGCAACTGGACTTTGCCCAAAGGCTTCAATTACATCTCACACCCCTGCAATAAAAGTCTGACGATAACGCGGGGTTGGAAACATAGACAAAGACCAAAATAAGATTTCTAAAAACTCACCTGCAAAGAAAGCTTTTCAACTTCTGAACTTTTTTTACACAATTTTACAAACAATGAAAGTTCAGGTTTTTTTTTTTTATGAAGATAATTTTACACTAGCTAAGAAAAAAATATTTTGCCGAAACTTCTGTTCCACACAATCACCAAAACACTGACTTTAAACGCCAGAGAAAGCTGCGCTCCGAACGCGCGATCGCTTACCACGCCAATTCAGTGCCTCGGCCACTTTGGATGCAAATATCCGCGCTTCTTCATGTCCC
This sequence comes from Valencia hispanica, assembly GCA_963556495.2. Lineage (NCBI taxonomy): Eukaryota > Metazoa > Chordata > Actinopteri > Cyprinodontiformes > Valenciidae > Valencia > Valencia hispanica. Next base: position 24,392,249 of record OY747705.1, on the reverse strand, counting down.
TGACGATAAAACACATGAAAGGTTGTAATCCTTTTCGCAAAGCCTGTTAGAGCTCAAAGGGATGAGGATACAGGAGAATTCAGAATCCTTTCTTCCAGGAACTCGACCGCACCGAAATCCATCCAGAGTTCCTCCTGAAAAATGTGCGAGTGAGAGCGACAACAGCTCCGAGAGAGAGGCACAACTCAACTGAGAGATTAAAGGGGAGGCGCTTCATTCCCAGAGGAATATCCTCCTGCTGCCTTTCGCAATCAGCCGAGCGTTCATTCATTCAAATGTCTGTACACATCATGCGCCATGCAACAAGAAATAGATCTCCATTTTCCAAACCATAGTCAGTGCAAGTGGCAAACAAATATAAAGAAAACTGAGTCTACTTGCGTGAACATGCTTTTAAGGGGTGAATTATTTATTTGCATGACATCACTGGCAGTTTTTCATGTCAGAGCGTCAGTTAATGCCATTGTAATTAATTTTGCTTTTGAGAGATAACCCAGGAGAATAGAAGCAGAAAGGACTGCGTAAAACAGATAAACTCACTCATCCAAGCAAGATAAACAATGTACTGATTAAGACGTGGACATAAAAACAAGACAATATTACAATATAAATTAGAGCAGTCCAGTTTAATTTTTTTTCAAAGAGGGTTTTTTAGTGTACACCCTGTTTCCTTGATGTTTCACATTTGCCCACTTATCTTCTCCCACATGTCACACTATCCTTTGTCCACCCAGCTAAATTGGATTGTATGCTACACTGAGTCAGGCACATCTGAGTCTGTTAAAAGATCGTAAATGCCTTTTTTCTTTACGACCCTTGTGAGCTCACTTTCTCCCAGGAGGCGGGGGACTGGATGAGGTCATCGAGCCAGAATCCACCCCCCTTCATTGCCATCACTACAGGCCATCAGCACTATGACATCTAGACTTTTTATATCTAACCCGTCCTGCATGCTTTGCAAGTTTACTCAAAACCGATGTTCAGCTAGAAAGAGTTTTGCCTCTCCAAAGAGCAGATCTGAAAAGCCTAGATGTTTTTGTTTTTTCTATCAGGTCCCCGCATGATTGGATCATTTGTCAGTTGTCTTAGATTAGTCACCCTGGATATTGATGATCTACTGTCTGTGCAGGACTCTTATTTATTTAGCTTTAACAGGCTGAATTCTTTTTGAATCATTGTAAGAAACCTAACAATGTTTTCAAAACTTTAGTGCGAATCCCACAATATTCGTGTTGTCAAACACATTGTGGTTTGTTTGAACATGATTGTCTCTTAGTTGTCTTATTTTTTGAGATTAGTGGTTCTTAAACTGTGGTACAAGTACCACTTGGTTGTACTTGGGCTGTTTAGAGAGTATTTGGGTATTAGTTATTTGCAAGGTGAATTTGAAATAACTGACGATGTAGTAGAACACAGTCAGTGGTGGTTCTTGCATGAATCGCACCTTTGGCACGCCCCTCCTTTTGATTCCTACTTAAATCAAAACACACACATTCCTCAGATGAAGCCCACTATGCAAAAAAAAAATTCATTCCTTATTCACTAAACATGAAAAAAGCAATTGAATTAGAGGTTCAGTTTAACTTTTTTTTTTTACAAACACTGATGTCCCTTGGCTAAGTTGTGAACCATTTTGCACATGTTGAGATGGTAAATGACCTGCATTTGTAGAAAGCTTTTTCAGTCAGAGCACTTAACACTACATTCACTAATTCACCTGTTCACGCACTAGTGATGGTAAGATACATTACCTACGGGCCCCCATACACACAGGTGCCACCAGGCGGACAGAGCGGAGGTTTGAACCAGCAACCCACCGGTTATGGGACTAACTCCTACCACCCGAGCCACGGTTGCCCCCTGAGATCTGCCTCTGAGGACAGTGAACCTAGAATAAGCACAGGTGGCTACTTGTGTTTACTTTTATTTACCTCTGAAGTTGGAGCCTGGATCAAGGAATGAGATTTAGCCCACACAAATTGTGTTGCAATTCCAAGATCATAAGCAATTTGGATCTGATATATTAAGTGAGGATGCTAACTGCTGTTAGCAATACAAACTATCGGTACAATTGTATGCTCCTGTATTTTGTACATACAGCAATGTATTTTTTTAAAGGAGATTGTATAACACTGTATGTATAAAAGATTTGTAACACAAGTGTGAACCAGACATGTCAATGAATTGCTTTTAAGTACAGCTATCACTGGGCTTTAGATGCAAGGCAGCCATATTAGATTTTGAGGTTGTTGAGAAATCCTCTAAATTAGCATTCCAGCTTGTAGGAAACTTTGTTCATTCTTTCAAATTCAAAATTGGAAAAGATATAACTTTGGAATTAAAAGCTAAATCATAACAAATCGAAAATTTTTTATCTTTCCCCAAGTTCTGTTGAAACTACTGTTTTAAAATGTTTTACTATGGGGGTAATTAGAAAACTTTGTATATATCCAGGGTGGTACTTGTAAAGAGAGGGAGAACCACTGTACAAGATCCCTTATGTTTAAAAATGCAACAAAAAAAGGATGTTCCATTAGCAGTGTCTATCACTTTCAAATGTCAAGAGGGTAAGTGTAATGTGCTAAAGGTCTCATCATAAGAGAATAAAATCAACAGATTCATTAAAGTGATAGACATCTTGCACTCCCCGACACATCTTCCTAGAAAGAAAAATACAAGAAAAAAGGCAGAGTTTTAATCTTTTCCCCATATGCCTACAAAAATCACTGAGCAGCAAATTCCTTTATCCCCTTCTTGCCTTTTCTCTGCCATAAATTATTTTCATTTTTTCTCTCATTTCATATCTTTGCATGTTGCAGTAATCTTTCCCTTGTTGTCCCTTACCTAGCTTTGAAATGTTCATTGTTTTATCCACACAATCCACTCTGTCCAGCATCTTCTTTAAAACTCCCCTTACAGGAAGGCAATATTGAGGATTTAAGTCATGTTTCTATTCTGGCCGGAAAAAGATTCACAAGTTTATGGATAAGGAAATTCAAACTAACAAATAGATGAAAAAGAAGGGGTGGTTGTAGGTCAGGCAAAGAGGAATAATCAGACACAGAAAGGCAGGCAATGAGAAAGGTTTTTTTTTTCTTATTAGGTTTACAATCACGGAGAAAGAAACAGTTGCATAAGAGCTCACAGTCTAATTACATTTTTAAAAAGGAAACAACACGAGGGTGCTATGGATTTTATCCGAGAACTAATAACACCACCTCATTATAAAAGGCTAAAAATGGAAATTACAGTTCTTATGAAGTTCAGGCTTAACTATGATGATGGTGTTTCAGTATCATTTATGAAAACTTTAAACATCCCCAATTTCCCCCTGGTTTAGTGGGAGGTAGATATTAATTACATAATAACACAAAAACCAAAGTTATTTTTCAAAGCTTTGAATTTAACAAAACCATGTGTGCTGTGCAGAAGATTTGGAAACGGCAAACCTGGAGGAAACATTGATTTCTGTAATATCATCTGCCTAGCACTTACTGCCCTCTTTTGGTGGCTGTTGTGAATTGCACATGTTTTAAAATAGACATTTTATCTCATTGGTTGGGCTGTACGTTTTTACCGATTGTATACCTTTCGTATGACTTTAAGCATCATGACATGAAGTTTGCTGTAATATTTTAAAAACTGGCATCACATAACAGATATATTAGTTTTACAACACAAAGTTGTGTTGAACAAAAAAAAAGAATGGGATTAAATTAGAAACAAATGTGGTGTGCCTTTTTTGTATACTGTCTTGAGATAGCCTATACATTTTCTCATATGAAATCATTTGAAATGTAATCACAGAAGACTGTTATCTTCTGAATCCAAAATATGCAAAAACATCACTGCTGCAATCGAAAAATTCAATTCAAGCAAACAGTCTCAACATAAAAATGGAAGCTTACTATATAGTTTGAAAGGAATATAATATAGTGGGGTTTTTTATCTCAACACTTTGTCTGAAACAACTCAAATGCGAGACGTAGGCCTACATTAAGTAGGACTTGTTTTTGTCTGAAACCATCGTTTTTTCTGGTTGACTATCATTAGTGCCTTCAGGTTTAGTAAATGTTAAGATGTTTTTTTTTTACTCTCTCTTTTTTCCTTTCTTTATTACTTAACTCACATTTTCCAATATCCCGGTTCCAGCTGGTTTCCCGAAGCCATTGGTCAAACTCACAGTGATGTTATGGAGACCGCCCAATATCTCGGAATACAGGAACTTTCTCTGCACTAACCGTGTAGAAAGCTAAGCTTATAAGGTTTTCAAATAAACAAAGGGCAATATTATTCAGTGACGAACGCACGTAAACATTTGTAAATATCGGTTTAAAACGAAGAAAAACGACATTCGTCAATGCTCTTGCGTCGAAGAATGCTTCAGTGGGCACGACAGCTGTAATCCATCATCGCCAATCAAGCGCTGAACCGGCCTGCTGCTGCGCGCTGCTGATTGGTTGATTTTGGACTTGGGCGGACTCAGTTCGTCTGTCGGACAGACAGCAGTGAATTCAGTATTTTACAGTGAGCAGTTGATGTGCCAGTGAAACACCCACCTGGAATTGCACTGTCCTCCCCAGGTAGGCTACAGGTTTGCCTGTCAGCTTCATATGTAAAGATTTATTTTAATTTGCTGTAGTATAGTTTAAGATTTAGCCTTTGGTTAGTATCCTATGTGTTTTAAAATTATGGTGACTCCTATGTTTTGGGACTATTGTGACATTAATGGATTTTAAATTCATTACACCAACGTCAATTTTTCAATATTGTCATTTTTTTACAGCATTCTAGCTCAAGACATGAAAAGTCTCAAAGCAAAGTTTAAAAAGAATGAGGTAAGAGGCATCTATTGTGGAGAGTGGTGAGCATTACAAGTGGGTGAACTAATTAGAAATGTATCTCTTTCCATGAAAATTAGTTTAGTCTTAACCTACTATATCCTAGTTTGCTTTCTGCAGTCTGAGGGGGATGTATTCGGATTTAGTGTCACTTAACAGCAGGAGAGCAGGACTGCCACTAGACTGCTGTTATAACCAGTGATCTCAGGTAGCCTTCAATTATTAACACGTAACCCGTGCAGACACACTGACTCAAACACACTAAAAGGAGTCCTACTTCATTTCTGTTATTCTTTTTCAAATTTTGGGGGCTACTTTGAATACAAGCAGTAGATAACAGAAAAAGATGTAGCATTCAGTTGCAGGCTGTTAGACTGCTTCTGGGCCTCTGTACAGGCTGACAAATCAATAATCCTCCAAATTTAAAGCAATGGTCCCTTTAATGTTTTGTGTGCTTTGTCTGGACGTGTTAATCATGTTGATATCTTTATAGAGACCAAATTACAAATTCATTGATCATAACCACTAAAATGATGAACCAATTTGGGGGAGCTTAGTTAAGGGTCTCTTTAAGGCCACCTAGGCAGACAGACTCGATGCCTGTGCCACCCAGACCAGCTGGGCAAAGAGCAGCTTGTCGAACGTTTCCCTCCCCTCTTTTTGCTGAGTTCTCACTTCACACAGGCCTCACTCTGTAGCTGCAGAGAAACAGATCTTACTATACTGCAGGAGGGGAGCAGGGATTGGGAGGGGGGGGGGTGGGGGGGGGTACTGTGCAGGACTTGACAAAAACTAATGGGAGCGAAGAAGGGAAGCGCTACCGAGAAGAAGGCAACAGAGAAAATGGTCAGGTTAGAGAAATGAGGACAGGAGGGAGGGGAGCTGTCGTGGACATGCAGTTGGAGCAAGACGAAAGGAAATTCTTTCCGAATCCGGACAGAGGATGCTGCTTTGGGATGTGTTGTGAAGACAGGGTGTGCTGATGTGCGTAGATGACATTTAATATATCAAAAGAGGTAGGATTAGAAATGGTATAGATTATCTGCTATGCAGATCTCTGTTGTGATGTTGCACTGACCTCTGGAAGGTTTTTTTTTTTCCAGAAACTCATTGACTTTCCTAAGAAACTCTGATATGTGACATAGGCATGTGGCATACAGTGGTAAAATTATACCCTAGCAGTATTTAATTGTGGTTGACTCCCTGCTAGCCACATGGATCCCCAGCAGCCTGTTTTTAGCCTAATGAAGCGGTTCTGTCCTTGTCTCAGTCTGCTGCCGCTGCCAGTAGGTATCTTCTTTCTCTGTTTATAAAAAAAATCTAAACAAAAATTAATCGTATTTTCACCCTTTTTGCTATTTGTAACATATTTCAATTTAATATTGTGTTTATAACCAATAAAACTGTCTGGAAGTATTTTTACATGAACAGGAGCTTCTAAACATTGTTTTGGCTGTTGGAAGGTACAAGGCTGAACGGGTGTTTACATACACTTATCATTGGCATGATTTCCATAGTGAATTAAGACTTTTAATGATGCATTTGAACTACTCCTTTTTTAAGGTGGGACAGTCATGCAAGAACAAAATTATGTTAATTTTCAAATCAAGAATTTGGTATACAATTTAGAATTTATTGATGGTTTTCTCTAATGCACACAGTCAATATTACACATTTCATAGCAATAATGCTTCCATAATATTGTTGTATATTTGGTCACTTTTTTGTTTAGAAGCACAAGAGATCATTTGAATTAATTGAGGAGTCTTGCACTAACCTGGCTTTTGACCAGTCTACAAATTATCTTTACAGAAGCTTAACATCACTCTGCTTTATCCATTGGAAACCATTTATTTTGTGAGTTTAAGATCATTTTTCTGTTGGAACACCCAGCTGTGTTAAAGTTATTTCATTTACTTTGTGCAACGAATACCCCCCCCACTTGCAATAGCTCTCACCAACTTGAGCTGCTGCTTCTACCAAGACAGTTTGCACAATCTCCTGAGCTTCTTGGTCAACACTCTTTTAGTCCATGGTGATGTTTATCATCTTACACAGTGGATAGAAGCACTGGTGTTCCAACCTCTCCCAGTTTACGACAAACTAGAGCCTCGGTGGTTCCTTGTTTGTTCTTAAAGATCTAGACTAATTTTCTTTCATTGGAGGTGGTAGTTGTGGTCAGGTGAATGAAACTTGGACACAGTTAGGTGTTTTATTGGGACAATGATCCCAAACACACACCAAAATTAGTTTTGGAATGGAGAAGGTAGGCTAATGTTAAACTTTTGACATTCATGCCACTACTGGGTGTGTGTAAACATCTGCCTGGCATTGTATTAAGTGTGTTCTCAGTTTTCATTGGGACCGTGCTGACCTGGAGGGTAGTGCAATTATCTTTTGGGTTGCCCCCTTAGAGTCAAGACTGGAGCAAGAGTGATGAGAGGCTGCTGCAGGCTGTGGAGCAGAATGAACCTGACAAAGTGTCTGCCCTCATTGTCAAAAAAGGTCTCTGCCCAACAAAACTGGATGCTGAGGGCAAGTCTGCGTAAGTTGGACGTTTATTCTTTACAAATGTGGGAAAGTTTGCCATTGGAGTTAATTGTTTTATTTGCTTGGTCTTAATTTATTAGCATTCGGTTCATGGAAGTTGTAGATTTTCTAAGAGAAACTTAATTTTGTCTATTGTAAGAAAATACATAATTATCTGAGCACAAATAATTTTTTGAAAGTTTAATCAAATACATTTTTGCTCAAAAGTTTGATTCACAATCTACTGCATGACCCTTTGCTCATGAAATATTTCTTCTTTAGAAAGCTTAACTGGGAGGTTTGCTCGTTTATTGTCAGCAATCATTCCAATCACTGTTCACCATAGCATACACAGTACCTTGCAAAGTGAATTTTTTTCCCTATTTTGGCACATTGCAACCTCAAACATTAACCTTGTTGGGATTTTTTGTAATAGAAAAACACAATGTACTGCCCTATTGTAAAGTGAACAGAAATGTAATTCATGGTTTTTATATGTTTTTACAAAAGTAAAATCTGAAAAGTTTAGTATCTTTACTCTGATACCCCTAAGTAGAATCCATGGGTACCTGTTGCCTTCAGATGTCACCTAATTACTAAGTAGAGTAGAGACACATTTTTTTCAGGGGTTATAAAAAGCCTATTACCTTTTGTCATGGATAGCCTCTAAAATTGAATTTTAATACTTAAATAAACTGATTGTAATGTAAAGAGGCCTTTTTTGAGTTAGACTATTTGTTGAAAGGAATCAAAACAATGAAAATCTATAAAAGCCTGGTGTATTTTTCTCATGTGTATTGACTTGTTAGTATTTTCTGTCAGGTTCCACCTCTGTGCATCCAGAGGGAGACTAGATTGCCTGGAGGTAATCATATCTAATGGAGCAGATGTCTGTGTCATGGATGGAGCTGGTATGATATTTGATTATGGGAAGCATATCATACCCTTTAACCTAAGAATAGCTTTTGTCAGTTTATATAAATATATATTTATATTTTCTGTTTTTTCTGACTCAAGGTTTCAGCGCACTTCACCTTGCAGCCAAAAACAGTCAGTTTGAGTGTTTAAAGAGACTGTTGCAGGTAAAAATCTGTGACAATATAGATGTATAAATTCACCAAATAATGCAAAATAATATTGGAAAAATTGATCTTTTGGTGTTTGTGTGCCCAATTAGGAGAGACTGGCTGTAGATTGCACTGACAGTATTGGCAGGACACCACTACATCATGCAGGTAGCAACAGCATTATCTGCAAATAGTAAAATTCTTCTTAGGATTTTATATCATAAAGTTTTATATCTAAGAGTAATAAAATGCTGATACCAGTTGATCAAATCATGTAGTTTTGTAGCATTTTGTCATTGTAGAAACTGTTTTATACTGCTCTTTTATTCCTTTATTGGGCTTTTTTCCCACTTGGATAACAAAGTGATCAGTGGCTGTTTGTCCTGCACCGAGACAATGTGGGACTTTAAAGCCAATCTGGATATCCAGGACAGTGTAAGTTTAATGACTGTTGCTACCTTATGTGTTATTTGGTTACCTTATCTTTTTAAAGAGAGACTCACTCGCAAATCAAAAATGTTTGGTGACAAACTGTATAATAGAGTGTCGAATGGTGCTGTCTACATGTCTGGTCATTATTTTTGGTATTTTAGTATATCTCAGTAAAAATATTAATTTTCTACTAAAAACCGTCAGTGTGGCATACTCTTCAGGTTAAAACTCTACACTGCACTTGAATTTGAATTGGGCATTGCTATTCGCTCTGCGGTGATGGCTGACGTCAGCCATCCTGCCACTGTGGGGTATAAAACAAATCAAGTCTCGGCCACGCATCTATAGCGAATTGCAGTTGGAATAGTAAGGAAGTTTTAATAACCGCCCAGCTCTCTCCCCCCGCTGCCCCACGGTTCACCAGGCAACACCTTCTTTTTGGCGCATTTTTCAAACAGGAAATGTGGGCGGAGTTAGACTCTGGTAGGGGGGTTAGTTGGTCTTTAATGAGTCTCTTCGATGTTAATTTTAAGAGTGTAATGCTTTAGGTGAAATTTGAATGATGTTTTCAGGATGGGGCCACACCACTGATCCTAGCGGCCCAGATGAGCAGAGTGGAGCTGTGCATTTTTCTGTTGGGTCGAGGTGCCAATGCAAACATACAAGACAACCAGGGGAGGTACTGGATTGTCGTTTTGATTTTGTCCTCCAAGACTGAGAGTTTAGTGCGGTAGTAATAAATTAAATGTCTTTTTACATTTTACCCTAACTGGAGTTTTTTTGATATCATAGATTATATTTGTACCTCTTTAGTGATATTATCCTACCCTGTTGTTCACTAAAATTTTGTCTGGATGGTCAGGTCAGCATTAATGCTCGCCTGTGAGAGTGATAGTGTCGAGACTATAGAAGCTCTGCTGAGAGGTGGCGCAAACACACAACTGGTTGACCAACTTGGGCACAAAGCTGCTGACTATTCCATAACTACAGGCAACCAATACATTGTTCGCATTTTGCAGGCTGGAGTACCCCCAGGTACAGTACAAGGTCTTTGGGTGAGTTTGTATTGTTTTAGATTTTTCAAAGTGCATTCATTCCTTTTATTGAAAGATTACATAATACCTCAAGTGAAGCTAATTAGAACATTTATTCATTTGGCATAACTCATCCATAGAAAGTAGCTGTAATGGGTGGATCAGGACCACAACTGGGTTTGTTTCTTGAGTAGGGTAAAAAAATAAATAAACGGCTGACATCACCCATTGAGATTGTGCTGGCATATGAAAACAGATGGGCCAAAGAATAGGATGAAGAGGATTTGATGTGCACATTAAGCCTAACCAAAAAATGTGGTTTGAATTTGGTGGATTTGCTGTGAGATTCATCATAGCCCCTACAAAAATGAAATAACTGGGGGCAGGGAAAGGGTACCCTTTTTTAAATTTACCTCTGACTTTTAGCTCACTGTGTCTTTTTTCCCAATGCTTGCATAGCTTCTGAGAGCACAGGCGAGGAGGTAATGTTGGATAGTTGTATGTTGCATCACTGCTTCCATCTATGAGATCATGACTCATTTTGGCCTATATTGTGCATGGTTTCCAATATGAGGTCATTTATTTAGTGTGCTACTTTCCTTTTCTTGGCCTTCTCTCCTCTGTTGCTGACCCCTTCTATTATCTTGGGTTTTCATTCATTTGTTTTCTTATTTTAAGTTGAGATTGACCTCTGATTGTTGGTGATCCCCCTTTCACCCCCCACAGCCCAATCAAATCCCCTCAGGCTCTTCATCACTGCAAGGGGGGACCACCCCCCGCAAACGGAAAGCTCCTCCACCGCCTCGCTCTCCTCTCCAGGTACTGTAAAAACAAATTTCAGCTGATAGGAAACAGTTTTGCATTTGTAGCGCATGCTTAGCCATAAAACACATTCATCATGTCAGCTTGCTATCTACTATTATTGTCACCCAAAATACAGATTTAAATACATTGATCTTTTATTGAAGTGAGAAATATGTTTTGTACAATTATAAACACGTGTGTACCTTAATTATTGGCATTCCTGCTGGTAATATGTTGTGCACTGTTTTGCCATTAGGTAGCACTTAATCTCCTAAAGTGACATTTCACAAGAGATCTTTGATTATCATTCCTCTTTGCACAATCTGTCTAGATCATCCAGAATCATGTCTTTTTTTATGCTCTCTTCTTTTTAGCTTTCATTAGTTTCAGTAGGATTTAGCTATTAGACTTAGATTGCAGTGGAAAATTGATTATTTAGTGTTTAGTGGACCATTTCTGTATTGACTTTGCCATGTCTTTGGATCATTACCCTCCTGGACCACCAGCAACAAATCGTTTTCAGTTTTCTAGCAGAGACCAGCAGGTTTTTACCAAAATGTCATGGTATTTCAAATAATGAATTATGTTGTGCACTCCAACAAGGTCCTCAAAACATTTGAAGAGAATCAGTCCCACTGCATCACAGGTTATCCACCATGCTTAACAGTGGGCATGTGGTGCTTTTCCCACAACCTAAACACTGATGATACATTAAATTATGTAATATCAAGGATTTATATTTACTTGCTTTATATCTAAGACAAAACGAGATAAAGAAAAAACATATTTATCTCCCGATCTATTTTGCCACACGGATATTCCTTTGGTAAACAACACTGTTAGTATGATCTTTCTTTTGACACTTTTTATTCTTATTCCAATCCCAAAGGTCCAGGACCTCTTGGCAGAACCTGCCAAACCTTCAAGTCCTGCTCTCCCTGCCAAGTCCCCTGAGCCCAAGAAATCCCAATCTCCATCTCCATCTCCCCCCGAAACTCAGCAGTCATCGCATGTAAACCTTTTATTTTACAAAATTTTGAGATGCTTTCTTTTGTCTCATGCTGCATGGAATCCGGTCTCTGATTTCCATGGCTACCTGTCTTGATTAGGCAGAGGACGAGGAGGTGTTTGAGGAGATCCGACGGCTGCGTCTTGAGAGAGGCCGTCTCCTTCAGAAGATTAAAGCCTTGGAGCAACAGCAGCAGAGTGCCCTATCTGCTTTAGAGGAGGTACAGATTTTTAGAGAAAAGTATTTTCTTATACTCTTGGATTTGTCAAATCTATTCATAAATTAAATTATAAAGATCTAACCACCAGTTACACTTGTGTGCACAATAGCTGTCTCAACTAAAGCAGCATCTAAAAGAGGCAGAGGCTGAGAGGGACAAGCTGTTGGAGGAGCTGAAGGGGGCACATGAGATTGGGGCCAGTGAATCAGAGGATATGGATGAAATTCTGGACTTTCCTGGTATACAGCACCTGAGAACTTTCCCATTTTAGAAGTGGAACATGGATAGACTTCCCTGCATCAATCCTGTCTGGAAGTTCACAGATTTACTTTTGTATTGGTCTCTCTTGAATGTTGTCTGCAGAGAAGCTGCTCTCCAAACGTTCTAGAGCATCCCCTGCCCAGGATGAAGCCGCTTCACAAACGGACACAGACTCACCTGGCCCTTCCCCTGCTCCTGCTGACCCGGGATCAGTGGTTGAGTTGCAGAAACAAATAGAGGAACTAATTTCACAGAACTCTGAACTTGTTCTTAAGGTGCAGGTGAGGCAAAACAGCAGAGTGATGTTAATTAGCTGCTAATGCTAGTTGCTGATTGTTCCTGACTAGCACATTATGGATGATGACTCAAAAATGAGTCATGAAGCTGCACTTGAACTAATCCACTGAGTGAGTCATGTTTAAACAGTGTAAACAAATCAGCATTAGAGGGAGGGATTTCACTGGCCTTTATGTGGAGCATTCTTTATCTATGAATTTTGTATAAGTTTGGGTGTTGTTTGTTCATCACTTCATATGACCATCAGGGATCCAGGCTTAGAATGTCAGATTAGCCTTGCTGCCTGACAAAAGACCAAGCAGGGAGACAACAGCTCAGAGGTCAGGGATAAAGCTAAAAGAATAGACTGTGTAATGATGGACAGAAATAAGAAGCAGAAACCTCTTCAAGAGGCTGATAAGCAAATAGGAAAGTGGCATTGGATACTGGATAGATGTGGGTTGGTCACTGGTTTATAAAGCTAAGTATCTGTGGTTAGGTCGGTAGCCCTCTCAGGAATTAAATGTATGGTACACTTTTACAAAAGGGATCATTTTGGAAGGTAAGGGTAATAAGTATACTGTATTGTTTTGCTTTTTATCAATTATTTCTGCTCTAAAACTATTAGAGCATCAAAATTAATGTTGCCATCAATTATTGACCCAGTAAAGGCTGTAATAACCTCATGGGTTGTTTTTGTTTTTTTAATCAAAATATTTGTTGGAATAGAAAAATAATTTAAAGTCAAAAAATTAATATGGCATTCCTTAAAAGTGTATGTACATTTCTGAATGCCACTGTTCACACGTCTACAGTATTAGACAAACATTGTTCTTCACTTGAGCAAACAAAAGTCCACTCCTGAAAGCTTTTCACAGTATAGAATCCACAAGCAAGAAATGTGAGCTCCTTCTTATATTTAATTTCCAATATTCTACTGTAGTTCTTTCTGTGTTGTGTACAGATGCTGGAGATGTTTGAGAAGGATGATACGGACATGCAGACCACTGGCTCAGACTTAGTCCCCATAGCTCAGTACGAGACATTGAGGAAGGAGTTTGAAGTTCTTCAGGAGCGCTTCTATCAAGCCCAGGCTTCACTAGAAGCCTACAGCATTTCTGACAAGCAGTGAGATGCCTATATTTATATACCACAGGCAGCTCAGTGTAGCTTCCACACTTACCTTAACTATTAATCTTTCAACATTTGCTAATATCTCTTTCAAAATCCCAGCATGTTTTTTGTAGGTCCTTGTTTAAAAACAGTAGCCATATGTTTTATTCCATGTAGATTTGATTATACAATATATTACAAGATAGCAAAAGAAACCTGGCTTTTAGTAAGAAGTTTCATGTGTTTACTTCACTTTTTCTTGTGTTTGCATTATCATGTCAAATAGAAGCAAAGGCTCTCAGAATGAAGCTGAAGATCCAGAAAGCACAGAAGCTCTAAAAGGAAAGCTGCATAGTTTAGAAGAGCAGCTGGCCTCCTCTCAGTCTGAGCTGGAGGAGCTAAAGGAGCAGATGCGTCTTGGGGTGCTTTCTGTGGAGTGTGCCGAAGGAAATGTTAGTGCAGCAGCTGCTGGGACTGTAGAAGGTGTGAGCCAGGAGGCGCAACAGCTGAGAGCCAGGGTGACGGAGTTGGAGGAAAAGCTCGCCGAGAGACAGGGCGAGGCTGAGGGTCAGAGAAGCCGGGACAATGACACAATCAAACAGCTGACAGAAGAAGTGAAGAAACTTCAGGCTGTTCTTACCCAGAAAGAGTCTGTGCTTAAGGAAGAAGGACAAAACAAAAGGGGAGAGGCAGAGACCATTAAGTCCCTTCGTGACAGAGTTGCTGACCTGGAGGCAGCCCTGGCAGAGAGCAGGACATCAGGGAAAGAGGAAGGAGCAGCAAGAGATGAGGATTGGGTCCGACGTCTTCAGGACCGTTTGGCTGAACTGGAGGGAGAGCTGAGGAAGTGCGTACCCCGCTCAGAGCTTGATGAGGTACAGGTGACCCTTGGACTCCAGTGCGAGCAGCTTGCCAAGGAGAGGGCAGATGTAGCTCGACGACTCAATGATGCCCTCCTTGAGCTGGAGAGACTTAGACCTCCTCAACGTGGGGATGATGATGAGGAGGAGGAGGAGGAGGAAGAGGGGCATTCAGAGAGCTCAGAGCCCTCTGTCATGTCAGGTTGGCTTATTTTTTTTGGATGGAATATACTTGTTATTATTGACAATTTAGCTTTCATTGTACTCAATCTCTGTCTGGTTAGATCGATCCAGGAGAACTTTGGCAGCAGTGAGGGAGGAACTGGAGGTGGCGAGGCAGGAAGCAGCCCAGGCTCTGGATTGTCTTTGTGCCGAGCGAGAGGGCAGGGCACAAGACGCCTTACAGCTGAAAGATGCTGTGCCACTTTCAAAACATAAAGAGGCACTGTCTGCAGTGTCAGAGCAGCTTGCTCAAACTCTGCAGGAGCTCCAAGAGGAGAAAACACTACGAGCTCAAGCTGAAGAGCAGGCAGCTAAGCTACAAGCAGAACTGCGAGCCAAACAGGACGCCGTTTCCAAAGAGGAACATGAGAAGGTCAAGGTCAGTACATAGGTGAAAGCAGTAAAAACTATCAGTAACTCTCACTTTTTTCTTCCTTTGGCTTCTTCATAATATTCAACTGCTCCACCTAACAGATCTTTAAAGATTGTGAGATATAACCTGTGCTTTCCTGTTTGAAAGGAAGAGCTCCAGCATGCCTTGCAGAACAGTGAGAGCAGTGCAGCAGCAGCAGAAGAGGCTCTCAATGAGAAAGAGACAGAGCTGATAGAGCTGAAGTCCCAGAAGGCTGCAGAACAGGGTCTGATCTCCAAGGAGGACCACGAGGCCCTGCGACTCTCTCTGCAGGCAGAGATCAACGCCATCACAGCACAGTTCAACGACCTCACCAGGAAACATGAGAAGACGTGCACGGAGGTTTGTGCAGCATGTTATTGGGTTTGTCATCATTGCCCTTCAAAGCCAAAGTAGATGTTATTGTTTCTGTGACATACTGAGCTGTGCTCCCTTTGGGACCTCCTTCTAGTCTTTACATTATTCATCTATTGCTTTTACTCATCATTACCTGCCCTTGTTACAATGATTCCTCTTTGTATATTCTCATTAATGTTCTAAAGTAGTGTTGAATTAGCACTATGTAGTTTTGCTACATCTTGGGCTGTGGTGTTCTGTTATAAATAGTTGATCAAGATAGTTTTCCTCTAATTAAGCTTCAAACCTATAAATCTAACTGTTTTGTGAAGGCCGTTTGATGTTTATTAGACTCAATTATTAACTTAAACCAAGGAACATCAGAGATACAAAAGATTACACTATGGTTAGGTTATAAAAATATTCCAAGCTTTGAGTAGACCACAGAACACTGTTCCATTCATCATCTGAAAATGGAAAGACTGTGATACAACAGCAAACATACCAAGCCATGACCATCTCCATAAACATACAGAGCTGGGATACAGAGCAATGTTCAGAGAAACAGCAAAGAGGCCCATGGTTGGTAACTTTGGAGGAGGGTGGGATAATCTATCAGCAGGATCTATTAGGCGTGCACTCTACAAATCTGATCTTTATGGAGGACTGGTGCTAAACACAGGACAATCCTGGAAGAATTCCTGTTAGGAACTGCAAAAGATGCAAGACTGGGGTGCGGGTTCAGCTTCCGGCGGGGCACCAATCATAAAATTGTTTAGATCAAAGCATATTCATTTGTTAAAATTGCCCTGTTAAAGTTCAGATATACATAGATCCGAGATTCTCTGCCAAGACCTGGTGTTCACAGACGGTCTATTTCCAATCGGACAGAGCTTGAGTTGTTCTGAAACAAGTACATACATGCTACATTTTCTCCATTTTTTTAACAAATAAAACTCCAAAAAAACATCCTTTTCCATTCCATTTAGCAACTATGCACTACTGTTTTTGGTCTGTCACATAAAATCTCCAGATAATAATGATAATAATGCACTGAAGTTTGTACATGTAATGTGACCAAATGTAACCAAAATCTAAGAAGTACATTGGTATCTCCAGCTTATTAAGGTCAAAGAATCCTACAACTATAATCAAAAAACCTGTTCTGCACAAGTAGAAAATGTGGTGACTGTAATTTAAATTTATTTTTTTCATATAACATGTGCAGTCAATCTGGTCTAGGTGTTCCAAGTGCAGAGGGAGGCGCTATTTCACAAAAGTGAGAGGCAAGCAGCAGAATCCCAGCTGGTTACAGTGCAGAAGCAGCTCTCTGAGCTACAAGCCCAGTCCAGCCACATTCAGGAGCTCCACAAAGACATCCAAGAGTCCCAGGGTCTTGTCAAAGAGAAGGATCGTAAGGTAAGAGAATGCAGCTCCAGTTTTAACAACTGCTGTTGAAGGTTTGAGATCAAAAACTTCATCCTAATCTGGTTTTGTCTGATGTGTGGTAAGATAACAGAGCTTTCCAAGGAAGTGTTCCGACTCAAAGAGGCCTTGGGAGCTCTCTCACTTCCTCTAGGAATACCTTCCCCGCCCTCCTCTTCTTCCACTCAACATGGTAATCCAGGACAGCAGGTGGCACTGCAGAACAGAATTGGCATTCTCACTCAACAGCTGCAGGTGAGCAAAATATGACAGGGTTAGTGTAATGTGAGAAATATAATGTGTACAGATAATTAAAAAAAGGGATGTCCCAATTTTGATACCTGGGTTGGATCATAACAGGATATCCCTTGTCAATACATTGAGTATAAAATTCACTGGTTTTGAACATTGCAGTGATCTTTTTACGCAGGATTGGGAGAGAAAGCACAAACAGGTGGTGGCTGTGTACCGCTCCCATTTACTAGCAGCTGTACAGGTCAGTTGAGGTTACATGTTTACACACAAAGTAAATGTAAAACGGTGGTTCAATGTTAAGTGTATGTTACCTGTTTTCAGCTGAGCATATGTGGTTTGTCTGTTTGAACAGAGTTATGCATGCAAAGCATTTATGTTTTGTTTGATTCCTGAAATAGTCAAATAATGCTTGATAGCAAAAGGATGAGAACAACACAGACTATGAGCAGCTCGGATCGTTGAATTACAGTTTGGCTGAATAATTACCATTACAGATAAAATAAAGACAAAATGTCAAGAGAGGCTGAGGAAGATATCCATTTGCTGTCCTAATTAGTGTTGTACTATTCATATGTTTAAAGGTAGGAACCTGCTTCCTTGACCTCTTAAAATTAACTGAGCTGACTTAGTTGGCAGTTTTTACCTAACACCTCTTTCTTGTCACATCCATGGTTGACCAGTGACCGAAATAATTCAGTCAAAGTTCCCAATGTGGAAGAAATTTAGAAATGAACAGTGTTGATTACCAGAATTGTCATGATT
Source organism: Valencia hispanica (assembly GCA_963556495.2). Taxonomy (NCBI): domain Eukaryota; kingdom Metazoa; phylum Chordata; class Actinopteri; order Cyprinodontiformes; family Valenciidae; genus Valencia; species Valencia hispanica. The sequence continues at coordinate 24,374,391 of OY747705.1, read as the reverse complement.
AAATATTGCTCATAATTTATGCAGTAAAAATTAATGGAGTAGATTAAAAATTTCAATGTTTCCATCTAAAAAATTCTGGGTCTTTAAACAACTGGAACAGAGATTTGTATACAATATAATCCTTCCCTGGTTATGGGTTTTACAACTTTGCTCAATAGGGTCGCATGGATGAAGAGGTGCAACACCTACTGCTTCAGATCCTGAGGATGACACAGCAGGGACAATGAAGTCTTTGCAAGTCACTGATAGTAATCTACAGGACCAAGATAACAGAGACCTCAGTCAGAATGCCAAAGACAGCCAATCTGTGGTCCGACGTTGCTGCATGTGTATATTATAAAATTTAACAGCTTAAATCCTTGCCTGATAAACAGTTGTCAAGAGAATTGAACGTGGAGTGCCTTTGATTTTTTTTATTTGAATCGGGTTAATGATAGAAGAAATGTAGATACAGAGTGGGTATTTTGATGATAGAATCAAGCACTAATTGTGTGAAAGGTCTACTAATTTTACACAAAGTTGTTATAATAAAAAGGTAAACAATTGCTCTCCCTTGTGATAAATGTTTTTTTTCCACATTTTTACTCTAAAACCTTTGGCTAAGAGCATTATCTAAGTTCTTTTATTTTCTTATGGCTCTAAGACAAACAGCTGCAAAACACTTGTGACTTTTGTAGAGATCCGCCTTCCAGCTGGACAGCCACAATATGGTTTTCTAGATCAAAGCACATCCATGTGTTAGAGTGACCCTGTCGACATTCAGACGTAGATCCAACTGGGGATCAGTGGGATAACTTAAAGATTGCTATTCACAGACTGTTTACATCCAATCTGGTAGAGCTTGAACTACTTTGCATAAAACAGGCAAAAACTTGTGACTTGTACATGTGTATAGGTGACAGGGAAATATCCCAGAAGACAAAATGGTGTTCTCCTTAGTATTGATTTGTTGGGGTTGAAAAGATTCATGGACATTTAAGCACATACATGCTTAACACAATTTTTATTTGTAAATAAATATTAATAATGATGTATCATTTTCTTTACATTTAACAATTATTCACAACTTTGTGTTGGTCTTTCACCCAACAATGCCAAATTTAAATGACAACCTTTTATTTTTTCCAAAAAATAAAATCAAAACAAATTCATCTTTAACTAAGTAGAATAATTTCACGCTGAAAATAAGAAAAACACAAGTCTACACCAACTACCTAATTTGAGTACCTTTATGCTTTGGGTAAAAGAAAAAAAAATCTGACATTAAAAAAGTAATTGTTTTTCACAGTCAGTGGTGTGGTACTTATGAGTACTTCCAGAGGAAAAACTTCGCAAAAATACTTTGTAAAACAGTATTTAGACTTCATAAGCTTAACAAAGAGGAATCTTTGACTGTTCCTCTCTTTAGATCATCAAGAGTGTAAAGGTTGAATTTGTCGGACTCATTTCTGTGTTGATTTGTCTTCTTTATTTTCTTCCAGAAAAATAGTGTGTTTTTAATTAAAAGGTCCTAGTATTTTAAATATTTAATAATGTCCTGCACTACAACAAAACTAGCCAGCCTTTCAGGAAAGAAACAAGCCTATAGCATCACAGCTCCTCCACAATACATAAGAGTGGGGATGAGTTGCTGATCCACATATTTATCCTGTTTCACATCAGCGTGATTGTTTGCTGCATAATTTTTGTGTAGCTGACCAAAGCAGAATTGAAGCGGTTTCAGTTAAAATCTGAGTGGTTTAAATCAAACTCCACATTTTACATTTAGTACTGACTGTGGACATACCACGTGTTTAGGTGAGGAGCTAATTTCTTGAAGATAAAAAAAACCATCTATATACTTTAATAGGATTTTTAATTCATAGATATTTTTACACTAGGTGACACTAGGTATTTAAAAAATCTAATTCTTAATATGAGACTTCTTACACTGAAAGTACTCAAAAGGTTAATGATAAAAGACAGTGCTCAAAATTAATGACACAATTTTATTTGAACCCTTTTGTAACTTATTTTATTGACTAAACAAAATAGTAAAGAGGAAATAAATCTGAAAAATTCCTGAGAACACAAAGAGGAAAGAAATTATAAAATAATTATTCAAATTCTAACCTCACAAGCAGCTTTGATATTTACCCCATTTATCTGTCCTTGCAGGAGGCTGATACAAAGAAAGAAAAATAACAATCAAAAAAGTACTACAGTGACAAATGTGGTGAGCCACTTCCTGCAGCAATAATACAAACTTGTATAGCGTAACTAAAGAGGTGTAGACACAAACATGGTCATTAAAGCAACAAATTTTCCTTTATGATCAATCACTGCAGAGGGGAGCAACTGAGACAGATAAAAGGAAAGGACATATTTTCTAAGGATCTCACAAAATAGATTAATAATAAAGACAGCTGAAATACTGTAATTATCTAACAGAAAACTGCAGCAGCTTACATCACTGTTTACAAATATAAGAGCTTAATTATCCTGAACTTTGTTTATCTTTTCATTGGCATGGCATCTGCAATGACTGTATAACTGCACATCATATACACTCTGAGACAAATGCCTGCCTGTGTAGTTATTAAGGCACTGGGGAAAAACACATGTGCAGGTACCTCTCAAAAAATGATAATATATTTGAAATGTTAATCAATTTCAGTAATTCAGTTCAAAAAGTAAAACTTGTGTACAGATTCTTTAAACCCAGAGGGACATTACAGAAGCTTTTATGTTCACTACTGAGGCTTATAGTTAATGGAAACCCCAAATTATTTCTCTCAGAAAATTGGAATATTACATGAGACTAACAAAAAAAGGATTTCAATACAAAAATGTGCCTCTGCTGAAAGGTACACTGATGTACTGTACAGTGTATGTACATAGTACTTTAGATCCAGGCTCTTTTTGTCCTTTTCAGCCAGTGACTCTGCTGGGGTGTTCAGGTAAGTCGACTTGCTTTGATTGGGGCCTTCATGGTTGGGTCTGGTGTCTTTAATCTTCCTTTTGACAAGGCTCCATAGACTATGGGGTTCAGGTAAGAACAGCTGTCTGTCTAATTAAACACAGTGTCATTAAACCAGGTATTGGTACTTTTGGCAGTATGGGCAGGTGACAAGTCCTGCTGGAAAATGAAAATAAAATCTCCATAAGGCTTGTAAGAAGAGGGAAGAATAAGCTGAATGACATGGAGCATGACAGTCGTAGCCCATCTCCTGGATTCACCCGTGCACACATTTCTCTACAACGATTTTTCCTTCTACTGAACTCTCAATAATGTGCTTGGATACAGCACTCTGTGACCAGCCAGCTTCTTTAGCAGTGATCTTGTATGACTTATTCTCATTGCAGCGTGTCAATGACTGTCTACTGTCCAACTGTCAAGTCAGCATTATTACGTATAATTGTACAGGCCACAATATGGTCATAATATAACGTTTCTTAATTGTAATTATCTGGTAAAAAATCCTTAAAATATTGAAATTTTCTTAGAAACATATTTTTGGGGTTTTTATCAGCTGCAATCCTCATCATCAGAATTAACAGAAATACATACTTAGAAAATATCACTGTGATGAATCTATAGAATATATGAATTTCACTGTTTTAAATTGCATTATAGATTTGAATAATTTCTGATATTCTAAATTATTGAGACGTACCTGTACAGTGAGTTAGAAACGAAGACAGCTAGTAAGTGGTCACAGGCTTGTACAAATGCATTGTTCTGCAGTCAACTCCTTTCAAAGAGCAAATAAGACAACGTACGTTAACTGGAGATGAAAATGTAGAAAAGCTTCATGTTTTGTTTATATTGTGACAAAAGAGTACATAAGTGTGTATAGGTCATACAACCAACACTAAATCAGTGTTTCTCTTTTGTGCCTTCTCAGATACTGGACATTGATGTACAAATAGCAAGAGTCATTACATCCCAAAGAGAGAGACTTGTCTTATTTTACTTCTCATACACAGACTTACAGTCACTTTCTGCATATTTGCAGAAATTTGCTTCTTAATCTGAAAGATGACATGTCTTGAGTTTATATCTGTAACAGAAAAGCAATTTCAGTTTTTCTTCTGTAGATGTTCATTGTTGGCAAAAAGAATGGCCGGTAACAAGGGGGTTGTGGATTACTGGAAGCACTTGTCGTTAGTTTTTGATGTTTTAATGATGTGGTGCTGAAAATTCTTGATTCTGGTTTGCTAAATATCAGCATGCGGAGGAGTTTATGACATATCATGAAAAATTTGGTTCAGCCTGGCAGCCAGAGTAAAGGAGCTTGACTTGATTGTTTACTTTCATTGGAAGTATGTCCAAGGCAAGAAACTAAAAGTGTTCTTTCATGATGAAAAATTATCCATTCAGCTTTTAGGCCCAATGTTTCCCTGGGTACAGAGAATTCAGCTGTGGAAAATGATGGAGAGAAACAGAATATGGTTACTGAAGAATAACAGTGTGTGCATCATATACATTTCCATTTAATACATGAAATTCCATAAAGTCACAATAGATAAACTGCAATTAGTATACATCACGGTGAGATGACACACACCGGTACAAAAACGAGTTTCATGGTCATGACGAGCTCCATAGCAAATTCGTGTATACAGGGTCTTGTAAAAGTTTCCATAGTGACAAACTTTGATGTGGGCGAAGGATACATGTTATGTTTTGTTTTTTGTTTCTCACAAAAAAATCTGAAAATGAGGAATTTGTGTTTAATTCTTTTTGCTTTGATACCTCAAAATAAAATACAGCAAAAAAAAAAAAAAAAACAACTGCTTCCAGAAATTCTTCTGATTAGCAAAGTAGGTTCACATGTGTGTATTCAAATTTCATTATAAATCTAGGTATTCTGTAAAGGCCTCAGAGGTTTGTTTAGAGAATACTGGAGAATAAATGACATCATGAAGACAAAGCAAGACAGCAGAAAGGTCAGGTATAAAGTTGTGGAGGAGTTTGAGACTGGGTCATGTTGTGAAACAATGTCCCAAGTTTAAACATCTTATAGAGTACTGTTCAATCTATCATCTGAAAATGAAGAGTGTCACAGAACTCCAAAACTATCAAGACATGGCCATCTACCTAAACTCAAAGTGAAGGGTATTGACAGCATTAGACAGACAAGCAGACAAAACACCCATGGAAATTTTGGAGGAGCTACAGAGATCCAGGACTCAGGTTGGAACCATCCTCTACACACCAATCAGGACATGATGGAAGAGTGGCATGAAGAAACCAACTGTTTAAAGAAAGCTAAAAGAAAGCTCATTTTCAGTTGGCCATAAGCCATTTCACAGACATAGCAAAAGGTGGAAATAGCTGCTGTGGACATATGAGACCAGAATTGGCAGTATCATGCTGTGGGGAGGCTTTTCTTCAGCAAGGAAAGGTGTCAAGAGACTGCAAAAGACTTGAGACATGGCAGCGTGGATGTCCAAACCTAAATACAACTTAGAATCCGTGGCAAAATCGGAGAATTCGTGTTCATACCGTAGATACTCTCCATTCAACCTGACTGAGCCTGAGCTGCAAGTAATGGAGCCTAAAGTTTAAAAATCACGTTCTATTTTCTTTCACTTTAAAATTACCAGTGAACTTGTGTGGATTTATCATAAAAAATTCTCACAAAAGAATGGCCGTTAAAAATCTTCAGTGGTAATGAATACTTATGCAAGGCACTTAAATAATTACATTTTGGATTTGTATTATACGTTGCTTCAGAACCTCCTGATTTAAGATTTTTTTACATTTCTTTTTACCACCTGAAAAGGAGTAGCTGCTCTGATTGGATAGTTGATTGATAAAACATTAAGAGAGTGCCAGTTCCAAACAGCTTTTACTATTTGCATGTAGTTTTAAAATCAACGGATGCAGTAGCTTACCATCTCACACCAACCCATGTGGCTCACTGTTTCCTCCGGACAGCTTGTTTAAGATGAAGCTCACTTTCCGCTGCAACAATTGGCAGCTGGTTCTTCAGGTGGTACGTTATAAGATGGCTTATACTCTCAAACAACATGTCTTTAGTTCGGACCTTTATTGAGATAAACAGGTTTTAGGTTGTGTGAAGAAACAGCTTGGTGTCAAAAAAACAAACATATACATACAAATGGCTTTGTTTAAATCTGATTTTGCCCCACTAGCCTGATGTAAATTGAAACAGACTCACCACACCCTCTGGGTCCACTAGCAGCAGGTGTTTGGGCAGGCCACAGTGCATGCCTGTTAGCACATACTGCCCGGGATTAGTGGTGCTCTCACGGACGAGGAAATCTCCATCCCGGACCAAGAGTTTCTCTGCGTCTCGCCGGCTCATGCGGCTGTGGTACCACGTCTCCCTGCGAAGTTGCTCCTCATTTGGGGCTACAGGGGCTCTGCGTCTCGGCGGGCTGGGCCACTGGTCCTCTAAGTTTCGAACACCCCCTCCTCCAACTTGAGAACCAGAACCTACTAAAACACTGGAGCCAACAGCTCCTCCACATGCTTCATGAAGCTTCAGGGCATCCTCGAAGGGCCCTGCACAGGGACAAGAATGTTTTACAAAGAGCAGTTCAATTATTCTGCTTCCGTTTTCCAATTTAAGCTTATTCTTGGCTTATCTCTCGTAGTAAATCTAAATACTCACTCATATCAAAAAGGTCCTTTTTGGGACTATCATGTGGTCTGGCCCCTTTATGTCCATCTGCTCCTTGTGTAAAAGATTCAAGGTTTTCCAGAGTTTGCGTGTTAACATACTGGTGCTCTTCATAGTCCTTGCTGCCTGGTGGCTGACCATCCGCACACAGGTAACCATCTGAAGCAAGAAACAAGCAAGTCAAAATCCAAATAAAACAACATTTCAAACATTTGTCCTTGACAATTTGTTCTAATTTGTTGTTGTTCCTACAGTTTTAAAATGTGACTTCCCAACAGAGTTGATTAATGTGTAAAAGTTGTTTTTTTATTAAAATCAACAAATTGTTATCCTACACAATTAAGATCATCATAAAAAATGGCACATATCTATTCAAACAATTATGAAACCATTGTTTTCTAAAAATAAAAAATAAAAAAAATGAATCACACAGATCCCTTTTTTAAAACATTATTTGTGGCCTTGAAATCCAGGATAAATGTAAAGGCTATTCTGAGCAAATATCTCAAGGTTTAAATATAATAAACCATGATATACAGGGCAATGTAAAAGGATTTGCCCCTTTACATTTTTCATTTATTTTTCCTTCTTGGCAACCTTAAATGTCTTGGATTATCAACCTAATTTAAATAACAAAAACGATGACCACAGTAAACGCAAAAAGCTGTTTTCAAATGATTATTTTAATGATGAAAGGAAAAAAAACAATCTAAGCCAACAGGGTGCTCTGTAAAACTCAGTCAGTCATGGTAGATAGCCGCTTGTACTGAGCCAGGTTCTGATGGAGGTTTCTTCCTGTTAAAGGGGAGTTTTTCCTCCCCACTATATGCTTGCTCAGTTCGAGGGATTGCTGGGGGATAGCGGTGAAGTCAACGACACAGCGCAAGTGATGGTCTACTGTCGCTATATGTTACTTTAGGAGGAGTAAATGCTGCAAGTCAATGACTCAACCAAATCTGCTGGGATTCCTTAAATAGAAAACTTTTAAACTAATTGGAATATATGTACAGTTGATTTTAAATTACTTTTCTTGTAAAGTGCCTTGAGATGACATTTGTTATGAATTGGTGGTATATAAATAAACTGAACTGAAATTTAATTGAATTAAAAGTATAATAGCCCATATCATGAATATAATATTATAAATGAATCATGACGAACTGAATTTTTGGGAAAGCTGAGTTTAATTTCACCAACCACACCCAGGTCTTATTACTGGCTGACATTTTAAATCAAGAAATCCCTTAAGTAGAAACTGCCTAACTACAGGCCATAAGCTAAGAGATGTAAAAAAAGCTGCACATCATGTCCAGATCTAAATAAACATTTAAGAACACATGTAAAACAAAGTCATAAGACATCCTTCAGTCTGGAAAGGGTCACAAAGCCCTTTCTAAGGCTACGGGACTTCAGTGAACCACAACGAGAGATATTATCCACAAGGAATAATAAAAAAAAAAAAAACGGAAAAATGGAGAACCTTTCAAGGAGTAGCAAACCCACAAAAGTTATTGCAAAAGAACCCTGAACAGTATTCGAAGTACTGCAGACCCAAAAAAGAGCCGACAGTCTACCATGGTGGTGGACTTGCTTTAATTGGGGGAACAGTATCTTCTGCTCTCTATAAGAAAATCCTGAAGGAGAATCTCCGGCCATCAGTTTGTGAACCTAAGCTCAAGTGCACTTAGGTTATGCAACACGATAACAATTCAAAGAACACTGGCAGTCCACTTCTGAATGGAAAGACACCCACGCCAGAATGAAAAAAACAAACAGAAAAACAATAAGGTTTTGGAGTGGGCTAGTCAAAGTCCAGCATTAAACGTTATTGCCTGACTATAAACAGGATGTTCATGCTTAAAATTCCTACTAAAGTGGCTGAAATTGTTACGTTTTGTTGCAGTGGGAGAATTGGATCCAAGCTCAGAGATGAAAATGTTAATGGGTTTTTTTTTAAGAAAACGGAGGAACCGCAATGAAAGGACAGAGGAATAAACTGACTGGAAACAGCAAAGCAACTGGAGTGAAGAAACCAGCATGGAGGAAACAGACAATCTGGCAAGTAGGTGAGAGAACTGACAGGCTATTAACTACTGGGAATATAAATGAATGAAATGAAAACTTGATCAGAGAAACTGAGGGAAAGTGACTAATGGACAGAGGGGAACTTAATGGGATGCAAAAAGATCAATCTAAATCAAAAACTAAAGATTAATACAAGAATGCAAATTTAAACAATACAAAAAGAGCACAAGAAAGAACTTAAACAGAAATAAATTCAATACAAACTAGAAAAAGTTGCATTTCCTGCGAAAATGCAGTGTGAATGCTGTAAGCTGAATTTACTTGCAGAAAATGGCTGAAGTATTTGAAGTCAACTGTAAAAGACTTGCTGAAGTGTAATACACAGAAACAGCAGAAAAAAGAAAAGGGGTGTGCCAACCCTAACACAAAGAAAAACTGTCACAATTAGCTAAAATTAAAAGTTGAATATTATGAAAAGTATGAAGGTTAGGAATACCAAAAGATATACCCGGAAAAAGCAGAATGAGCAGAATAGTTGAAAAGTAGAATGGTTAAAATAGCACAACATATGCAGAAGTAGTTGAAGTTCGAAAAACGTACGGAAGCGTATGGTAGCATGTTGCCAAACACCAACATGTTGGTTAACAGTATCTCAATCCATTCATTATGTTACTTCTAGCTGTTAAGTCAAAATGAGGTAAAATTCCGTTGTTAGCTTGAATGAGCTTAATTGCTATTGTTAGAAGAAAAAAAAACGATTCACATCATGGTAGCAAACATGAACATATAGGTTAACAATAACTCAACCCATTCAGTATGTTAAAATCAACCCAAAAACCAAATGCTAGCTAATATTAGCTAAATTTCTAATGTTAGCTAAAATGCTAATGTTAGCTAAAATGCTAATGTTATCTTAAATGCCACTGAAAGCATGTTGGCAAACACTAATCGTTACCATGAATTTAATCCTTTCAGTATGATAAAATCTTCCTCAAATGCAAATATCAGCTAATATTAGCTGCAATGCTAATGTTAGCTTAAATGTTATTTTTAGCTTAAATGCTAGAGATAGCATGTTGGTAAGTACCAACATGTTGGTTAACATTATCTCAATCCATTATTTATGTTAATTTTGGTTGTTAAGTCAAAATTAACTAAAATTCCATTGTTAGCTTGAAAGACTTAAATTGCTATGGTTAGAAAAAAAGCTATTGCTAGCATGTTTGCATACATGAACATATTGGTTAACAATAACAACCCATTCAGTTTGTTAAAATCAATCCAAAAACCAAATGATAGCCAAAATTAGCTAAAATGCCGATGTTAGCTAAAATGATCATGTTAGCTAAAATGCCACAGATATCTTGTTGGCAAACACTAACATGTTGGTTAACTTTATCTTAATCCATTCAGTTTGTTAACTTTAGCTATTAAGTCAAAATTACCTAAAACGCTAATGTAAGCTAAAATGCTCATGTTAGTTAACATGCCACAGATTACCTAAAATCAGCTAAATTCCAATTATTACCCAAAACGCTAGTAGTAGCATGTCGTCCTCTGAATTTTTGCTCAGTCCCAATGCATTCCAATGGTCCCTCCTGGGTGCCGCTACTTTGCTTCAGGTCGATTTGCCAAAAAACTGTAGCTGTTACATAAATTTTGGTAACATTTCCTGAATCAAAAATTGAAAACCTACGTTTTGATATATAATATGTGCAGAAAGAGTGAAATATGAGCGAGTGAGCGGAAGTTGTTCGTGGAAAATCAGGAAAGTGGAAAAATGTAACTGTGCTAGAGTGGGCCACTCTCCCATAGACATCCATGTATTTTCAGAAATCTGGTCATTTCGGGACCAAATACTTGAGGAAGGATTGTATGAAAACGGTACAAGTTATGAAGAAGCCGAGACATACAGTAATAGCTGAAGAGTATGACTACATTTTAAGATTTGAATGGTGTTTCTAAGTGGAAGTATGTGGAAGTAGTTAGTTTTGCAAAACAGGCGAAATTTAGCTGAATTTCTGAGGTTTTCCATTCATTTCAATGGGAGCAAAAAAAGCATAAAAAGTTGAATATTAAAAAAAGTATAAAGGTAATGAATACCAAAAGATATAGTCGGAAAGAGCAGAATAAGCTGAATAATTGAAAAGTTGAATGGTTAAAATAGCAGAAATTATGCAGAAGTAGTTAAGGTTCAAAAAATGTACGGAAGTAACTATAAGACGGTAGAATAAAGAATAAAGAGAAACAGGATCTCAAGAGTGTGAATGCCTACAGCATTCACACTAATAAAAAAAATTCTCTATGGAACCAAAAAAAATAAATTGTCAACCCCAAATAATAAAGTGAGAACCGTAAAAAACAAATACTACTTATTATGACAGAAATAAGACATTTTTGGAAATTCCAGTGTCCTCCACAACAGAAAGAGTCATAGCCAGTTATTAACAATACTTAATAGAGGTTGTTGCCACCAAGAGCATCACAACCAGTAATTAGGTGCAGGGGGGCAAGTACGTTTTCACAGTGGGCCAATTTCATTTGGATGGCATTTGTCTTTTGTTCAATGCAATTTTTCGAAATCTGCTTTTTTGGCAGTTACTCAGGCTTTTGTTTGTTTTAAATTAATTTGATGGTCTGAAACATCCATGTGACCTTGCAAGGATGATCTGAAACATCTAAGTGGGGGGAAAAAGCAAAACAGAACTTTACCAGGGGGGCAAATACCTTTCACAGCACTATGTAATGTTGTATTCACCAGTAATCGCTACTTTCTGCCACAGGGTGTCTCACCTGAGCCACAGGTTGTCTCCGTGTCCCAGTGAAGCTCATAACAGAGCTGACCAGGTGGATAAGATCCCTGCTCCCTCCTGGCCTGTGAGCCAATCTGTCAACACAACACAATCACATCAGAACAACACATTTTAAATACACCTCCATCTTTGTAACTTAATAGAGTTATTATCTCTTCTCCTTATACTGCAGTTCAGAGGCACACGTTGAAACATTCTCTATGGCATGTCTGAATACAGTGAACAAACAGTATAGAAAGGGGTATAATGTTCTTTTTTATGCAGTCATACATGTCTTTAGTAGTTATGGTGCAGGCACATCAGGATGGTAGTTATAAGGCATATATTGGGAGCTTGTGTGGTGTAATTCTGTCTAAAACATGTGGAGAAGGAGCAGACAAAATAGTCACCAAGTTGAGGGATGCTAAGCTAGACACTATCTGCCTTTTGATACTAAACTTGAATTATACACCAGATTATGAAGGCCAGCTGTAGATTATATAACATCTGTGAAAATATTAGATGCCAAGATGACAGTCATTGCTGGCAGCTTAAGTGCTAATACCGAATAAAAACTATAAGGGTATGTTGAGATTTTGTTGAGAAATATCGAAATTACATGTATACTGTATACTCATGTTAACCTCACGGGTATGTAAATGCAGAATTTTGCTTGCACTATAATCAGCAAAGAATCACAAAACTATATCCAGAATCCAGACCTTCATTAGATCGGATATTGTTTCCAGATTCAGGAAGCTCACCTGAATTGCTGTTTTGCTCTGTGGCTGGGTGTGGATGTGACCCAGGAGGGCTCCACTGGACTTCAACCTGGAGTCCACGATCCCCCCAACAGGAGGCTCCTTCCCCGGGATGCTGTTGTAGTAATTGTGCTCTGATGCATCTTCATCTTCGCCCCACACCGGCTCCTCTGTCCTGACAGGCCTAAAGTCAAATATACATTCTCTGAATTCATCGCTAAATGTCACAGTAAGTAAGTGAACATTTTCTAAATGCTTTGCAGTTCAACATGCTGCCAAAATTGATTAGAAAAAGGAAATTGGATTTATCTGGACTTATGCACATCCAAATGTGTTCTACAAAAATGTGAAGAAGATTCTCGAGTTGTTGCAAGTCACAGGAATCTGTATGTTTATTTGAAACCGGAAAAGAAGACACAGCTAAGCTTGAGTTTCTCCTGTGTTTGCAAAAACATCACTCAATAGTTGATGCTTGGACAAAGTGTGAAAATATCTGAGCATTCACAGTTTTAAATAAGCATTGAAGTAACACAGTAACAAACGAATTAATAGGTTAATCTAAGAGTTTCTAAAGTAGATAATATGCTCTATGAGGTAGCAAGGAGGCTTAAAAAGCATAATATTCTACACTTTTCAGTGTTTTTGTTTTTTATGTTTACTTCATGCATGCAATTGTTTTAGGTCTGTATTTACCTCTCTACAGATGAAATGGTTTTAGGAGGACTGTGTAGATACTGTTTGAACTGCAGCTCAAAAGCTTGGCCAATGGTACTGATGACACTCTGGGCTAAGCCATCCGAACACTCCAGGATGTGACATGCTGCAAAAATCCAAAAGACTATGAATTCCATACACATCATCATCAGTATGTGACAGATAATGTTGATGTTTCGAATACTGATACATTTAAATTTAAAGGAATAAAAACACATTATGGAGAGAAAACCAATGCTTACCTCTTTGATTTACTGGGTCTTTGGCTACATATGCAACATAATCCGGTGTGTCCTGCAGCAAAGAAAATGGAAAGTCCATTTATACCAAACTTAAATCAGAGGTTCTTAGGTAATTTAATTGACTTTTTGGGTCACAATATTGGAAACCAGTAAAATATAATTGATGCTGATATGTTAAGATGAAAATGTCAATTCCAAACAGCAGATATGGAGTGTCTTGGAGTTTAAAATGCTACACTCACTGTGTCTCCTCCAGATGCGAATGAGATGGACTGCATGGGGTGGTGTGCAATCACCTGCAAAATACATGTGTGAAAATGAGAACATTTAATAGAATGTAAAGAAGCGAACAGGGTAAGTCAAATATTATTTTACAAAAATTAAGAACTTGATTGTAAATTCAAAAAGCAACAAGAAAAAAAAATCAATCAATCAATCAAATTTAATATAATGCCATTGTATACAAATAGATAAAAACATATAATAACTGAAATAAAAAATAACATTATTTTAACCTTTAACTGCTTGAGGCACAAAGCTGTGCAGCAGTTTGGTCGTCCTATTTTGAATCTTTTGTGGAGTTTGCCTGATGACAGCAGTTCGAAACCTACATAAAGACAGTGTAAGGAGTCTCCGACAATTTTCAGAGGTTTGTTCCTGCTGTTGCCCTCATGTCCTCCTAAGGTTCCCTCACTATCCACTGTCCTTATACTCCATATTGGAGTTGGAGTACCAAGCTGAGATGCAATAAGACAGAACACCAGCTTTGTAGAATGTTGTGAGAATGCTGAGTGATATTTGTTTAAGTTTTCCCGGAACGTGCAGTCTATGCTGGACCCATGTCACAAAACCAGTAGTACTGTTCCTGGAGTGGGTAAGGTCATCAGACATCTGTACTCAGAAGGGCTTAATGCAATTTAATCTTTCTACTGCATTTGTGTTGTTGCTTTTGAGTGCATGTTCAGACTGTGAAAACTGTTGATTACCTACTTATTTTTGTCTATATTGTCATATTGTCTTTGCATCAACCTTCTAGCTATTTCACTTTATCCCTTTATACTTAACTCATCACGTCCATGAGTGAGTCCTACTACTGTGGTATTATTAAAAAAAAACTACAATCAATATATTCCTTATGTATTTACAATATGAACACAATGATCTGAGTGCACAACCTTGAGGCACCCCGGTGCTCAGTGTGATAGAGTTGTTTGACTTAGGAAAGAAACTCAGAAACCAGAAAACAAATGGCAGTGTTCAGTTAGAACAGGAAAAGTTTCTCTATTAGTCCCTGGATAATTGGATGTATGAAACACCAAGTTGAAATCAATGCATAGGTTTCTGGCATGGGTGTCTTTGCTGTCCAGATGAGTGAGAGCTCTGGGTAGTTTAAGGTGGTATTCACATTAGTACAGATCTTGAAATACATGTAGGATGTGTGTAATGTCAGCATTTGTCAGCACTACTAAAAAATAGAAAGTTCAAATTAAGTCTTTCAGCTTGCAGTTTTAGATAATCTTACCTGTCGTGTAGTTGGGACAAGCAGACCAAGGCCATCCACAGAAATGTTGACAGCGATGTTCATGCCTGCAAATCGCAGGTTACTCTTCCCCATGACTGACTGCAGAGCTTTGTTTGGGGCCTAAATGAATATATATATATATATATATAATATATATAATATATATATTATATTATTTGTCATTGTTGGGAAAAAAATTTGCTTCTCCAGAAATTTAACTCTTTACAAAATTGACAAATTTATTTTATGAGTAACTTCTTACTGTTTGGTCAAAGACACTGAAGTAAAGGTTTATGGTAGGATATAATTTACTACTAACCTTTTTCCTCCAACCTCCCTTTCCTCCCGGAACTGCCTCACAGAGTCTGTTGATGGCTTCCCTGATTAAGAAAATGAGCACAGAGTGCTGGTCACACTAAAGAAATTGACACTGGCCACTGATCATTAGAGAGTCATAATACAAAAATCATGTTTCTGGAACAAACATATGTTTTAATGTAATCATTGGAGAGTTTATGGTTAAACCTGGAATGATGGGTTGTGTCACAGATCTTTAACAATTCAACTGTTCAAAACAACTGTTTTCAATCTGGTCTGTTGTTCACAAACTAATCTTTTAAATGTTTTGTAAAAACTGGGATTCTCTGTTAAATTACAGAAAAATAACTGCTGTAATGTGTTGGAAAATAAATACAATGCAAGTTGTGTTGGCATGTGTTTTGCACAAATCAATGCAATGAAACAGCTACAAGTCATGGGAATGGGGGCCTAATGGCTACTTAAAGTCTGTGTTCTCTGTGTGTACCTGATAGTGGGGATGAAGCATAATGTAGACATGGGGCTGTAGCTCTCCATCTATCCGCTAAGGGTCAGTAGGGACAAAAATCAACAGGCCCGGCTGGCCCTATCGAGTGGCTCATAAATATTTAAAGAGCAAGCGTCCAGGGCCTTGTCTCGGGTAAAGGTCTTCTCTGGGATTTTTGAAAAACACCACCACGTTCAAATGACTCATGCTGATAAAAGGAGATGGAGGAGCAGGGAGAGAAAGATAAATGAGCTGTTGTTGTTATTGTTCACAGTCCTGGGCCCTCATTTATTAACCGTACTTATGCACAGATCTGAGCGTATTTTATGCATAGGATTTTTTTTTTTAGCATAGTGTGGTATTTACCATCTTGTAGTGCGTATAAATGTTCCTAAATATAAGAACAGCTCTGACAATGCATTCACACAGAATCTAGTGGTAGAATGGGGGAACTGCAACACTGAAACAGTTTTATTTTGACGGAATATTTATCTAATCAGTTTATCACCTCTGCCAAGGAGATCATGTCGCCATCTGTCTGTCTTTTAGCAAAATAACTTAAAAAGTTATGGACGGATTTGGATTCACTTTTCTGGAAATGTTTGAAATTTGCTATAGAAAAAATTATTAAATTTTGGGGGTGATCATGAATGGGAATCCTTTATATCTCAATCTGGGGGGGGGGTGAGGTACTTTGTGGAGGTCTGCGCTCTCCGTGTGCTTTTTTTTACTTGTCATGTCAAGTGCTTCAGCTTAAATGATGTTGTTACACTTATAAATAAAAGGGTTGCAAACTGTACTGTGGAAACTGGATAGTCCTGCTTATCAGTGAAGCAGGTTGTCGCTGTCTCCATGTGTACTGATGCTAGCCAAAGCTGTGTCTCCAATAACGCATGGCCACACATGTGTCACTGGGATGATCTGTGGTGATCTGTGCACCCCCGGTAGAAGATCTGGTCCAGTTGTGTGCAGAAGGACGTTTTGTTGTATTCAGTTTGATATTGAACCATTTCTTCCTTTATTTCTGAGAGGAACCTCTCCACTGTTCTGACCACATTTACTGCCTCTGTCACTTTCTCCCAGGCAGTGTTCTATTTTCTTTGGTTTCCCCAGAGCTGATAGAACCAAACAGCAATGTTTGGGACACATTTAACTGATTTAATTTGTTCAAAGAAGTTAAGTATTTCCACAGAAGTGAATAACAGCAAATTAAACGATTGCCACATTTTTTATGTCTGCAGCAGAAATAACTGCTGCGTGCTGGTGGGGGAGACATAAAGCAGAGGAACCGCTGATAACAGAGGGCAAAAACTATCTGTGTTAAAATTAATTTGGGTTAACTATGACAATCTTTAAAAAGTCTGTTCATCATGATTCTTTTTTTTGCCCCACTTATGTTTCACTTCAATCTTGGTGTCACTCAAATTCCTTTTTTTACTCTCTTGGCCATTATTTTTGGGAAGAACACAATGCATGTGTTAGAGGATGTTGTGTGACTGCATATGGTCAATTGAGGGCGTTTCTGTATGCTAATGACTCTGAACAGGCCCAATCACCTAGATACACAGATGTGGGATTTTTTAACAGATAATTGAGAAGGAACATGCGTATGAGTGGCCATCGCACATTTGATATTTATGTCTGGATTTGGAGTGTTTGTGCAAACATTCTAAATTTCTTTTGTAGGATAGAATATAGAACAGTTTCTACGAATGTTTGATACACTTTTCAGTTTTTTCTCAACATATTTTACAGTTAACATTATGTAAATTGGCTGTGATGGACTGGCGACGTCTCCAGGGTGTACCCTGCCTCTTGCCCAGTGACTGCTGGAGATAGGCACCAGCCCCCCCACAACCCTTCATAGGATGGACGGGTACAGATAATGTATGGATGTATGGATGGATTATGTAAATTGGGTGAAAAGAAATACTTTTTTACATTTTGTCAGATTACAACAACAAACTTCAATATTTTTTACATGCTAGACCAACACAAAGAGGTGCGTGATTGTGAAGTGGAAAAAAAAGATAGAATATGAAAAATCTGGTAAACATTTGTATTCAGTCTCGCTGAGTCATACACCGGCAGTTTTGGGGGGCTTGTCTCTACTAGATTTCTAGGTCTGGACCTTTTTTTTCCTAGATTTATTTGCATATCTCAAGCTCAGTCAGAGTGAATGGAGAGCGTCTGTAAAGATCAATTTTAAAGTCATGCCACAAATTCTCAGTTGGATTTAGGTTCGGAGTTTACCTGGATAGATTTAACATGCGAATATGCCATTTTTGGTCTGGTTTGGTCCATTTTTGGTCTGGCTGTATGTTTAACGTCGGCCTGATAGAAGAGGAAACTCGATCTTCATTTAAAGACTTTTGCAGCCCCAAACTGGCTTTCTTCCAGGATTATATTTAGCTCCATCCATCTTCCCATCAGCTCTAACCAACTTTCTCGTGCCAACTGAAAAAAAAGCATCTCTATAGCATGATGCTGCCAACACCAAGTTTTAATTTCATGGAACATTCAGGATGACTTGCAGTGTTTTTTTCCCCACACATAATGTCTTTCATCTAACAAAATCACTTTCTTCTACATGTTTGATGTGTTTCCTACTTGGTTTATGGCAAACTCCAAAAATAAAAGTTCTGGTGGTTTTCTTTTAACAATGGCTTTTGTCTTGTTACTCTTTCATAAGGGCCAGCTTTGTAAAGTACAAGCACAAGTTGTATTACCGTCAGATTCTTGAGCTGTGGATCTCTGCAGCTCCCCAAAAGTTACAATGATGTTACCTTTTGATTGCTGCTTTAAAAATTGCTCTCAGCCATGTTTTGTTGAGTTTCCCAGATTATTTTCATTTTCAGGTGACAGATTAAACTGCACTCTGTGAGTTTTCCCAAGCTTGGGGTATTGTTTTATAACCCAATCCTGCTTTAAACTCCTCAGCTTCATCGCTGTCTGGTTTCTTCCTTGGTCTTCATTATGCTTTGTTTACTAATGTTGACAAAAGTGTAAGATTACATTTGCAAGGAAATGGGCTGCAAAGAACCAAGGAGTATTGATGATCCTATAATTTAAAACATATTATGTGAACTTATCTGAACAATCAAATTTAGGAAAAGCAAAAAGGAAAAAATTATATTAAAAGTCATAATTGCTGCACCAAACTGTAGGCAGACAGAAAGGCCTCAGTGGGGTTCATCTCTTTGCTTTTCTTTCGCTGTTTTGTTTTGCACATCCCTAACCTCCTCCCTCTCAAGAACTTGCAGCCAAACACATTATCCAACAGGGTGCGTTCACAGAGACCACTGCAGCTTTCCACTGTCATTAGCAAACATCATCAATTATAGATCTCCTCCTCTATCACTCCATCTCTACTGCATCCTTCTCCTCCTCTCCTCCTGCACTTAAGCTTTGGATGCATGGAGGGCTCAGATTACTGATGATCGATTGTGGAGAAGAGATAGGAGGGTGAGAAACAGAGAGGAGGAGAGACAGAAGGAGAGGAGGAGGGATGGGGAATGTAATGCTTCTCTGGGGTTGAGGATGACAACAACATCGCATGCAGCGCAGAAAAATAAAAATAAACTTGCATGCAAAGAGTTTCTGTTCCTTTACTAAAACAGCGATGTTTGTCTGAACTATGGCAGACACCATACAGGGCTTCTTTTATGTGTACTGTGGTTGTGATTGAAATGTTTATTATTCTTGTAGATTTTCACTGCTAATGCAAAACAACAAGAAATAAACCATCTTTGATGCACTCAGGAAAAAAAACAGCTAATAATCCACACAATTACTATGCAAATAAAGTGATGTTTTTGTTCATATAAATTAAGCTTTTTGCTCCAAGTACTAACCTAGATATGCTAGCGCTTTAATATTACAGCAATGGACATGTAAATAAACACTCTACTTCTTGGATCAAATTCTCCTGACTCACCACAGTCAGTAAAGACAGTCGCTGGCTTACCTTGTCACCTGAGTCCGCGTATTGAAGTCCAGGGAGCGCATTGACTTCAGCACCTCAATGCAGCCCATGTACTACAGAGGAAAATATCAAATCAGATGGGGTTCTGCAACATGCATACAAATATGTGTTTATTCTGATTTTGCCCCTGTTCTGCATTGAAATATAAACGTTTTTTCTGACGCACTATGCTTCCAGGAAAGACATTTTTCAGACTATTATATCTTCCATTGTTAAACATGATCATTTCCATCGAGATTTTATATTAAATCTACAGACTACCCATTAAAGCATGATTCTAGCACAGCATTGTACTAATGCCTGTCAAATCAGGGCACTAATGGCACATTGACTAGATTAGCATCACTGAGCTGCAGATCACACACAAACTGCAGCTTCTGAACCCTCTGGGGGGGACAATTATGTGTGAGGTTGTTTGATCCTGCAGGCAGTGCATATGAGAATGTCGACTTGTCTGCATCTATGCAAGGAGACCTGTCAGGGGCTAAAATCTGGGATATGCGTAGTGAAGTGTCACAAGGTTTAACTTCTGATAACTCTACTGGTGCAACATATTTTTTTATATTTTGTCTTCTGTCTGATTAATTTAGTGTTGAACTGCTTTGAAAACATTTGAGAAATCCTCCTCAAAAGTGATATTTCTCAAACAAATAGGTCAAATGTTATGAAAGTTGAACTCCATGACATTGTTTAGTTTCATACATTGTCTTGAAAATGTATTCATACTTCTAGAAGATTTTCACATTTTATCAAGTTCGAACCACAAACTTAATTGTATTTTATAGTTATCATTGTATTCATAAAGTGGAAATAAAAACCTGGTTTTCAAAATTTGTTGGGAATAAAAATCAGAAAAATGTGGCCTGCATTTTCATTCGGATCTGTTTACTTTGATTTACAAGTAGTCCAATAAGAGTCCAATTTCATCTCAGCACGAATTCAATTGTTCTGTGAAGGCCTCAGAGTTTTGTGTGAGAAAAATCCCAACAACTTTAGCTGGATTGATTCAACTGTCAAGAATCGATCCAATTTCGATTCTCAAGAGTTAGAATCGATTATCACAATCCGATCCAATCCAATCTTTTTCAAATCGATACTGATATGAGTCAGTGCTATTAAAAACGTTTTTTTGAGCTGTTACCTTTAGTAAATGACTGTAATTCAATGACGTAACATTGCGTGAGGTTACAGTTCACCGGGGGAAACAGTATTAACCTTTTCAGACCTAAGCCTTAAAATGCCCATCTGGACATTTCCCTTCTATTTTAGCTGTAAAAAGGGCAAACAATGTTAAATGATTAAAGAGATTTTTGGACGTAAGAAATAATTTTTATAAGAATCAATTCAGTATCAGAGAATCGATATTTTCAACACAGCACTACCAAAAACATACACTGAAGTTTTTGGATGTGACGTGACAAGATGTGAAAAAGTTATAAGAGTAGGGACATTTTTCAAGGCAGCATACATAGGTTATATTTCTTTGCAAGAAGCAACCATCCAGCAGAGATTAGGAGACAGAAAGAGAACCTCTGAGTCTTGCTGAGCTTAATGAGCTTGTTAATAAGATTTAGGCTTGGGGGAAGTCTTCCATCAGGATTTTTTTTTTTTTTTTTCTTTTCCATATCATCTGCTGATGCAATAGCCCCCACGTCCATGTCCCCCCACCCTTTATCTGTCACCCTCATGTTTTCCTACTGGGCTAACGCTCTAACTTACACATCCCATGACTACAGACACTGGGTTATCAAGAAACATTCCTTAGAAACTTAATAAAACAAACATCCTCTTTCTCGAACTCTCTCTTTGAGATGAATCCTGGTAGCTGCATTGTTTGTTATGTCAGAAAGTTACAATTCATTATCTGGAGGCAGTTGGAGAACAAGAACCACAATGGATGTTCCACAATGTTGGCCAGTCAGTGCATGCCATGCCTTTTCTGAGTCGAAGTAAAATATTCTCTGGAAAATGCATAGGTCACATTAAAGAAGACCAACATGCTTATTATGACTGATGACTGAAAAACTGCAATGAAACAGAATACAAAGTGTTAAATATATGTGTTATAATAATAGCCGCTCTGGCAGCTACAGTGCTTGTTTTAATGGCAGCTGCAGTGCTCTGGCTAACAGAGATGGCAGACGCAGGGGAGACACAGCACGTGACATGTCTTTGTGGACACCAGGAAGATATAAACACATTACTAAGAAACCCATATGTCTGCCAAGAAGAGGACTGGAGGTTTGTGAATGACTGACTCTATATGTGCAAACTGAAACAGAGAGCGAGATGCTCACCGTGATGAATAAGGTGCAGCACAAATTCACTGTCCCTCTGACACTAATGCATGCAGCAAAGTGCTCCTCCCTGCATGGGTTTATCACTGAATTGCACATACAGGAGTAGAGAAATCCTGTTATTTTCTAAGCTGCCCCTCACAGGTCCTCTGTGAGGATTGTATCACGCTTACGGGCGACAACACCAAGCTCTAAGAAATACAGCTGGATCATTGACAGAGACATTGTTCAAAAATATATATAAAAAGAGCCCTCACTATGAAGCTCAGAAAGCAAAGCATTATGATGAGAAATCACTTTTACGAAAATTCTGACCTCTTCTGCTACTGACCCAACTGCCTCGTCCTCATCACATGATGCAAATGACTGTGATTAAATGTAATTGAATATAGGAATGAATGGTGCTCGTATAATGTCATTAGAAAATGCACTCGGGCCCCCAGACTGCAGTAATCAAGAGGCGTGTCATTAAGTTTGAGGATGAGGGGGAGGGAACAGAGGTGAACAGTCATCAGGGAGGACGCCATGGGGAGATCAATAATAAACAAGACTCATAAGCATTCAGATCTCTCTGATTTATGAGATTTCTCATCTAACAATGACTTTATGTACCCTGATTGTATTTATTATTTATAATAAACAAGAAATAGTTATTTCATTTCTAAAGGTTTGCTTTATTCTTCCCTCACTAAGCAAACAACAGTATACTTACGATTGCTAACGATTATTAGAAGCATCAGATAAAATAAATGTATAAAATCATTATTTTCACTGGACAGATAGTTGTAAACAGGCTCAAATCCACACAAAGAGAACCACTCCCACAGTGAGAGCTCCCAATCAGGCAGATTACATGGTCTATAAGCACAGTCTTTGTTTTAAATAAAGTGTGACACAAATCATATTTACTTAAAAGTGTGGTTGAACAACAACAGTTCCCACAGCCAGCAAACATAATTTCATGGTTTATTTTTCTCCACCCTGGCGCCTGAGAACAGATACAGACTCTTAACCAGCAACACCAAGCTATCTATCTGGATGAAATTATGTATTCCCTCAGCACTGCCACATGAGCTGCATAAATAACCCCCCCCCCCGCCTGCTGTTGAAATGCTTTTGTTTTTTTCACACTCAGATGAATAAAAGTTGAGAATTTGCACACTCTCTTCTTCCTTTGGGAGTCTTTAGAGATGTTTCAGTTATTTTTCATAGAAATCATCCAATTTTCTCTTAATTGCTAAATGAAATAATAGAAATGTTAATTTTGTAAAGATATATATTAAATGTATCAAAACTAAAACCTCCCACCATTTCTGATTTATGAATAGATCAACAGGTAAAGGTTAGGGACATATGCTTTGATTGATACAGAAAATGGGAACTAAAAAGAGATTAGTGCATAATTGGGGATAACAGTTAACTGGTTGCTTAATTAGCTTTTTTTGATTAGCCTTCTTTTAAATTTACTTACCCTAACAATGTAAGAAGCTCCTTGTCCCACAATTTTCTTGTCAGGGTGCAGCCAGCCCTGAGAGGGCTTGTGGATGAAGTTGCCCTTAGTGTGGAGGTCCTCTCCCCCCAACCACATCCCATCCACCCTTGTCCTGCGGTTCATCCCTGATCTGGAGCTGCTGGAGACACCAGGGCTCACCGTGACCTCTGCTGCGACCCCAAATCCGTGTCCTCCTGGACTGCCAGAGGTTGCAGCTGCTGCTACTGCCCGCTGCCCTCGAATGGCCTGTAGGGAACAGGGGGTGACACAGACAGGGTCACAGGAGTTAAGTACGGCCGCAAGGCTGGCCACAGGGCCACTGGCTGAGCTCGCCCCACTGGTCCTGTTTGATGATGATGAAGCTGAGGCCTGGGAAGAAGCTGTCTTGGTTGAGTCCTTGCTAGAGTTAGAGCTGGAGCTGGATGGACTCCTGCTGAGCAAGGAGTTGGAGAACTTCCATTGGGGCATCTTAGGGATAAGCATGCAGAAGGTTGTGGTGGCCTCCTGCTCCCCATCCATGCAGGGAGAGTCTGCCAGGGCTGCAGCCCCAACAGAGGAGGAGGACCTGGGGCTGGGATCCAGTGGAGGCAAAGGAGGCAGGGGGAGACTCTGTGCGGAGGAGGAGACCACCGGTGTGGCCACGACTTTGCTGCTCATGGCTAAGCTCTGCATCAGGTCCTCGGAGGAGGTTACAGACTCGTTGCGAAAGCGGTCATACTTTGGCTTAAGGAGCATGCCCGGAGGAGCCGCCTGAAGCAGGAGCTCAGTAAGGGGATAACTTTAAGAGGATGGAGGGGAGAAGGGTAAGGGGAGGGCGAGGGAGGGAGTAATGGAAGAGGAGGAGAAAACAAAAGAAAAAAATTCCCAAAATGTGTCCTATATCCTTGTCAAAGTCAACTCAGTGCTGTGTGCACCTCCGCCACTCAGACACTGTCCCGCTCTCATGCTGCTGCTGCTGCTGCTGCTCTCCTCCTCCTGATCTGAGCAGGCCAGCTTCCTGTCACTGCCTGAGGAGAGATAGCTTGTGCGCTTTCGACTGTCTCTCCTTCGTGGATGATGTCATTGGCCTGTGAGTTCTGCCCTGCCCAGTTGCTCTCAGACTGTATTTGCTGAAACACACATGCTTTTACCTCCCTCTTCCGAGACACAAACAAACACATTGTGCAGATCACTTGCAACCCTGCAAAATTCAGCAAATTAATCAGTTTTGGGAAGCTAAATTACATCAGAGGATGGACCTAAAGAGAGCAATGAGTTATTAAAGGGTTCATGTTGTTGCTAATAAGATGATAATAATTTAATTCATTGTTGTTCTTATAGTACTTAGGTAAGAGAAGGTGGGAATAAATACTCTTACTCTGTGTTAACCTGCAATCAATAAAAGGGTTATGTTTACATAAATCAATAATAAGTAGACTAAACATTTAAACAAAGGCTCCACATATATGCAACAGAAAATATGACTCTACTAACCTGTTTATTAAGTAAAAATCAAACCTTGAACTAATAGTACAGGAACAAGACTCATCCAATTAGTTGAAGTGAATTTTGTATGAGTCAGCGTGATCTCATTTTACCCAAGCTACATAAAAGCACCTAACAAAAGGAACAATGCAGTCACCGCCTTAAAGGACGACACATCTGACAACATCCACTCTTCCATCTGCTTGGATTGTCTTTCCCTCCACCCTCTCATCCACCTCTCAGGGGAGCAATCAGGCATCTCAGCGTGACCCTTTTAGCTCTTTACTTGCACCTTCCCCTGTGTGTTGTTCCAATTCGCTGCCATTTTTACTCTTTTTTTATGCTCTTTCATATTCAGTGGGGGTTTACTCAATTACCCATAACATTATGTCCAGTCAAGGGATAGCCAAAAAATATATGTGGCTGCCCCTGGGTGTGTACTAGGATA
The DNA here is from genome assembly GCA_963556495.2 of Valencia hispanica. Lineage (NCBI taxonomy): Eukaryota > Metazoa > Chordata > Actinopteri > Cyprinodontiformes > Valenciidae > Valencia > Valencia hispanica. The sequence continues at coordinate 24,349,209 of OY747705.1, read as the reverse complement.
ATGGGATTAATGGGATCTTTTAGCTTTCTTAAAATGAAATCTGATATGTATGTGGATGGTTTGGATGTTTGAGGAAAATATCAGCTTCTAACCGTGGTGGACACCCTATTGTCCTGAGGATGGAGCTGGGGGAAGTTACTTCTTCGTTAAGGTTCTGTTCCCATACAGTTGAGTTTGGTTGTTCGTCAAAATTGTTCAGCTGGTGGTTTGCGTAAAAGTGACATCTACCTTAATGTCAGAGGGCATTGTACCAAGATGAGAAGTGTTACTTACATTACCTGTCCGTTATCATGTTATGCCTGGTGTTTGCTTTTGCTGAAATACAGCCAAACAGTACACTTGAAATGAAAATCAGATGGGTGTATGAGGTGTCGTTTAGGATATACACCAGTACACATTAGTATAATCTCTCTCTCTCTCTCTCTCTCTCTCTCTCACACACACACACACACACACACACACACACACACACACACACACACACACACGTATTCTCATTCAAACTAGTATTACCCTCACATAAACAAGTTAGTCTCTCATTCGCACTAGTATTACCCCACACATATACATGTATGAACCCTAAGAGCTTGTGTGTGCATCCTTTTTGGTAAGTGTGAGTGAAATTTCAGTATCTGTATATTCAGTATATGTGTGATTTTATTAATTCTGAGTATGTGAGAGAATGCTGCTAGTTGTGCATGCATGCTTTTATTGGTGTGAGTGAGAGGCAAACATACATGATCTCCTATACGGCACCTCATATGGATGGGGGTTGACACAATCACAGAAGTTAAACAAGATCTCTGTAATATTTCCTTTTAATTTAATACTAGAATCATAATGTAATAATTTTGTTTAATTATATATGATTTCTTAGATTGAACAAACAATATAAATGTATTTCAAAATTACAGCATAATTTCTATTTCTTACAATTTACTTGATCCTCTTCTATGGCCCATTTTGGGTTCCCACATCATAAACCACCATCAAAGGAACAGCTATGCTTTTTGTAGTTGGGATTCTGTAAAAAAGGTTATGAGCAGGCAATTTGTTCCTTGCATCAGATAAATCTCTTAGTTGATGAGACATAGATTCGTTTTCCAGCTAATGGCTGATCAGCAGCAGAATTTATCTCAATCCCAAAACAATTTTAACTAACAAAGATGTCATAGCTGCACACACCAACTATGTGTTATAAACATTTAAACTGTCTTCACATTTGTGTTACACTCTTTCTTATTTTATGTTCGGGACATTGTTCAGTGTTCACTGTTTTTAAAGTGCTTTACAAATAAAGCTGGCTTGCCTTACATTATTTCTTTCTTACAGAACTGTGGGTATTCCGACGTTATGGTCAGCTAAATGCATTTTTAATTTGCTATCTGTAGAATGTTAAAAATCAGGATTAAAGACTATTTTTCTGTTTATGTAGTTTTAACAAGTCATGGCTTATTTTGTTTCCTAAATGGTTGCCATGAAGAGGAGTATGAAGACAATCACATCTTCTCTGCTGTATGATCCAATTATTAAAATGTTCTCAGAAGAATGCATGTAAAACATTCAGAACCATACCAAACAAAAAATATGCAAACATAATGGATACCACTTGCATACAGTGCCATGAAAATGTATTTTTCCAAGTACAATTTTCTATTAATCTTTAGTTTTCAGCTTATCCAAGATCAGGTCAAAGAAGTGGCACAGGTCCATAATGTGTCCCATTATATTTGGTGTAAAACGAAAAAGCATTTAAAAAAAAGAACATCATAACTACAGTCAAACATGATGGTGGTAGGGTGATGGACTGAGAGTGCTGTGCTGCTTCAGGACCTGGGTAAGTTGCCATGATAATAGAATCATGAATTCTACTCTCAAGCTGAAAATCCTGAGGGAGAATGTCCAGTCCTCAATTTCTGACCAAGACCCAAGTGCTCAAGTGCACTTGGGTTATTCAGCAAAAGAATGATCTGTAGCACACCAGCAAGTCCACCTCTGAATTACTTAAAACTAATGAAAGTTTTGGAGTGATCTAGTCAAAGTTAAAGATGTTAAGCCATGACATTAACCAGTGTTTGGGCTTAAAAAGCCTTCCCTGTGGCTGAAATAAACCAATTCGGCAAAGTGGGGCAAAGAGATGAAAAAAAATATAAATATATATACAGCTGTTGCCTCCAAGGGCTGCACAACCAATTGTTAGATCTTAGGGGACAATTACTTATTTACATAGGGCAGGGATGTTTCTTCTGTCTCTCTCTCTCTCTCTCTCTGAACAAATGAAGTCCTAATTTAAAAAATGTGATATTTATTTTCTCAGGTTATCATTGTCTGGTACTAAAATTTGTTTAGTCATGTGAAACTTATATGTGTGATAAAAAAAGCAAATAAAATCTGAAAGGGGAAAAAAGATTTTTCACAACACTGTATAAATGGTGGAAAACATTTCAGAACGTTATAAGAATTTAAAACATTTACCTCAGGATGAAAAAAGAAGCCTCTTAATTTCCAGTGAGTTCTAGCTGAAAAATGTGATGCAATGAATTCTTCAGGTTTCAAGTGCTACAGCTTTCCTTGAAATAAAGAACCAATTCATTTGTGTGATGGATAACAGTTAAAACACAAAATCAGCTAGCCTTTCCTTAACAGCCAGTCACTTCTTTTTTGTTTGCTGCTTAGTCATAAAGTTACTGATAAGCCAGATGTAATCGATGAATGTTGACTGATGCAGCAGTCAGCATTTCGCTGTATGTTTTTTTCTCTTTTTTCCAAGAAAAAAATAACTAACACAGATAGTAAGAAAAACGTCATGTCTTATTTAAACTAAATTCAGTGAGCACTCTTAACAATCAAATGCTAAAAGGCAATTATTTGTACTTATACAAAGTTATTCATAGTAATGGAATTTCGCATTGATAATCTGTACTGAGTATGTACAGTAACAGGAATAAAATTTTGCAGAAAATATAGTTGTAGATAGATAGATAGATAGATAGATAGATAGATAGATAGATAGATAGATAGATAGATAGATAGATAGATAGATAGATAGATAGATAGATAGATAGATAGATATTTTAAGAACAGTTCTACATGTGTTCTCTGTTTCTATCTCATAAATATTTACTTTTGCTTAGATGTGACATTTTCACCCAGGCATAGTTTTTCCTATTGATTTCTCTCAACCTTTGGTTTCTTGTCGTTTTTTTTTTCTTTGGATAAGGCAGAAATGATACTTTGTCTTTTGTACCTCATTGTGAAATCTGCATGAACTGCATGCTTCACTTGTTTACTAGTCAAGCATGTTTGATTCAGTGTTGCCAACTATTTCCGACAGAAAGTAGCTGAAATTGCCCCAGAAAGTCGCTAGATGTCGCCAGATGACGTCATACGCTAATTTGTATAATGATGTCATCACGTGATGACGATTGAAACAAAGGAGAAAAAAATTATATTTAGATTAGGATTTTATCATACAGGTTAAATAGGTCTGGCCAGCGTATTTTGATTGTATCCATTTTTTTAATTTAAACATTATTTAAATAATACATTAATTAAACAGGGGAAACATGCTACAGGGAAATGTGACTTCTGTCTTCAAGAAGAGAGTGTGGAATATGTTATATTATTTTGCCTGAAGTAAACTGTTGAGAAACCTGGTTGCCTACAAAATTGACAAGATATCAAATTGCAACTGGACATCAAAGACCTTTTAAAAAAAATTTAAGTTCTGAAACATACATTTGCTGAGATATCTCAAGAAGATGAAATTAATAGAGAGAATATAGTTGTTGTTTGTTTTTTTGTACTTTGTAAAAATAAGTAGGGCATATTTAGCATGCATCAAATGTTTCTTGCCAACCACAGAAGTTTATTGCTTATGGTATTATTTTCAGTGGGGGTGTTTTGTCATAAGTTTTAAATGTCCTACGTTTTTGAACTCACCTTGAATGCACCACAGGTGTGAGATGCAGGGTAATACAGACAAGCTTCTGCCTTAATTCCAGTTGAAAGATCGGTTTTATATACATGCATATTTATTTTTCTACTTTTGAATTTACATTAACTAAAAAACAACTTTGTTTGTGAGTGAAATGAACCAAAAAAGATTTATGATTGGTCAGTCGACATACTCTGATCATGTACACATGCGCAGCAGCGCAGATCATTCCCTTTCTGAGTGTCGGGAAGGAGCAAGCTGGTGGGTCTCTAAAATGCAGGAAATATCGGCGACAAAGTTTCACAGAAAGTAGCTAAGGGTGGTCAGAAATGTCAGTATATTTGTCGCTAGGCGCTAATTGGAAAAAAAGTCGTTAAGGGGGACTGAAAAGTCGTTAGAAATAGCGACAAAGTCGCTAAGTTGGCAACACTGGTTTGATTCCTGTAACGCAGAGGTGGAGAGAGACCAAAGAGCTCTCACTAAGTCAATGCTTTGCGCTACCTCAACTCCCAACATGAACCGGTTTTTTAACTGACATATGTCTAGACAAAATATATGCTGCTTACTTATCCTACAAGATAGAATAAAATATAAAAGTTCATATTTGTTTTTTTATTGACAGGGGAAAATATCACTTGTTCCAACTTGTATATCCTAGCTGTTTTGTTTTTAAATGTTCGAGTGGCTCATCTTCTCACATTTAGACGACCCCTCTGAGTCCACGTGCTGCCGTCTGGCCAATCAGGAGGAAGAGGGTAACGGTCGGGATTTGAATTGTCGTTGGAAAACAGCGGCAGATGACAGCAGGCTGTTACGCTCGTAAATAACGCAAGCCAGTTTTTGTTTTGTCGGGAAGCAGAATTAAGTGAGATAAGATGTCAAAGAAACAGATTTTCTATTCGGACAAGTACAACGATGAGGAGTTTGAGTACAGGTACTGACATTGTTTCGGGTGTTTTGTCTGTTTTTTTTTTTTTTTTATCTTCTAACGTCAAAATCAGATCACGATTTCTCGGTTTGGCTCAACATTTAACTTAAAATATGCTACCAGCTTACTTTTGATAGTGTGTATATGAGTAAATATTGGTCATAAAGATATTGTTATCAAAAAATTAAGTGTTTTTTTAGTAATATAGTTATATTAAAACATCAGGATAACTGCAAACTATGCTAACAGTGTTATGCTAACCTCAGACGTAATAATATTAAAATGCGTGTCTTTTGAGCGTGCCAGGTTGCTAAAATGTGATTATATTTACCGCCTTACAGGCATGTTGTGCTTCCAAAGCAGCTATCTAAACTGGTGCCCTCCTCCCATCTAATGTCAGAAGAAGAGTGGAGAGGACTGGGGGTGCAGCAGAGCCAGGGCTGGATCCACTACATGATTCACAAACCAGGTCAGTAACCAAAGATCCAAAGTACAGGTTTCTGAACAATGTAACATTTGCTCTCAAACTCACAGGGATTAAGAACGACTTGTTGCTGGAATATTACTTCATGCTTATGGCTCTGAATTTTAACAGTCACCTTTAATATAAACTGGAATTTTCTTATAAAACTCACTGAGCAAATTTCATAGCAAACCTGGTATTTTGTTACGAGAATTTGAATTTGAAGCAAATTTAAATGTAACATTGAGTTTATCTCGCATAGGCAGAAAGCACTCTTTCTGTATGAAAATGCTCCAGCAAACAAAATGCTCTTTCATGTACTGATATCCCTAAGATATAGGGATAAATGGGCATCAATCGGGCTTTCCTGGAAGTGACTGATTTCGGATTTTCTTTTAGGTCTGGCCAGCGTATTTGATTGTATCCATTTTTTATTTATTTTTTGTCTAAGGACAATAACATATATAAAAGAAAAACATGTGCTGTATGTTTTTAATTGGAGATAGGGGTTTTAAATCCAAAGAAAAGGAAGGAATTACACGTTTATCCTGGTTTGATTAGAGCATTTCTGCTTAGTCCACTTACACCTCTCTGTGTAAAGTTAAGCTTTATCTAGCTTTGACGATGTAACAATTTAGATGGTGATAAATCCAAGTTGTGTCCTAAAACTACAAAACACAGTTGGTATCTTTTCGTTTTAAACAATGGAACTCATTTTTGTCCTACATGGGGGACATTGGTCTTGAGGTCCGAATCTATTTAAAGTCTAATATTGCACAGTGTGTGACGGGCCAAACAGGGAAGAGGACGTCGTGGAGATCCTGGTGGAGTCATATTTGTAGTATTAGGGCAAACAACATTTCTGTCATTTAAAAAAATAACAGGAATCCAATTTTCCAGTTTTTATGGCAGGGGAGATATCTGCTACTTTTTACAGTCTTTTATTTAAAATTAAGGACTGAATTTCAACTTATTAAAGTTTAATTGCAATTTTAACAGTGTACAGTGATTTAAACTCCATACATTTCTTTTTATGTCATGTTTATTTCAAGGATCACAAACTGTGCCTTAAAGAAACAGTAATAATTTGAAAAGTCTAATAAGTATAGATTGTGAAGTGGAAATAATCTTAGTTGTACATTTAGCCAACCAACTTCAGCATTGTTTAGTCCATGATTTATACAGAATAACAAATCTGACTTCTGTTCAAGACTTTTAGGTCCACAATGTTCTTGAGAAGTTTGGTTCTAGCAGTGACATTTTGAAAGAAAAACTCTTGATTTCCAAAGAAAGCCTTAATAGCATCCTGGAGATAATAATCAAACACAAATTAATGTCTACATATGACAAATGATAAAATAGATATAAACATAATTAGTTCCAAAGAATTGTGCCATGTTTTTAATTCTTCAACTCTGTTAAATCCCAAAAAAGAAATGCCTAAACCCCCTCTTTCTCGTACAAAGTGTTACACATAAACAGCAAACTTGTCTGAATTTATTCTGTAATCATTCCTTGTGAGCATCAATGAACCATATTGCTAATTATGGAAAAGCAAACCACAGCAGTCTGCACTTATTTTGATGCTGATGCATCTTTCTTCTTTTGCTTTATTCTGCAGAACCACACATACTCCTTTTCAGAAGGCCTCTCCCTAAGGAATGAATGGGTACCATCTTCAGGCTGTGAAGCTTCTTTGTATTGGCATTGAGCTATACTTCTTTTCTACATGAATATCTCTAAATATGTTCTTATGATTTGTGGAAAAAAACTTTCAGTTTTTCTTTCAGAATCCCTACATTTATTTGCTTGCAATGAGAGTCAAGCAGCTTGTGTTCACTGTGAATAAAAACCTTGTATATGCTACAATATGAAGGGGAATGTTTACTTGTCAGTTGTACACGTTAAAATGATTTTTAATGTCTGTCCTTGTTCTTCAAGGTTGATCTATATACTGAGTGGCAATAAGTTTGTTTTCTTGTTAAACCTTTGTTTGCGTTATATGAATTTATTGTTATTAGATGTTCGAAATGTTGCCAACAAGTACCTTATTACTTAAAGAACAAAATAAAATGACTGCAATGTATGTCTTTTTTTCTTGTTTGTTTTCAACTTCCAAACTTTTTATATTTCCTTTGACTGTTTTATGTTAATCAGAAAACCCAACCACTAGTGGCGTAACAAATTCTGAGTGTCTGACGCCTATGGTGTATGCTGGTGCTCTGGTCTTGTGAGCCGTGACGTTCTCAGGGTTATACGTCCCTGGACCCGGTTTTTTGGTCTTGTCTTTGGGTAAGTTGTAACGTCCCAACATAGAAAACGCAGGCTGGCGAGGCAGGTAAACACTTGGGTCCGTACTGTTGTATCTGCAGGGCCCAGGAGTCTTGGCTAAATCTTCAGACGGTCCCCCGGTGTTAAAGGTTCCCAGCATGGTGTAACTTGCGCTGGCTCTCTTGTTTGGGATATGAGAGCCCAGGAGTGGAGGCAGGCTGTACTTGTTGGGAGCCGGGACCGGGTCTACGCTGCGGTAGCGGGTGCGAGAGCCCATCGTGTAGGCGGGGGGTCTGCGCTGCAGGTTGCAGGGTGGAGCTTTCTCTGGACTGTACGCACCGGGTCCAGGTGTGCTGAATAACTCTTCTACTGATCAGAGAACAGTCGAGCAGTAAAATATGAATACATTAACAGTGGAGTGTAGTACATATAGTTCAGAGGCAACAAATGAAACATGGCCTCTAGAAAGGTCAAAAGGAAATAAAAATGTATGACGAATTAGGAACATGTTAAAAAAAATGTATCCATAAAAAGTGAGCAAAAACTTACTCTGTACTTTCATTCGACTCAACATCGAATATGCAGGTGTGCCATCCTTTCCAAAGCGAGTGATTTTATCATCAACATGATACAGAGGGCCTGGACTGGAGTCAAGAGAAAGCACTGCAAAAAAAAAAAAACCTTCATTACTGGTTTGCAGTGGCTAGATATAGAATTATGAAGCTCTGTCACCCCCTAGGGGTACGGATTCAATATTACACAACACAAAGGAATTCATCCTAGTGTGTAGAATAATCCTTGAAAGATTAAATATTTTTGTTTTTTTAGAATTGGTATAACTACATGAAGAAATATGTTGATATTAACTCATTAAATGTCACTGATCATTTTAGCATATATTTGACTCAGCCATTTTGTATCACTACCAAGATCAAGCGCAGTCAGACTCATGTCAGTGAGAAGAAAATAAAAACCAACACCACAACATGATGCATTTATTTTTCTTTTGTAAAATTTTTTGGACAACCCAAAAAACCCTTCCTATTAACTATAGCATACTGCTTTGTGTTCATCCTTTACATAAAAAAATAAAATCCATTGAAGTTTGTGTTTGTACCATGACAAAAAGAGAAATGGACATGCTGCAGCTATAATCCTGATGCCACTCACTATTATTACTGATCCTGCCATGGAAAGAGTAGGCCGGGTTGGTTGGTTTTGTGAAGTCATGGCCAATAAACCCAATGGTGGGAGGGAGTCCATAGCGCCCGGGTCCTGGTCCTGGACACAGGTGTCTAAAGATTTTGCTCATACACAACCTCACATACTATATACTTTATTGCATTCACAACATAAATGTTAAAATAGCCAAATATAAATAGAAACCACTAGCAGTATTTTATTATGTACTGTAACTTTGTGCAGGGTGGTGTGCAATCAGTTTACATTTGACCAATTTAAGTATTGTCTCTCACAGCCAATTGTTATGCACTTCTAAAAAGAGCAATTTATTCTGCTTCAGAAGACACATGAGGTCTCCCAGAACAGGTCTACAGAAGATCACGTAAAAGAACCAAAAGAAGTACCGTGACATCAGTATATGAGTGTCCGGAGGAATGTGTGCTATAGAGCTGCAGCTTGCATTTTTCACAGAACAGAGTGAGTTCTTGCAGGTCGGCACACTGAATATTCGTTCTTTGCTCATGTCAGTCAAGTAACCAAAAGTGACTGCAAGATGTAATGCCAATGGTGTGCATATCGCCATACCCTATAAAGTTGGAAACATCAATAACATCATTAAGGTTTATTATTTTAGTCATGTACTCACCTTTCTCTTTCCCGGCAACTGCTGGGTATTTTTTCTCCATTGGGCTATGGATACTTCAGGATTTCAGGAAATACACATAAAATAATGAAGAAACAGCGTAAAAGAAAATTATGCACCTTATAGATGTTCAAACCTCATGTCAGCCAAAGGGGAAGCAGGATATGCATCAGAGATGCATCGTTCTCCCTATTCTATCCCACCATAGAGGACTCTTTTCAGCAACCGTCCAGGATCAATCCCTAATTTTGTCTGACACAATAAGGAAACTTGACACCAGAAATGCACATCAAAATGTCAACAACACACCAGACTCGTTCCTAGCTCAAGTTTTATCCCTCTGCCAGTTTGCCTCTATTGTCTCAATAATCCATCCAAAGCAGCACAGACAGGTGAATAGCCTCTTTTCCAAAAGGGGTGGACATATATAGGTGCACTGAGCTGATACTTAGAAACAATGTCATCACTCTGATTCACTCTCATGTAACGCTAGCTGTCCCCTGCAAAGCATGGAACCAAGATCCCCATCTCCCCCCTTCCTCTTTTCACTCTTTCTGCTCATTGGAGCGTGGACGCGCAACATCACTCTTCAGCCATGCATGTAGTTGCCACAGAGACTGCCATGGGAAGCTTGTTGCAGTCAGCCCCCATGTAATGGTGGATTGATGTCTCAGTAGGAGAGTTTAGAAAAATATATATTTTTCCCGTTAGATGCTTTGCCATTAAAATGCAGATCAAACTGATGCACAGTCAGATGCAGCAGCCACAAGGTGTTTGGAAGATCTCATAAACATCCTCCGGGTTTATCTTCTTCTAAGCTTTTGGTTGCACTTTCTTCTTCAGTGGACCTGCACGTTAATTGTATCGGTTCCTAATGAATAGAGACAGAGAGGTCTGACCTGCAATCTGCTGGAGGTCGAGGTAACAGACAAGTGACAAGTGCAGTCGCAAAACATTAAACTTTAACACGCTCTAACTCCCTCTCAGCTGTTGCTTTGGTGACCTGAAAATGTGGTAACCGCAACAAATATGATGTACATCCTGATTTAGAAGTTTACAGTTCTAGTTAGAACTTTATGCTAGTCATTGTTTTGAATTACATATTAATACTGGCCTTTTGTTTTTTCAATTGTCATTCAAATTTTCTTTTTTTCTATTATTGGGTGAGGTGGACTGATAGTAGATGATGCAAGAGCTTTAGTAACATTTAAAGCAAAGAATGGGGTGCAAAAGCTCAAAATTATATTGGATTTTCTCCATTTCATACAAGTTCAAAATTATAGACAGAGGCACAAATATATACATAAGCAACTCCATAATATTTAAATATCCCTTTACAAACCACACCTTTTTTTTACCCCACCTTTTGTCCAATGACCATTGAAGATTGGCACCATCACCCCCCAACCCTGCAAGGATAAGCAGTTTAGACAATGGACGGACGGAAGGATGGATGGAAACAGGACATTTTTGAGTTCCTCTTACTTAGCCAGTTATAAATGCCTACAGGCACAGAACATCCATTGTCTATACCACCTTGCAGGGTTGCGGGTGGGCTGGTGGGCATCTCCAGCAGTCATGGGGCGAAAGGAAAGGTACACTGGGGACAGGTCGCCATTCTATCACAGGGCCCCCACAGTTTATCCAATTAATTCAGAAAACAGCTTTCTTCTTTTTTTTTTTTTAAACTCATGCCGTTATTCAGAAAAACAGAGCTTTTAAAAAAATTATTTATTTACATTATCTCATTAATTTAGAAAAAAAGAGCTTTTTTTCCAAGTCAAACAAATCATCTTTTAGATGACTTAACAACTTTGCACAAAAATTGATTGATTAGAATCAGTTCTGCTAGCAATCCCCCAAGTCCTATTTTACACAAAAAAAAGAGACACTTGTATTGCTATAACTGGCATTTAAGGGATAACATTTTCAGAACATGTATCAATATTTGCTATGCATGGTAAGGACAAAAGTTAATAAGAGTATTCATAAAATTTTTACAAAAAACATTGTGATAAAGAATAGGTATATGGCAACTTAAAAAAAGTAACACTGGTGGAGCGCATAAAAGGGGATCCTAGAAAGTCAATTTGGTTCACTTTCTGGCACAGACTTTAGTTTTACACTGTCAATACATTTCTAAAAGGGTTAGGCTTGATGCTTTAGGGAGGCTCAACATTAGCTTCTTTTATACATAAAAAAACTGTTTTATGTGTTTGGGGTCATTGCCCTGTTGGCACATCCAGCTATGTCAATGTTCCAACCATCTGTCCCAAACAGTCACACTGCTTGTTAGAAACAACCTCTGGACATCCGAATCAATTTGTAGGAATTTTTACAAGATTCGATTCATAATCGTTTTTTTCAGCACAGCACCAGTCAAATAACCAGGCATAATCATGCCAGAAGCTTTTTGTTTGCTACTCAAAATTGGTGGTGTCTTTACCTCTTGCTAACAAGTTTTTGATGTTTATTTTTGACCCTGTGTAATATTTTACCTGCATATGGATTAATGAAAACCCACCATAAATTCAAATTCTCGTCTCATTGACTGTTTTCAAAAACAAAAGGATGGTTTGTGTATACATTTTATTCTCATTTGTTTTAAAAACAGTATTTGATATGAATCAGGATTACATTTGGTCAAATTTTGTACATTTACATCAATCTATTTCCTCAACATCATTTACTTGAACAAAAAACAAAAAATAGCTTATGATCTGTACAATCAGATTTCCTGGTATGCAAGGTGAATGGTGAGCAGATGGTGGTTTCAGAGACAGATGCAGAGTCCAAATGCAGCAATGTTCAAAGCTGTCCAGTACCTGCAACGTCTGTAGTTTGACAAGAACTATGCCGCATTGCTCTCTCAGTTTATGTTTCCTGTCTCTTCAAAGCTGTGCAACAAATAAAAAATGAAGAAAACAGCATCTTACAATGAAAAATAACTTCAGCTTATGTTTCTGTAAAGCATATGGTTGTCATATGTGTTTCTCCAGCAGCCTACCAGCCACAATAATGTTAATTAGACCTTTTAGTTATTGGTGTTAAAGCCAAAAAAAGTGCTTTGAATAAGCACATCAAGAACCACAGTGGGGAAAAAGTAGTCTGTGTGGACAGGTGATGATTTTAAAATAGGAAAGACTTCTAGCTAAATAAATACCACAGATAGAAAATATGATAAAACATATTGCTTAACATTGAGTGTAATTGCAAGCTAGTGATTATAAACGCAGGACACTGGATGAAGACGGTACAGTGCCTATTGATGATTCTACGGGAAGAAAAAAGGTCTGGAGCATTCTAGTTTCAAAATCATTCACATCCTCCCACACACAAAAACAGACATACATGATAAAGGCATCCACTCTGACTCCATTTACCTAACAACATAGACTCCGTTTCTGGACCACACCAACTTTCTGTTAAAGCAAGTCTGCAAAGTCTCAGTTTTCTTTCCATTCACAAGCATATTCACAAATATGGTACAATTTTGGGGTAGGCATATGGCTTCGCTCTGTACATTTCTGTGGACGACAAGAAAGAAAAGATAGACAATTACAGTCAGAACAACCAAAGGAAAGACCGACCAGAAAAATATAAAATCTAGAAACACACATACCATCGCTCAGGGGTTCTCTTTGTGTCCATTGTGGGTAGCTGGGTAGTTGCTTGTAGGGGCACTTCATACTGCACACCTCCCCAACCTTCGGGTATGTCAAAATGGTCCCCTCCCTCCCCGTCAGCAAGGAAAGGCTCAGAATCTGAGTCATATTCATAGGAGTAGTATGAAACCTCTGCCATGGACCCCTGTTCCTCTTCACCTAGACGACAGAGACACATTCAATTAAATAAAAGTTGATGGAGGGCAAGGATAGTCAATGATTGATTACAATATACACTCTGTTAGGAAAGCATTAAGTTGCTGAAGAATACATTACCAACCTAAAATTCTTTTGTAGCATTTTAGAGCAATGTTTATGTCAAGTCATTTCTATTAAGCCATTCGAGACAGATGTGCACGGAATTACCAGGATTTTGTGTTAGCAATGGTAACTCGCTATCATTTCTATGCATTACAGTGGACCCCTGCCTATTCACGGTTCAGTATTCGCAGAGTCACCTATTTGCAGATTATTCTGTGGAAAGTAACTCCAATTATTATTTATGAATTTTTTCGTAGACTTCTAAAACATCTAAAATATAATATAATAAAAGAAATACCTAAATATATATTGAAACACTATTGGCTGGTATTTGCAAAGCAGTAAATCAAGCAGTGGCATTCATTTCTCTTGGTACTGATTGGCTGTAACCCGAAGAGAGTAAAATAAGAAAGACTGTAGATATTAGCTTCTGTGTTGGTGCTAAGATGGTTTCCATTTAGTTTATTAATGAATATTGAGGTATATTTTGTTTGAACTATTTAAACAGGGTGTTCTTAGAGGGGTTCTGAAGTATTTGCAGATTATAGCTATTAGCGTGCAGCTGTGGTCCCTAACCTCCAGCTGCTTTAAATATTGAGACTCCCTTTCAAAACAGAAGGCTTTAAGCTGTCTAAAAGTTTCAAGAAAATGCTTGGACCATCTTAAATCTGCTACAGAATCATGTTGTTGCTGTACTACCAGTGAGATCCACACTTTTGGTCAAACAGCGTTGTCACAAGAAAGACAGCAAAGAAGCATCCTTGTCTTTTCAATAAAAACATCAAGTAGAGTCTGGAATTCTACAGAATATGCAAAGAGTGATGGAAGAATAATATTGTGATTAATCCTCCTTCTAATTGTTTGGTTTAGCTGCAGAATCAGAGACTAATTTAGAAGTACTGTCTATGCAAAGAGGCTGAAAATTCAGAGGCAGCTTTTATTATAAATGTTGACATTAAGGATCCTGCATGTGAGGACCTCTTGAGAAGGAGTACCAAATGTTGGCCAGCAGTGGGCCACCATCCTTAAGCTGTTACATTTTCACATGGCATGCAACTTTAAGTTTATTCTTCTTTTTAAAATTTTGATGGGTTTGGAGGTATTGCATTTTCATTTTAAAATGACTCAGATGGAACAAACTGCACAATAATCCACATATAAAGAATGTTAAACGCAGGATCCAAAACTGAAAAAAAATGGTGTGATAAAATAAACTCGATAGCTGAAATGAAGTATTCAAGTCTGAGTTCGTATTCAAATGTATGTTGACGGCTGCAGCAGGTTCACGAATAAGACAAGTCTGCACATGGAAAGCAATTCCAGAGCTTCAGCTTTCTCCAGTGAATCTCATTTCTTTGGCCGAACTCATCTTCACCTTTTGCTTTCTTGTTGCACTCAGCAGACTGCATTTTAATGGTTTGCAGTGACATTGATTTCACAATTTATATATTAATACACCTACATTGTCACTGTAAATGAATGTGTGAGTTGATGTGGCTCAAAAGACTGCATAAAACATATTATATAATAATTAACATGGAGCATATTTGTTTTTGATTGCAAGCAACAGGCATATACCAGCATTTGTGCATGTAGCGATGAATGTGTGAGTGTGAGGAATTGTATTCTTGCATCACACATTTAGCTTGTGTACTGAGGGAGACCTTTGACTGAGAGCAGCTTTGCGAGGAGCAGCTCCTGGGATTCAAAGGCTGGGAAACAAGTCAGAGCAGGTCACACCACATCAAAAATGTATGCATACACACCTGGATACCCCTTACAGACAGTAGATAAAACTTAAATGCCATGTGCCCAAAATGGTGAAAAAGCACATTAGGGCATTAGAACTTGGCACTTTTGCAGTAATGTGTTTTTATGCTGTCTTTGCCAAAAGTAACACACATCCTACGTTTACACAGAGCCAAACATCCTACCAAAAGGGTAAGCTCATGACAAGCCTGTTGTGTGAAACCTATCCTCCTGTTTATCATGGTGATCATCATTGTAGACATGATGTCTAAACAACCTAACAACCAGTTTAACTTTACTCTCCTCATCCCTTCACCTTTGTGTGTCTGCTCCTTTTTCTCTTGTTTCTCACTCCACTTTTTAATGTTTTGTCACGCCACAACCAAAAACTTAATTTATTCATATTTCATGTGACAGACTGATACAAAGTAGAGCATAATTGTGAAGTGGAAGAAAAATTATGCATAGTTTCAAAATGAATGACAGATTCTTGGCAAAATACCTCTGTCAGATTGAATGGAGAACATTGGTGAACAAATATATTGAAGTCCTGCCACACAGTCTCAATTTGATTTAGGTCTGGAGTTTAACTGAGCCATTCTAAAACGTGAGTATGCTTTGACCTAAATCATTATTATTTATTTTTTTGTGCATGTTAAAGGTCATTGTTCTGTTGGAAGGTAAACCTCTGCCCCAAATTCAAGTCTTTTGCAGCTTAAACAGAATTTCTTTCAATTTTGCTCTGTATTTTGCTTCACCCATCAACTCTCACCAGCTTCACTATCTCTGCAAATAAAAAGTATCCCCACAGCATGATGCTGCTGTCACCATGTTTCATTGTGTTGATTGTGCATTCCTTGGTCTACATGATGTTTGTTCGCTAATCTTCTCAGACAAACCTCTGAGGCTGTCACATGACAACTGGATTTAGTTAGATTAGATAGATTAGATAGATTAGATAGATAGATAGATAGATAGATAGATAGATAGATAGATAGATAGATAGATAGATAGATAGATAGATAGATAGATAGATAGATAGATAGATAGATAGATAGATAGATAGATAGATAGATAGATAGATAGATAGATAGATAGATAGATAGATAGATAGATAGATAGATAGATAGATAGATAGATAGACTTTATTATCCATTTACATGGAAAATGGTCTTGGTGTACCGTATCCACAATCATAAAATAATAAAATAATAAAAAGTCACTCTGTACAATGCAAGAACACTTCTAAAAATGAGTTCACCCAATAGCACAATACTACTGATTAGGTAGGATAATGTAAAATGGGATAAAAGAATGTTTATATTTATTTCTTCTGCATAAGGGTACTCTGAAGCGTTTGCCTGATGGAAGATGCTGGTACTCTTCGTGTAGAACATGACAAGAGTCCACAGTTATCTTGTTTGCCAGTCTGAACGTTTGAGAGGACCAACTACTAAAGAAAAAACTCTCCACAGATTGACCCACTGTTTTGGAGCAGATGTTCAGGAGTTTCTGTATTCTTCACCTAGACTGGACAGAAAGGCTGCCCAGCCAAACTGGACTTCTATACTGCAGTATACTCAATATAGTGGCGCTGTTAAATCTGTTGA